>JACGCM010000630.1:0-372505 GCA_014058105.1 Kingdonia uniflora | reverse complement strand
TCTACCCCACAAATAGTCAAGCCGTAGACAAATTCTGGCTCGGCTATTCACATATAGCAATAATCACAGAGTAAAGAAATAGCACTATAACGCGGAAGCAAAAGACATATATATACATATCTGTCGAAACGAATACAATACTTGAATAAAAGCTCAGCGACATATACTGAGAACACCTACAGAAATCTGGAACTAATGGAAATCTGCGCGGTAAAATCGTCTCTGAGCTGGCTGACCTTGCGACAGTCCAAGCTACTCAACCTCTGAAATGTGTTAAAATGCGAGAGTGATTAAACAACGAGCTCACTAATCCAACAGAACTAAATACTTACTAACAACTGGTACTAAAATTAGAGTAGAGATGAATGTAATATAAAATAGGTAATACAATCTAGCAATATATAAGTGACCATAACAGATACAGAGTTGATAAGAAAGGAAATAAAGTTGATGAGAGGAGATAATAGATAAGGAATGTGAGAGAGAGTAGAGTAAGGAATATGAGAAGAGAATGTGATGATATGATAATATGCAATGCCATTGACGTGAAGTGATGACTAGGATAATCTCATACTTCCCTAGATGCAATGATATGTTATGATGAGCAGGGATTCCCATAAATATCCCCTAATGCAGAATGATTCATGATTTAAAAGTGTACGCGATCTTATTATAAGTTGTTTGATCAACCGCTAATGTCTAATGCTTTCTTAAAGAGATCATTAAAAGGATACACTGTACATTTGGTTAAGCTCGACCAAGCTAGGATGGTCGCACTTGTCAAAGTGGATTTGGGTGCATCAACCCGCGGAGTAATAGTCTGTATCATTTCAAGGAGTTTTAACCTCACCGTGGAATAAGTTGGGATCTCCATAACTCTGCCTCATACCATTTTACACTCCAGAGTGGTTGAACTAGGTATGATAGTGCCATTCCCAATCTCATCGTGTCTTTTAACCCGATCTCACGGACTCCTTGGATCATATCGGAGGTCAACCGAAACGGAGTGTTCGTGTATCCAATCTCAATAAGTTTTGAAAGATGTGTTATAAGTTATAAAGGTACAATAGGTGCATAAGAAAACAACACAGCTGCCGCTCACCCGCAACCCAAACAGGATGGATAGGGACTCGGTTGCACCGACTATGCATAGCCGACACAGCAACCTAACCGTCACTACACCCAACCCAGCAATCTCTTAAGGCTGGAAGGGTCATTCCTGAGCAAGCCACGAGAACGCTAACCCAACCACCACTAACTAAACTCAGGTCCTATACGAACCATAAACCAACTCCAAAATACTTGCAACCCCAAACTACAGGTTAACACTATAACCGAATAATTCTTAGGTCAAATTATAGTTAATCACAAAGCATCTCTAAGCTCAATATGACTCTCTAAAACAATACCCAGAAACTAGTATGGAAACTTAATAATGCTAGAATAAAACTCGCCTGATAAAAATCCAAGTCCTGCGGAAAAATCCAACTTGAAAACCCAACCAAAATCCACGGAACGGCAACGGAATGCCTGATAATCTCACACCAACAATGGAGAACAACAAACAACCAATCAATTTAAGAAAACAACAACAAAACCCAAACCCTATAAATTAAACCCTACGTCGAATCGAAAGAAATTGACCGAAAGGGAATCGAGAATTACTTACCAAGGATAGGAGAGAAGGTTGCGGCGAAGCTCGGCGATGAATCTGTGAGCGAAAGGGGAAGATTGGATTATGAGTTTGGAGGAGAGGGAAATCAGTTAAGGAGAGGAGAGAGAGAAAAAAAAAAGAAAATGAGGAGAGAGAATGAAGGATGATATATATATAAACGACAAGTCGTTCGAACGGATACGAAAGTCATTCGAACGACAAAAAGATCTTGGGCCAAATTCCAGGAGGAATAAATCAACTCGTTCGAACGGATACGAAAGTCGTTCGAACGACCAAGGGCTCTTGAGCCAAATTCCAGGAGGAAAGAATCAACTCGTTCGAACGAAAATGAATCTCGTTCGAACGACAATCTGTCCAAAAGGCAAAACGTCCAGAAGACACTTAAAATGTTCAGAAGACACTGAAACTCGTTCGAACGACAAAGGGCCTCGTTCGAACGACAATCTGGGAAAACTCCAAAAATGATGTTACTCAGAGGTCCTCCTGAACCATACACCACACCAAGACCCTCAGAAGACTGGAACAACCCGAACAACCATCACAAAGGGTTCCCAAGGTCTAAACACCACCTCTACCGCTTAACGGCCATCAGAACTCCTAAAACTCAGAAAAGGAATCTAACAGCTAGAAACATAGCCGGAAGGAATAAAAATGGATGGAAGGAGTCCGACGACGGTCTGATAGGCATTGAGAAATCAAGGGTAGCTAATCCCTATTTCTCCACCCCATAACGAAAATCGGAAATGCCAAAAATTCCCGGAATCGAAAACGCTATAACCCACGCGAAGGAGAGAAGCAGAAAACCCTTTCCGGATATAGAAATCACTCTCCGAACACGCACCACACAAACAAACTAAAACACCAAAACATCAAACAGCCAAAACCATCAAACCACCAAAACGCTACCAAAAAGGAATCCAAACCAAACCTGGCACTAAGAATGATATAGATGCATTATGGATAGGAGAATATGCAGATGTATGATGCAAAGAAGTATATGCGGAAGTTAAAGAATAGGAATATGCATATTTGGAATATAAAGAGTAATAATAAAAAAATAAAAAATACGGTCATTACAGTTTACAGTTGCTAGAAATGAAGATTATGTATGTCAATTGCTGAAGAGATCGTTGTACGGTTTGAAAAAGCCTCCAAGACAATGGTACAAATGGACTCTTGGTATGGAGATTCATAAAGATAGAGAGAATGGAACGGTGCGTCTCTTTCCTGTAGATTGATTTGGCCCCTTACGGGGATTTTGGGAACTACTAGCGACTTGATCGACGGTATGTAGGAAACCATTGATTTAGTACAGTCGATTGGGTCCTTTGGGACGTTTACTCGATTTGGTCTTTTGGGACGTTTGTTTGTTTATGTCCTTTGGGACGTTTGTTTGTTTGGGTTCCTTGGAACGTTTGCTCGCTTTGGTCCTTTGGGACGTTTGGTTATTTTGGGTCCTTCGGGACGTTTGCTTGTTTGGGTCCTTCAAGACTTTTGTTTGCTTGGGTTCCTTGGGTCGTTTGTTTGATTTGGTCCTTTGGGACGTTTGTTTAGTTAGGTCCTTTGGGACGTTTGTTTGTTTGGGTTCTTCTGGACGGTTACTTGTAAAGGTCTTTGAGGACATTGGTGAGGGAGGTTTCGATTTGATGGGTTAGCAAAGTTTGGCTCAGATTTGAGGAAATCTTCACCGAGGTGGAGAATTGTCGGGTAAAGGAGGAATCCGGATGGAAGTTAGGTGATAGGATAGAAGTAGGGTGATAAGCTTATAATCGGGATTTCCATCCTAACCTTGTTGAAAACCGACCAGTAAGATTCGGATGCAAATACTTAGATGTCGCTTCGACCATTGATTTTGCCTCTTGATCCGTGTTGATATAATAAGGCTCTCAAGTATATAAGGGAGACTTAGGGTATTTCTTAAGAACCCCTTGTGAGATCTTTGTGTGAGGAATTTCTTGAGAAAAAACCTCAAATTGGTTTGTGATTGTAACTTTGGATCTTTGAATAAAACTCTATCTCTCTCTCTTGTGTGGACGTAGGCAACTTGCCGAACCACCTTAAATGTGTGTTATCTTGTGATTGTGTTTATTCCTTTAGTTTGTTTGTGCTCAAATCGGATCGAATCGGAGTTCGGCTTCCACGGCAGGGCTCAACAATCACAAACCAATTTGATGTTTTTTCCCAAGAAATTCCTGGTAGTGGTGTCAAGGGATGTAAAGGAAACAGCATACATGCATCTCTTGAAAGAAATTAACAAAAACCAAAGAAGAGTAAATACATATATGTTGATCTCGAACTTACTAAAAACAACAGATGAGAGGATTGTAAATTGCCAGGCTAAAATTATTTTATGATAGATACACAAAACTCCATCTATATTTCAATATAACGATTAAAAATGATAAATACAATCTGCAGAGAGAGAACCTTTGTAAAGATAAAATGAAAAATAATATATTTACGTGGACCGAAACTTACGATGTCTGCGTACTAATAGGCTGTAAGGTGGAGCACTAAAGCCATGGAGAATTGTAAAGGGGGGTTACAACAGATTTAACATTGAGATACTTGTGCAACGCCTCTAATCCATTATCCTTTCCAAACCCACTCATCTTGTAGCCACCAAAAGGAACGTCTCTATCAAAAGCCATGTAACAATTGATCCAAATTGTACCAGCACGAATCGATCTCGAAACTCTGTTAGCCACGTTTAAGTCCTTAGTCACAATTCCTGCTGCTAGACCGTATTTCGTATTGTTAGCCTTCTCAATTGCTTCCTCAATAGTCCTATAACAAAATTACAGAATATCAAATGATTTTGTTTCCAGATATTCCAAAATTGTGTAAGGTTTTGGATTATAAAATGTATGAGTTGCAATGGCATAAAAGATAAATCAAGACTTACTTGAACTTCATCAGAGACAAAACTGGCCCAAATATTTCATCCTTAAGAATTGACATATTCTCCTGATCAATACATGGCAAAAAAACAAATCAAAATTAGTACATCCTGATACAGCTTTCTACACGAGAATCATTCGGGATCATATTTCTGGTGTAACAAAGCAGTGCCTTATTCAACAATTTTGCCTTCTTTAAAACATATGCTAATACGCACGGTGCATCGTGCATTCTTAGGAATATAAAATTACCGTGACGTCTGTAAAAATGGTGGGCTCAATATAATATCCCTTATCACCACAAGCTTTACCCCCAGTGAGCAAGGTAGCTCCGGCTCTCTTTCCATACTCAATATATGAAAGAACTTTCTCGAATTGATTTTTATCAACCTATACCACATAAAGTGAAAATTAGCTAGAGCTTTGAGGGTTTAGATAAATGTAATTATGAACTATAATGTAAACTTAAGATACCTGAGGTCCTTGTTGAACACGGGGATCAAAAGGATCTCCTACCACCCAATTATTTGCTTTCACAGCTATTTTTTTCACAAACTCGTCGTAAATACCTTCCTGAACGTAAACACGAGATCCAGCAACACATACTTCTCCCTGAAAATCATTCAATTAATTACCAAAGTTAGTTTTTGGATCTATATTAGTGCAAGATTACATTTAAAGTTCTTGAAACAGTAATTGCCTTGTTATATAAAAAGCCGAGAAAAGCGAGATCAACAGCAGTATCAACATCAGCGTCATCAAAGATTATGACAGGTGATTTTCCACCCAACTCAAGTGAAACAACCTTCAAATTGCTTTCTGCTGCAGCTTTCATAACTATTCTTCCAACTTCTGTAGACCCTGTAAAACTTATCTGAAAAACCAATGCATGGTTAATACAAGAACAAATCTTGACATATGTATCACTATGTATGTATGGGAAGAACAACATTAGCTAGAGATTCACCTTATCAATGTCCATATGAGAGCTCATAGCTGCACCGGCTTTCTCGCCAAATCCATTAACAACATTGAGCACGCCATCCGGGATACCAGCCTGATATGTTTGAGAAAAGAATAATTAATGCAAAATAGGATCAAACAAAAATCACGATCTTCTCATTTAAATATAAGTATAACAAATATAAGACATAGTAGCAACAATAAGAGCATAGAAAAGTAATATAAATTGAACGTTACCAACTTAGCAAGATGGGCGTAATAGAGAGCCGAAAGTGGCGTTTGTTCAGCAGGTTTGACTATCATTGTGCACCCAGCAGCTAAGGCAGGGGAAACCTTTGTAAAGAACAGTATAGAGGGAAAGTTCCATGGGATAATGTGTCCTACAACACCCACAGGCTCCAGCAAGGTGTACCCAAAAAGCTCACGAGACATTTTTAACGTCTCTCCGTGGATTTTATCTGCAGCTCCTGCATAATACCTTAGTGTATTTGCAGATTGTGGAATGTCCAACATCTTTCCCAAACTGAGCAACTTGCCAGCATCTATAGCATCCAAAGCAGCTAGCTCATCTGTATGTTTGTCTACTAATTCTGCAAATTTCATCATTATCTGCCCTCTCTCCTGAAACCATACATTCACGCGAGAACAGAAAACCAGTTATTTGAATGAAAAAAGAAAAGATGGTGTATCTTATTACGGATTATGAGTGATATCCCAATAGCCCCTTCCTTCGGAAAGGGCTAAAGACTATAGAAATTTGGTTTGTTGGCCATGCAACAAGAAACACAATCTGTTAAGAAGAGAAAATCTTGAGATAAAACTTGTAGTAGGCGAATCTAGAAGAACCTATAGGCTATAGATATTACATATGGGAAAAATTGATAATAAGGAATAAGAATTGAAAGACTCTAAATTCGTATGTGTGAAAAAGAAGACTTACAAAACCAGACATACGAGGCCATTTCCCATGATCGAAAGCATTTCTAGCAGCTTTCACAGCCAAGTCAATATCTTCTTTATCTCCTTCTGCCACCCTTGCTATCACTTCTCCTGTTCTTGGATCTATTGTTTCAAAAGTTTTTCCTGTTTCAGTTACACAAACAAGAAGGATTTTAACAACATGTCCTTTCCAGAATATCATGTTAGTTTCACTCCATGTTTCCATATTTGTCAAGTCATTAAGGCATTTTATCAAATAAATCAAACAACTTCCTCGAATCAATACTAGAACACCTTAAGCATAGGCGTGATTAAGAGACGCCTTCCATAAAGGCCTATCCACCTATGCATCTCTATGTGAGGGCACGCATGATCGCATTCAACTATTGATTTTCTAGATGCGAAATGACCATCACTGACACCTCTAAACCAACAATGCCTAATTATAGCAAAGTCTAGATGGTTGGATATTATGATAGCAACAAGTATGACAACCCTACATTTTTCCTAGAGTTCATGTTTCCTGGTGGCCCTAATCACTTAAATGTGTGAACCTTGTATTTAAATACGATCCAAATTGGCCGTAGACAATGGTATATAAAGTGACACCTGCTTGTGCATGCGCTTTGAGGAGAAAAAATTTGGTACTAAGCGCTTAGAACCGTCCAAACCGCCTCCCCATTCAACATGTGTCCTATTTAACGCAACTTCTAAACCGTAGTTAGTTAGTTGTAATTAACAATTTTATCCTCCTTAATTGTTAATTGATGGTTGTGTTAAATTACCCATATCAATTATAATTAATATTTCTATTTTGATTATTTATTTTTGACTGAACAAAAGAAAAAGAACTTCATGATGATAATCAATCCAAAACCAAAAGATTAAAGTTTTATTACCAAAGTCTCTTACACCATTGGTAATAATATTAACCAAGGGCGGCCCTTGGGAACTAGGAGGTGTGCGACCACACAGGGCTCAAGGGAAAAAGAGCCCAAAACAATAAAAAATTTGCACAAGGCCTGAAGAAGAAGAAAAAAAAAGTTTATAGATGTAGAGTTGGCTTAGTTGGCTAATGTTTTATCATGTCAAGAGCTCAAGTCCTAACAAACATAGATAGACATAATTGTCATCTAGCTAGAAAACTTGGGCACACCTTAAACCCACTTTCATCAAATTTAGTCTAACAAGATTTATCATTATTGATTTTAAAGAACATAGAGAAAATTTGTGTACCCTAATTAAGAAAATAAATAAATAAATAAATAGTGGTGTTTATGTTGGTTGATTGTTCTTAGAGCTATAGTAGGAACTGTTTTATCTCCGGCACTTTCATTTATTGTGCCAACTAGATCATAGGTGTAAAATTAAGTCATGAAAATAGGAAACTGTATTATTTTTAATTGATATTCAAGGCGTAATTGGAGGAGAAATGATAAGACTAAACAACTAATTAACCAAGGTTTAGAAGTTGGGTTAGATAGGACATATGTCGAATGGGAAGAGGTGCTTAGGACTAAACTTTTTCTCCGCTTTGTGTGTGACGCCTAAGATATTAAACTCGTAGAATTAATGTGTTAATAAATAAAAATCCCAAACTTTCATTGATATTATTTGACGAAAGTCCATAAGGTTAGGATGAAAATCTATAAATTCTGAATTTTCACATCCAGAAAATTGGAAGAAAACATATATACAAACTTTCATAAAGAAATTCTATGGAAATATTACGTTATTACCCATGTGCTTTTAAAATGAATGTAACTGAAATAATTGAAAAATGAAGGGCCTTTTTGGTAGGTGAAGAAAAGTATTACTGTAGACTGATGATTAATCAACAGCTATGATGTACCATTAATCACAATCATCTACTTAATGTGTCATTTTGATTATATATAGTCGTAATTTCACCCTTTTTGAGTAATGGTCCAAGGGGTGAAAAACATTTGTTACTCAATAGCCCATGGAGAAAACGCAGTATTATAAACCGTACAATACTCTCGAGATTGCATCGTCTGCATAAAGGGTGTTCCAACTGCCTTTTATTCCCTCTGCCACCGGAGAAAAAAAAAATCCACCACAAAGTCGAGACATCCTCCTTGGATAAAACATATATTGTTTACCTAGATAAATGAAGACGAAAAAAAAAGATTACCTGAAACAGCGTCTACGAAACTTCCATTGATGAAGAGCTTCGTAAACTTTATCTCTGGGATATCGTAGATGGCACTGTGTTTCTCCGCGCTTCCGTTGCTCTCCACTGCCATATCTATCTCTCTTTCTCTTAATAAGTTTCTCTTCTCCCTTACCAACTGTGACTTTTCTTCTTCTTTTTTTTGGATGGGAAGGCAGATAATATGGTCAAGTTCTTGCTTCTCGGAAGAGAACACGTACACGTACCTTCTTTATCTAGTTTAGTATTTCTTGCATTTGGGTGTGAGTTTTGCTTCCCCTAATTTGGCTCCAAACAAATATAACCAAACATGGCTTAAGAAAATTACTCATAAATTCTCGACCTCATATTAGTAGTCATATATTATTTATAATAAAAAAAAACAGCCCAACATTTTGCTTTGGTCTCAGACCATTCACCGACATGTATGGCGAGGCGTATGCTGGATGGTTTCGATCATTTCCATGGTACTTATGCAAGGAAGAATTGATCTCGGCCGTCTAACCCTAAATTGCGGAATTGAATGACATTTTTGAATTTCTATCTCCTTCTCCTTCATGTATGGTTTCTTTCTCTTCTCCCTCTACAAACCGAGCTCTCCAGCTCTCCAGAACAAGATACAAGATACAAGATCGTAGGCTTCTTTACTCATCTCATGAAGCGAATTCAATGCCCCTGAAACCTTCTCAGCCACCAGGTTATGCTTCACAGCCACAACATTCTTCCGTCCATAATCATATTTTGAGTTTAATCTTATATTACATTTGCTTTAGGCTATAAGACGACTATCCTAAGTACTTTTGTATTTATAATTCAACTCTTATTCTTAATGAAATTAATTTATTTTCAGGCCACCCTAAAATCATTCATCGTGATATTAAAGCATCTAAAACATAATGATTGCCACGAAGGCCATAGTTGGAATTTATTGCACTTTGTGAAAGCATACTATGAATTATTGGTGTATCTTTTTATTATTAATTAGGAGCATGGAATCATTCGATTATTGGTGTTGAGGCCCAATCATAACTATGTGGCTCACAATGAATTAATTGATGTGTCTTTGGTGTCGCATGCATCACACAATATTAGTTCTAAACTGATGGAAGAAAAACCACTCTTTGTCATCATCCTGGACTCGATAATGGATGCAAAAGTTTGAGCATGTGGTAGTATAACTCGTAAGAGACGGTTTGACAATCAACAGAAGGAACCATAAAAATGAAACAGAAAACAAATCAAACTACGAATATTTCTTAGAAGGACGAAGGAAAGATCAAATCGAGACTACTTATCATAAGTTTTGATACATAACAAGACAGAAAATTTTAAGAAAGGAAGTATTTAAACATTATAAACCAGACTTGATGTAGAGCAGTAGAGGTATAACGGAAACGAAACGGAACCATATATAATGAAATCTATCACAAACTCTTTTTCGAAGCTTCAGTCGTCTAGAACTTACCCGTCACGATGTTGTGCAAGTCTAAAATAATGAATATTTTTCGCCAATATAAGCTAAAAACATTGCATGGTTGAAAATATGTGTAGCTATCCAATTCTTCAATTTGATCTTCTAATACTTAGAGCATCTAGTGTAGACTCCCTGTAGTTAAAATAAAGAAGAAAAAGTGCTAAAAATTAAGTTTTTAACCTCCCCATGAGAGTAGTTATTTTGGGTTTCAATACTCTCTCTCCTCAACAATGAGGAGAAAGAAAGAAATTTTGGGTAGCCACCTAGATGACTTTATTACGTGGAAAACGTTTTTTTAACTAAAATTAATACGTATAAAGTGTTTGGAAAAATTAAAACTATTTTTTTTAACATTTTTTTCTTACACGTCATAGTTTTCTTTTGACATAAAGTAGTTTTTGAGGAGTCTATTTTTTTACTTTTTCAAATATCACTTTCCAACTCATCTTGCTAGCTATACTTTAGCTAGGCTACACCTGATGCTCTTACATGATCACATTATGGCTTCATCAACCCAATTGCAGTTCATGTTTGTGGCCTTATTTGTATTGGGTATTTGGGCTTCTCAAGCGATGTCGTGTACATTGTATGAATCATCCATGATTAAGACTCACTGAAACATCCATATTTGGTATTGGTTTCATTTCGTGTCTAGTATAGGTGTCAGCACTATCTCGTGGTTATTCATCATCAGAGATTGCAGGTGGAGCGACTACAACTGGACTGATAGTGAACAGGTATGTTGGTTTGTACATCTTTGCTCAAAAAATTTAATCCCGTTAGTATTTTACAAAAAAATTTAAAAAAATTATGATTTTTAGGTTTCTGTTCGAATAGGCTTTTTGTTCTGTTCGAATAGACCAGGCAGAACTCTTTTTATTCGAATAGACTCTTTGCTCTGCTCGAATAGACATGTCTATTCGAATAGATTTTTTTCCTGTTTGAATAGACTAGGTAGAACATTGTTTATTCGAATATAATATTTGTTCTATTCAAATAAAACCCTGTCTATTTGAATAAACTATTTCTCTGTTCGAATAGAGTACGAGTTTTTCAGTTTTCTTATAAAAGACATTTTTTATGTCATTTACTTCTTCCAAAACCAACTTTTCTAGGGATTGAGAATTTAGAGAGAAGAGAGATTTCAACGAACGATTTAATGCGAAGTAAAACTCAAATTGAATCAATCGAAGAATTAGAAAACCTAATTTTGATTTGAAAAACTTGTGAGTTTCAAGCTTGGATGCTTTGACAGGAGATTGAAGCAAGGCATTGCGAGAACAATGAATCGATTGCAAGAAGCTTGATTGGAAGATAGGTAACCACAGGATGTGCTTATCGAGTATGTAAGTAATTGAATTCTTGTAATTTCATTTCAATATTAGATTGCTTAGTTGTCAGGAGATTCGGCAGCGACTTATAGGTTTTTCTCTTACAAAAAGTTTCCTACGGGGTTAAAATTGTTTGTTCTTGTGCTTAATTTACTTTTGGTTGTTGTCGCTAGATAATTGAATCAACTTGAATTACGATAGGGTTAGACATTTAAATCAAGAATTTTCGAACCTAATAATTTTGACCTAAATTAATCGAACATTTTATGAAAAATATCTACTGATTTGGGTGAGAAAGATAAACGATTCAACATATTCAAGGCAAACTCGGAGTTCATAAACTCTTTAAATAAAAAGTGGGTCAGACCGTACAAGTTGAGTATCAACAAATTTGCTGACCAAACAAATGAAAAGCTTGTAGCATCTCGTAATAGTATAAAAATCACCCTTGCCCAAACACCTAACGCCGTTTAAGTACGAAAATGTGACTGCAGTTCCATCCAGCTTGGATTGGAAAAAGAAAGGTACTGTTACACCCATCAAGGACCAAGACCAATGTGGTAAGTGAGAGCCAAAAAATTGTATTTTCTATTTTAGTTTAAGGGGTATTTTGGTAATTTTACTTATATATTAATTTTCAATTTCAAACTTAATTGACCCAATGAGAATCCAACATAATATACTCTAATACGCATATCTACTTAGACATACCATCAAAACCATAAAACAAATAACAGTACAAAACTCAAATTCAAAATCCCAATATCATACCATGTCTATATCTTTTAGCTCTAGCAGTAGTCATTTTCTCAGGCAATTTCGGGCACGGGACATTTTCCTGTAAAAGCAAACCCAATTAAAATAATCAAACACACAAAATTACTTGTAATCATAGCTAGCATTACCTTATTCCCATCCAAGAAGCTGGATATCTGTTGCCCATCTGGAGTAATTTAAACCGGGGTGCTTAAAAAAAAAACCAATCACAAAAATCAAACCCCAAACACAATTAAACAAACCCCAATTACTAAAAACATGAAATTGAATCAATGGGCAAACACATACCAGAAGAAATCTTGACTGATGATGAAAGTTTTCTCATCCCCATTTGCATCGATATCAAGAGAGATCGAATTCGACCCATCTCGACGTCAAGCATCTTCGCATCGATCATTGTTGTGAAATAATAAGGGTTTGATGGAGAAGAAGAGGTTTGGGTTTGGAAATTGAGGGGAAACAATGAGACTTGACCTAGCTTTACTGTGAGGTGAAGAGTGAGAGTACCCTTATATTTGTTCTTCCCTCCTCTTCTATTACTACTGTTTTTTTTAAGCTTCTATTACAAAAGCTTAAAAAAAAGATAAAGGTGTTTTTTATTTGATGCCTTAATTCCTCTTCATTTGATGTTTGTTTTCCTCTTCATTTGATGCTCTAATTCCTCGACAAAGAGAGAGGTGTTTTTTATTTTTATTTTTTATATATAGGTATATATATCAAAGGGAAATCTCAAAAAAAAAGTGGGGGTGCTGGGCACCCCCTAGCCCCCCCCCCCCCCTAAATCCGCCCCTGTCCCTTGGCACAGTAAGGCCTCGGATTTCTTTTTGGTGCCAGGACTTTCTCTTTTATTCAGGGCACCTCTGAGTAAGCATAAATCACGCTGCATAGGAATGCAGTAGATGTGCCACTGAATAATGAGGCAACTTCAGTATTGACTCCCATATTTTGGGTGTAGATAATGCAATGATGCCAGGTTTTTCCTGGCACATCAATCTGTGATAAAATAAAATAAATAAAATAAAAATGTTCGATGGAAGTTTATGCAACAAAACTTCTAAGTAAATTTGTGTTAACTTAGAAATGTCCATAAATAATTGACACCCCTGCCATTATGAACACTGTTATGTTATTTTCTTTGTTTTCATCGATGGTGACCTAGTGTTAGTATATGCCATTATTAGTTGTTGAAAGTTGAAACCTAAGGCAAATGAGTTTGGGCCCTATATTAAGTCATAGTATACGAATAACTTTTTCAATTTTCTAATAAAAGACATTCTTTTTTATTTGACTTTTTACCTCTTCCAAAAGAACTTTTTTAGGGTTTGAGATTTTAGAGATAAAAGATATTTCAACGAGCGATTCAATGCGAAGTAAAACTCAAATTGAATCAATCGAAGATTGAGAAACCTAAATTCAATTTCAGATTTTGTGAGTTTGACCGATTCAAGCTTTGAAGTTTTGGTGCGTTATCCGAGACGAGGCGTTGCGAGAACGTAAAATTGATTGTGAGAAGTTCAATTAGAAGAGAGGTAATCACGGGATGTGCTTATCGAGTCTGTAAGTAATTGAATTCTTAAAATTTTGTTTCAATATTATATTGTTTAGCTATCGGACGATTCGACATCGACTTGTGGGTTTTTCTTTTGAAAAAGGTTTCCCACATGGTTAAAATTACATGTTTTTGTGCTTAATTTATATTTGTTTTTTGTCACTAGAACATTGGACCAACTTGAATTAGGCTAGGGTTAGATCGTTAATTCAAGGTTTTTCGGACCTATTGATTTTGACATAAAATTTATCGAAATCGGTTAGTCTCAAGTGATTATTTATTTAACTAATTACCTTAATTTTAGTTATAGAGAGATAGAGAATCGTGATGGAGGAGAAAAACATTATCCGACAGTTTTGATGATGGAGAAAAAAAAAACCTGGACCGATTTAGGGGCAAAATTCCCGACTAGGGCGCACATGAGAAGCGCGTAAGATGGTAATCAGTGGTAACTTGGTGGAGCAGGTGAGCAGTGTGAGGGGCAAAAACGGGATAAACTTTTCTCAAGTCAAGTCAACGTTAGTCAAAGTCTGTTGACTGACAACCAATGCCAAAATAAGGGGTTGTCACTCATATACGAGAGAATATCGGGGTGTAGACACTAAGAGTATGGGCAGGATAGCTATCGTTATGTTAGCGATCCAAACTCGTTAAAACTTCATTTTTCAGGCTGCTATCGCTCAAATCGCGCTTATTTCGAGAAAAGCAGTGGCGAGCCCGTTCATGTCAGTGAGGCACCCTAAATCAATTATTAAAAATATTTTTTTTATTAAAAAATTGTTTCATTGATTTTTTTAATATTTAGCATGCGCCAATTGAATTGGCGCAGTGTATATATTATTTATTTATTATTATTATTATTATATTTTTTTTATTATATAAAAATAATTAAAAACAACAACAACTGACATCCATCCCCACCCTGAAAAAAATTATTTTTTTACCCTTAACTATATGTCATATTTTCTCTGAATTTACGCATGCGTGGCTAGCTAACTTAGCTATCCTGCTGCCCATGCTCTAATATGCCAAACATAATGGGGTATAAGCTAAAAAAACTCTTTATTTTTTCTGGGGCTAACGCCCGAATTACCTGTAAATTACTGCTTACTGATATCACTTTCCCCCACTCAACTGGTTTCCTGCCCCCACTCAACTGGCTCTGCCACTGCCTACCATTATGAATAGTGTTTTGATATTTTCTGTGCTTTTATGGCCGGTAACCTAGTGTTACTCTATTCCATTATTGGTTGTTGAAAGTTGAAACCTAAAGTAGGGCGTAGGGCGTAGGGCGTAGGGCGTAGCAATGAATGAGTTTGGGCCCTATATTAAGCCATAGTACACTCATTTTAAATGAAAACCAATAGCTACCGAACCTCCCAACCCCCACCAGCCTGAGAATCGGTCCATGTTCAAAGACACATTAGATACTTGTTAATTTTCTAACTAGGATTATGTAGCTTTATACATCTGATTAGTCCCTGTGTGTGCCATAGAGCATGTGCCATATCGATTTAGATCATATTAATCTGTATTTGTATAGTTGCATGTGTTGAATTATTATAATCTTGTTGGTTTCTTGCACAAAATTACTTAAATTTGCCTCCCGAAACACGTAAGATGGTAATTGGTGGTAACTTGGTGAAGCAGGTGAGCAGTGTGAGGGACAAAAACGGGTTAAACTTTTCTCAAGTCAAGTCAGCGTTAGTCAAAGCCTGTTGACTGACAGCCCAGTCCAAAATAAGAGGTCGTCACTCATATGCGGAAAATATTGTGGTGTAGACACTAATATGCTAAACAGGTATAAGTTGAAAAACTCTTTATTTTTTCTTGGGCTAACGCCCGAAAAACCCCCAGATTATTTTATTTATTATTATTATTATTTTTCTTACTGATATCAATTTCCCCCACTCAACTGGCTCTGCCACTGCCTGCTATTATGAATACTGTTTTGTTATTTTTTGTGCTTTCATCGATGGTGACCTAGTGTTACTCTACGCCATTATTAGCTGTTGAAAGTAGAAACCTAAAGTAACACGTAGGGCGTAGCAATGAGTTTGGGCCCTATATTAAGTCATAGTACACACATTTTAAATAAAACCATTAGCTACCGAACCTCCCAACTCCCACCAGCCTGAGAGGTCCATGTTCAAAGACACATTAGACATTAGATACTTGTTAATTTTCTAACTAGGATTTGAGCATTGTAGCTTTATACATCTGATTAGTCCGTGTTGTCACTTGTCATAGAGCATGTGCCATATCGATGTAGATCATATTAATCTATATGTTAATCATCCAAAAGTTTTGATTATAAAAACAATACTAACATCTGTATTTTCATAGTTGCATGTGTTGAATTATTACAATCTTTTTGGTTTCTTGCACAAAATTACTCAAATTTGCCTCGCGAAATAGCATTAGTACGGGATCAAAGGGGATCATATTTTAGAGCTACATTATATTCAGAAAAGCCATATGAGTATCATAAATTTTTTTATTTACTTCCCAAGTTTTTTTTTGTTTACTTCCCAAATGGGTATCATAAATAGCAATAGTCCATGGCCTATTCTAAGCTCTTACTAATTATTTTAGTATATATAGAAAATGATAGGGGCTAGAAGTCGCAGTTGATGAGTCAAGTAAGTGCATGATTTCTTCAAGATTAATTATTTATTCGAGCAAGGATTAATTCGGTTGTATAATGTAGGAACCTACCTTTTACATTATTTGATTTCTTTCTAAGGCACTTTTGCTTAGTGACGCTTTTATAAAGATCATCTAATATTTTGCTTTGCGACTCCCGGGAGTAGGGGGTACCCGTTCCTACCTGCTCTTTCACAAAATAAATACCCCTACTCCCTACCTGCTCTTTCACAAAATAGGACATGTGGATGCTCCAACTCTTCTCCCATCCACTAACTTTCTTTTTTCTTTTTCTTTTTTCTTTTCTTGATAGTATCTTTTGGAGAGAATTGAACCTAGGTCCCATGATAATATAATTTATTTGAGGTTGGTCTCAATTTGAAAAATTTATTGCGATTGGTCTCCTTCTATTTCACTCTTTAAAAACAAAAGGTTAATGTAACAGCCTAATTTCGTAATAGCTTGAGATAGCTCGAAATAGTCCTTACACCAAATGTACATGTGACAAAAATTAGTATAACCCAATATAGAAATGACACAGACGATTAGCGTGGAAACCTTTGAATAGGTAAAAACCACGACCTCGGCTTGAGGATTTAATAACTATAACTTTTATTACTTGAGGCTGATGTTTGATTACCAGTTTTGTGATCTTTTGAGATTGAAAAACTTGGTCCCCTTCTCCTCTTGAACTTATCATTTTTATAGACCTCACTCTCAGTTCGTTTTCATGTGTGGTAGTTAGATTTGTAACTGCTTTATAACCTCATCATCTGTTCACTTTATAGACCTCATCCTCAGTTCGCTTTAGAGACCTTATGCTCAGTTCATTTTCCAGGTGTCAATAGTAATATGGTGTATCATGTGCATGTTGCGTGAGTCTGGCATGGTACTAATACGATGATATCACAGCTTGAGGGATAAGTCCCTACAATCGCCTCCTCTCAATTGGCGCTGGTGCCTTGAGTTGAGAAGTTCCCAATCGAGCTTGCTTTATGAAAATCAAAACTATACTACAAGAAAAAATATATATAATAGCTTTCGAAAACCGCTATAAAAAGCTACGATAGCATTTTTCATCCGCTCTATTATGCAATGCTATCATTTTTTCAATAACGTTTTTACGCATGCTATGAAAGCATAACATTATAAGAATGCTAGTATAAACCTTTTAACAGCAGTTGCTGAAAGCTATTATTTTCTTATAATAACAGTCAAAAACCGTTATGGAAAGGTTACAATAACATTTTTCGTATGCTGTAATATGCAATACTATCATTTTTATAATAGCTTTTTTCTGCATGCTATTAAAAGCGTTTTTAATAGCGCTTACTGGTTGCTATTATTTACTTAACATAACATTTACTGAATGTTATTACAAATCGATAATAGATAACATTTACTTTGTGCTATTGAAACTCTTTCAATAGCATTTAGTAAGCGTTATCGTCTACTTATAATAACATTTGTAAACACCATCATATATCCCCTGCATTAATTTTTTTCATTTTACTGGTTTTTTGCAATATATTATGCCAAAAAAACCATCAATAAAAAATTTGTAATACTTTTATTTATGCTATAATAATCAAGCGGATCCAGATGGATTCGAACCATCATCTTCTCAAACTATGAGTGATCTTACCGATTTAAGCTATAGATCCATTGACATACAAGTACAACTCATATAAGTAGTTAACCTTCTAGAAGATAATTAATAACTCGAAAAACTTCTATAACTATTACTTAATAAAATCCCAAATTCTATATTTACATTAAGTAACCAAAAAATAGACAGATGTGCACATACACTGAAAGAATACCCAATTATCTAAAGAAGATCTTTTTAAACCAGTTTACCACATATTATCACAATCAACTATGAAAAAACACTATAATCAACATCGATCGATATTTGTTATATGTAAAAAAAATAAAACTACAAGCAGAACTGAAGATACCTCTATGAATGTATATATAACAATATCTTTAGACTCATTCTATCAAATTGGTTATAACAATATCGATTGTCCAACCTACACAAAAACAAAGAATGTCAGTAAGACTTGTGTATTAGTTGTAAAAATATTTTAAAGAAGAGTTAAAAAAATTGCACCTTTAGATATATTGACATTCTTTCAAAATAAAATACAATGGAATTTGGGGGGCGTTGGTTTTTTAATGTGTGAAGTGACCTTCAACTCACTTTTAGTATAAGTATATCTGCTTCACCCTTTAGGAGAAGTCAAAGTAATATTTTGCCACAAGAAAGTCTTACTACCAACCCTTATCATAATTCAAAAAGATGTGCTAAATATACTCCGTCTCTGGGTTACTAAGAACTAGTTATACATACTCTTTTATATAGATCCTGCACGATTTTGTGGGTTGCCTCAGTTGCTTCTCATGATAAGAAGAATAATGTGGGAGTAACTTACGACGGAAGATCGTTGGTTGTTCATGGCAAGAGAGAGCTTATTTTTTTAGGGTCCATCCATTATCCCCTTAGTACACCTGATATATGGCCCAAATCTTGAATAAATTAAAGCTAAGCATGGAGGGATCAATCTCATCCAGACTTGTATGTCCTGGAACATTCATGAGCCTGTATAAGGGCAAGAAATTACCATTTCTTTAGCATGAGTAAAACACTTGTAGTATAATAATCAGTTTCTTGTAAACAAACCAAAAATAAAACCACCAACTTTATAAGGTGAGTTATGTTGGAAAATACAAAAGAAGTTTTGGTTTGAATAGCAGAACTAAGTGTTTAGTTCCACATTGGATATGAGAGAAGTTCAGCTCTACTATATAAGTAAGTCTAATACTTAACTTGTTGAGATGTGTGCGAGAGTTGGTGGGTCGCACGCGTGTGTGCGACCCATGTGTACAAACTAGTGTGGGCTACCCATGAGATTGCTCGACCTAGGAACCTGCTTATTAATATAAGTCTATGATTGGGCCTTGGGCCATGGGCCCATGGGGATTCTTTGGAACACTTAGTCACTTTTTAGGGTTTGAGGTGTGAGTTGGGTTGTCTCCAACAGACGCACCTTAAGGTGTGACTCTTGGTGAAGAGGCATTGACTTGAGGTGTAACCCTTGGTGAAGAGTCACCTATGCTTTATATAACCTAAATTCATTTTCATTTATTTTCATCAGTTTTTCAGAGTTTTTCTTGAGCCATTTTCAAGAGAGAAAACAGACGCAATTAAAGTTTGTTTGACAGAGAGATAGAAGTGTTTTCTTCTCTCTGCGACTGATCGTTGTATCCTGGGAGACAGGGGCCTACATTTCTGTAAAGTACTGTGGCAGGGGTGAATCTGTCTTAAAGAGATAGTGTGTATACACTAGACTCGATCATCTCCTTAAGAGGTGTTGTTTGTTCATGCAGATTAGATAACAAGTTATTTTTGGCAAAGAAAAGAAAGAAAGAAAAGTGCATTTTCAGATGTTGTTGGTTGGTTGGTGCTGCTCTTCTAGTTTTAGTTCTTCAAGTATGTATTTGGAGTGGTATTTCTGCATACACTGATTACTCTAAGCACTTTGAGTGTGGGGATTATGCCTACTCTTATCCCTTTGGGGAGGTAGCCGTCCGAATTATTGTGGAGTATACGAGTTTGAACTCGATTACCAAAATTTGCGGACTGAGATTAAATTTTTGTATACAACTTTCAGAGTTTTGAATATCACTGAAGCCAATCAGATTATGACAGCTGTAAGATCTAATTTTTTGAATTTCAGTGTTGGTGATATTTGTTTTGATTTCACCGATGTTTAGAGTCCCTTTGAATATGGTCCTAATACTCTGAACTATAGTTTGTTCTAGGTCCGGTAAAGTTGGAACATGGCGTGGCCTAGATGTTACTGTTTCAGGCTGGCTAGATGCTAGATTTTCATGGGCTTTTTCCTAAGATTTGGGAACCAAATTGCTCTTAGTTAACAACATAGGGTCTGGTCTAGTTTCTATAGTTCTCTTATTCATAAGGGTCATAACTACTTGAGCAGTTTCAATGCTCTCAGGTGAGCTCTGTTGGGTATGAACCTCAAAGGCAACCCTCGGGTTAGCAATTAGTTGACTATAGAATTTTCCCTTTTCTCGTTCACTTAATTGGCTTGCTATTTGTCCTATTTGGGTGTCTAGCTTATGTGTAAATGTTTGCATTTTTGAAAGTTCCCTAGAGTTTTGCTGGGTTACCCCCCTAATCTCTGTAATAAACTGTTGGAGTGTGGATTCTAAACCAACTGGGTGGGGTTATTTGGTTGGGTATGTTTGATTCTGCTGATATGGTAAAAGATTATAACTGGATTGTCCTTGTGGTTGATTCCTCCAAGAAAATGCTGGATTATTTTGCCAAAGAGATCTACCAAAATTATTTTGGTATTGTCTCCTTTCATTATCCAAGATAGCATTAACAAGGTCCGGATTAGAATTTAGTAACTCAGAGAGTTGTGGACATGTGTGTGCATAATAGGTCGGATCATTGCATAAATTGTAAACCCCAAGAATGGATGCTGGTTTATGGGCCACTACTTTCGCTACGGCCATAGCCTTTACTTTATGTGTAAGAGAGTCCAGTTGGACTTTTAATTCGATGGTTTTAAGTATTTCAAGGATGCCTCCTTTTCTAATGGGCCTACGATCACGAGAAGTAAAGTCTCGTTGCTGGGATGTCTCAGCGTATTTATTAAGAAATGTATATGCGGCAGTTTTGTCCATATCTTAGAATTTTCCTGAGCTACGGGATTAAATTGATTCACGGGTTGAAAGAGTTAACCCGTGCAGAAAGAATTAGATTAGTCTCTATTTCTCAAAACCATGTTGGGGGTACCTTAACAATTTTTTCTTAAAACGTTCCCATGCTACGTTAAATTTTTCTCCGTCTTCTTGAAGAAAATCGGAGATATCACGTTTTAAAAGATCGGTTTTTTGCATGGTGAAAAACTTGATTTTAAACTTTTGTTTAAGGGTGTTCTACTTGTCAATTGACTCGGATGACAGAGAATTTAGCCAACGTTTTGTCTTGTCTTTTAAAGAGAATGGGAAAATGAATAAATAGATGTACTCCATTGCTATGTCTTTACATAGAAATATTTGACAGATAGACTCAAATTCATCGATATGTAAATATGGGTCTTTAGTATCGAGTCCATGAAAAGGTAGGATTAGGTTCAAAATTGAAGGCTTGATATCGAACTGGGTTGCCGTAATTACTGGCAACCTAATACATTTTGGCGAGTTTTCCGAAATGGGAGCAAAAAGCTCCCTCAGTGACTTGTTACCCATTGGTTTAAGAATAAATTCGTTTTTAGTTTCAAGGTCGTATATGGCCTGAAGGTCTTCGTGGATTTGGTTAGCCGTATTAGCTATTTTAGGAATCGGTGGTATATCAATGTATTTCCTAATCGGATCGTACTTGGGCATGCACTAATGAAATGAAATAGAATTATATAATTCAACATGAATTTAAACACACAATTTAAAATAAACAGATCAACGGTTTTTAAAGTTAAATTAACTAAGTCAATCCTAATCTAGATGTTAATCAAACTGGGTAGGTCGGGCTGGTGTGTGATTTATAACACGAAAGCTTCACTATGCTAGCAACAGTCTTAGTGTTTGAGCATCAGTCCTCACGCATGTGTACCTCGCCTTATAGTACGTGACTCACACAGAACGGTGACGTTGCTTAACAACCGATGGTTCGTGGCGCTTGGTTGAAGTGGTTCCTATGAATCCGTGTTGGTATCCTGGTCCGGTACCTTATAATTCCTCAGGTGATGAAATCCCTTGGAAATCTTACTAATAGCTTTTTAAGTTTTAATTAAATTTAAATGTCGGGAAAGTTAAGAACGTGCAATACGAATTTCTACGTATCCCTAGGCGAGAGGTCCTACTCCCTGGAGATTCATTTAGGTGATGAAATCCCGTGGAAGAGCCCTAGCGGTTAAAGCCTTTACTATGTTAAGCATGGAGTGAAAATTAAAACACGATAATAGGTCAATCTAAACACAACAATTTTTTTAATTTAAGAGCAACGTGTATTTGAACAGTCCAAACGACTTACTTTCCTAATGCTGGGGCAGAGCGGTGATAAACCCCTTTTATATGTTAAGTTTTAAGAGAGGACCAAGCTACGGGAAGTGTTTCTCAGTGAAGTTGTGGCCGCCCCTTTACTTAGGTAGCGAAAGAAGGAAATGCCCATTCATTTGGGGGCACAAGAAGAATTAGATAGAATTTTGCCAATGTATTTTGTAAATTCCTTACAATTTTTGAGTACCATGTTATTTATATGCTTGCAAATCCCTAGTCAAAGATTAACCCCTAGTCGAAGATTAACCCCTTGGTGTAAGAGCCGGTTTCCCCTCATACGAAACTTGGCCCCTACATGCATCATTTTGAAGGCCCATACCGGCAGCTAAAGAAAAAAAAACTCACAAAAGACAAATTAAATTCATATGTAACGCATTAAAATTAAAAATACAACATAAGTCTCAAGGAAATTTTTACCAGTTTCTGAACCGGGGATTATTGACAGTGTAAGACTGGATAAATGTGATACTAACGGATATCAAGTCATGATTATAAGTTGATTATGAAGTTGTCATTCGCAATTAAGTTGAAAGATCTAGGAAGTACTCGTGATCTTGAAAAATCTAAAAGAACTAAAATCCAAAAGCCAAGTAAAACTATCGTCAATTTTCTTACCTAGGATGTGACAAAGTCACAAACATTATAAGATAATGTTAGCCTTATGGAAGCACTTAAGATTAGAAGCACCCATAGATATATTAGGGCTTGAGATAACACCTAGTATTTAAATATTCAGAGAGAGAAAAGTTATAAAAAAAAACAAACATATAGAAGTTGTTTTCAAGGAGAAGCATATGGAACTAATATTACGTGTAATGCCCAATTGATGCTAAAAAACATAAAAGAAAAGAAGATTACGAATAAATTTGCATGTTTGGATGACAACAAACCCAACAAATCTGAGCATAATGGGCCTAACAAGCTAGTCATTGTCAATTTTGGTAGTAGTTTTTGGCTCCCCTTTCAATAATGTTATTCTCAATCCTCTCTTACAAGAGTTTGAATTGAGCAAAACCAAACCATAAGAGTTAAAATCCATCTTTGATCTTGTTTATTTGTTTTGGAATTACTTTCTTTTCTTTCAGATATATAAACCCGCACCCAAACAATAAACTACACTTTTATTATTATACGCAGCACCAAAACGTTGAACTATACACGAACACAAGCCCAAAAGTAAATGTTAATTATATAATAGTTATTCAACCAAAGTATCAAACATACAATAATTTCTTTGTGCACTAAAACATTAACTTTAAGTTTTATAGACATGCACTTCAATTCCCAAACACAATTGCTCGTGAGAGAGGATAAACTTGGACCCTCTAAGTTGAGTGTTCGGGTTGTCAAATTGGTTTATTCGGAAAAGAAGAAGGATGGGGATTGATCTATTGTGATGATAGCCATTGGGTTACGTTTTTCAAGTTGGGTTTGAATTTGGTGAAACCAAATGGCAATGAGCAAAAGACTAATTACTGAAAATTAAGGAAGATTGGATGAAAAGAAGTAAAATATACATAATATTAGCAGAATTTGTAGTAAATTTACATTGGTTTTTGAAATTTGACAATTGCGGCAATCCGTTGGAGGATTACATTCATGTAAATGGATGATCTTTGTAACAACGGAGATGAAATGTATTGTAATTGAAACCAGCTTAATTGTAATAAGATGCTGAAAATAACCAAAAGGGAGACCAAGAGAGAAATGGAGGCAGTGATTTGAGGAGATCAAATGGAGACTACTTATCATAACTTCTGATACATTTAATATCACAAACTCCTTTTCGAAGCTTCAGTCGTCTACAACTTACCTGGCACGATGTTGTGCAAGTCTAAAACAATGTATATTTTTCGCCTATATAAGCTAAGAACACTGCATGGTTGAAAATATGTTTAGCTAAATTCCTCCATTCGATCTTCTAATACTTACAGGATCACATTATGGCTTCATCAACCCAATTGCAGTTCATGTTTGTGGCTTTATTTGTATTGGGTATCTGGGCTTATCAAGCGATGTCGCGTACACTGTATGAATCATCCATGATTGAGACTCATGAACAGTGGATAACCCGTTATGGGAAAATATATACTGATTTGGGTGAGAAAGAGAAACGATTCAACATATTCAAGGCAAACTCAGAGTTCATAAATTCTTTTAATAAAAAGGGGGTTAGACCGTACAAGTTGCAGAGATAGAACCTTTGTAAAGAGAAAATGAAAAATAAATAAGTACCTTTACGTGGACTGAAACATACGACGTTTGCACACAAATAGGCTGTAAGGTGGAGGAGCACTAGAGTCTAGAGCCATGGAGAATTGTAAAGGGGAGTTACAACAGATTTAACATTGAGATACTTGTGCAGCGCCTCTAATCCATTATCCTTTCCAAAGCCACTCATCTTGTAGCCACCAAAAGGAACGTCACTATCAATAGCCAAGTAACAATTGATCCAAATTATACCAGCACGAATCGATCTCGAAACTCTGTTGGCCACGTTTAAGTCCTTAGTCACAATTCCGGCTGCTAGACCGTATTTCGTATTGTTAGCCTTTTCAATTGCTTCCTCAATAGTCCTATAACAAAATTACAGAATATCAAATGATTTTGTCTCCCGATCTACCAAAATTGTGTAAGGTTTTGGATTATAAAATGTCCAAGTTGCAATGAAAAAAGAGATAAATCAAGACTTACTTGAACTTCATCAGAGACAAAACTGGCCCAAATATTTCATCCTTAACAATTGACATATTCTCCTAATCAAGTAGTCAACAATTAGTACATGGGAAAAAAAATTTAAGTTAGTACATCCTGACATGATCCCACTTGCTACAAGAGAATTATTCAGGATCACATATTTTTGGTGAATAGGCAATTGCTAACATGTATGAGAGGACTGCAAAGCTAAACCAATTGGTCATCAATCATCAGAAGTCATACAAACCTTTTTGGCGTAAGTGCCTTATTCAACAATTTTGACTTCCTTGAAATATTATGCTAATACGCAAGATACGGTTGCATTCTTAGGCTTAGGAAATTACCGTGACGTCAGTAAAAATGGTGGGCTGAATATAATATCCCTTCTCACCAATAGCTTTACCCCCAGTGAGCAAGGTCGCTCCGTCTCTCTTTCCATACTCAATATATGAAAGAACTTTCTCGAATTGATTTTTATCAACCTACACCACATAAAGCGAAATTGGCTAGAGCTTTGAGGGTTTAGTAGATAGATGTAAGCATGAACTATAATGTACACTTAAGATACCTGAGGTCCTTGTTGAACACGGGGATCAAAAGGATCTCCTACCAACCAATTATTTGCTTTCACAGCTATTTTTTTCACAAACTGGTCGTAAATACCTTCCTGAACGTAAACACGAGATCCAGCAACACATGCTTCTCCCTGAAAATCACTCAATTAATTACCAAAGTTAGTTTTTGGATCTATATTAGTGCAAGATTACATTTAAAGTTCTTGGAACAGTACTTGCCTTGTTAAATAAAATGCCGAGAAGAGCGATATCAACAGCAGTGTCAACATCAGCATCATCAAAGATTATGACAGGTGATTTTCCACCCAACTCAAGTGAAACAACCTTCAAATTGCTTTCTGCTGCAGCTTTCATTACTACTCTTCCCACTTCTGTAGACCCTGTAAAACTTATCTGAAAAACCAATGCATGGTTAATACAAGAACAAATCTTGACATATGTATCACTATGTATGTATGGGAAAAACAACATTGGCTAGAGATTTACCTTATCAATGTCCATATGAGAGCTCATAGCTGCACCGGCTTTCTCGCCAAATCCATTAACAACATTGAGCACGCCATCCGGGATACCAGCCTGAAATGTTTGAGAAAAGAACAGGTAAAGCAAAATAGGATCAAACAAATATCACGATCTCCTCATTTAAAAGTAAGTGATAATAAGATCATAGAAAAGTAATATAAATTGAACATTACCAACTTAGCAAGATGGGCGTAATAGAGAGCCGAAAGTGGCGTTTGTTCAGCAGGTTTGACTATCATTGTGCACCCAGCAGCTAAGGCAGGGGAAACCTTTGTAAAGAACAGTATAGAGGGAAAGTTCCATGGGATAATGTGTCCTACAACACCCACAGGCTCCAGCAAGGTGTACCCAAAAAGCTCACGAGACATTTTTAACGTCTCTCCGTGGATTTTATCTGCAGCTCCTGCATAATACCTTAGTGTATTTGCAGATTGTGGAATGTCCAACATCTTTCCCAAACTGAGCAACTTGCCAGCATCTATAGCATCCAAAGCAGCTAGCTCATCTGTATGTTTGTCTACTAATTCTGCAAATTTCATCATTATCTGCCCTCTCTCCTGAAACCATACATTCACGCGAGAACAGAAAACCAGTTATTTGAATGAAAGAAGAAAAGATGGTGTATCTTATTACGGATTATGAGTGATATCCCAATAGCCCCTTCCTTCAAAAAGGGCTATAGACTATAGTAATTTGGTTTGTTGACCATGCAACAAGAAACGCAGTCTGTTAAGGAGAGAAAATCTTAAAACTTGGAGTAGGCGAATCTAGGAGAACCTATAGATATAACAAATGGGAAAATTTGATAACAAGGAATAAGAATTGAAAAACTCTAAATTCGTATGTGTGAAAAAGACTTACAAAGCCAGACATACGGGGCCATTTCCCATGATCGAAAGCATTTCTAGCAGCTTTCACAGCCAAGTCAATATCTTCTTTATCTCCTTCTGCCACACTTACTATCACTTCTCCCGTTCTCGGATCTATTGTTTCAAAAGTTTTTCCTATTTCAATTACACAAACAATAAGGATTTAAACAACATGTCCTTCCCAGAATCTCATGTTAGGTCCACTCCATCTTTGTCATGTCATTCAAGCATTTTATCAAATATATCAAACAACTTGCTCAAATCAATACTAGAATGCCTTAAGCACAAATGTGATTAAGAGACGCCTTGCATAAGGCCTATCCACCTATGCATCTCTATGTGAGGGCACGCAGGATTGCATCCAACTGTTGATTTTCTACATGCGAAATGACCATCACTGACACCTTAAACCAAGAATGCCTAATTATAACAAAGTCTAGATCGTTGGAAACTATGATAGCAACAAGTATGACCACCCTTCATTTTCCCTAGAGTTCATGTTTCCTGGTTTCCCTGATCACTTAAATGCGTGGACTATGTATTTAAATAAGGTTTTTTTTTTACTTAAGTCCTAATTTTTATAGGGATATTAGACTTAAGTCCCGTTGTTTAGCAAATAAACAATTTTAGTCCTCGATTTGCAGTTTGACCCAGGTCAACTGTAGCTGAGCCAGTTGACCCAAATCAACAAATATTAAAGACAGCTTTGCCCTTTTTTGAATTTAAATTAAAAAAAAATCAAATAATAAACCGCATCCTCGAAATAGTTAGCGTGCAGTAATCGGACGATATTATTTATAAGTTTGGTTTAGAACCGACGAATGAATGACACGTCTCAACAATTTTTAAGTTTAAACAGTATCTCACTGTTAAAGAATGAACTCGAATTATGTTCGTGGAAGTTCATCGGAGTTCGTGGTTCGAGCGAGGATCAAAGACGGAAGGAAAATATGGATTTTGAGTGTTCTGTTCGAATAGAAGAGGCAGAGTATGCTTTATTCGAATAGACTTTTGAGTCTGTTTGAATAAAACATGTCTGTTGGAATAAACTCAAAGTCTATACGAATAGGAGTTTCAAAACACGTCCTGTTCGAATAGACTTCGAAAATACAGTTTTAGAAGGTAGGAGTGAAGACATTGGCGTGCCTCGTGATCCGTACTTTGAGTCCTAATTGATGTAATAACCTCCCTACTAAATAAGAGATACTTAGTGTATTTCTTAGGTTATCTTGAGTGAGTTTAATTCTAGAGAGAACTAGGGTTTGAGAGACTTTATTAAAGCTTCGAGGAAGCTTGAAGGGATTGCTTGTAACCTATTTGATCATAGTGGATTGTTCGCGGGGAGTGATTTTTTTATCCGTAAGGGCTTTCCACTTCTATCATTCGGGTAAATTTTTATCCTTGGTTTGTTCTTCGTTTTGTTTATTACTTGTTCGGCGATTTCCACGATTCATTCTTGTCGTAGAAGAAAGACTAGCTACCTCAATTCTCAACACTCACTTGCTGAACATAACGGTATTTCAGTCTTCGTGAAACAACCGCCAACTGCAAATAATTGCAGTTAACCTGGTCAAACTACAAATCGATGACTAAAATTGTTTTTTTTTTTGCTAAACAGCGGGACTGAAATCGTATAAACATAAGGACTTAAGTCAAAATCATCCTCTTTAAATACTATCCAAATTGGCCACAAACAATAGTATATAATAGTGGCACCTGCTTGTGCATGCGCTCTGTGACGCCTAAAATATATATAAAAAAAATCCCAAATTTTCATTGATATTATATGACGAAAGTCCATGAGGTTTGGATGAAAATCTGTAAATTCTGAATTTTCACATCACATCCTACTAAAATATATAGTGTCTGCCTGCATTAAACTGAGAAGAAAATATTATATATATATTTCAGTATTCACCATCAACTATATAAAACTTATGGACTTTCATAAATATTTCAGTATTCACCATTAAACTTATTTTCTTCTCACTTATATATTATATATATTTCAGTATTCACTATCAACTATATTTTCTTTTCACATCACATCCTACCAAAATATTTTCTTCAGTTGATGGTGAAGAAAAAAATATATAAAACTTTCATAAATGAAATCCTACTAAAATATTACGTTCTTTCCTATGTGCTTTTAAAATTGATGTAACTGGAATAATTGAAAAATGAAAGGCATTTTTGGTAGATGACCTTAATAGAAAAATATACCGTAGAACAGATGATTAATTAGCAGCTATGATGTACCATTAATCATATAACCATCTACTCAATGTTTCATTATCAAAAATCATTTTTGATTAACGATGTATGTAGTCGTAATTTCATTTTTGAGTAATAGCCCAGACTCCAGAGGCACATGGGCTGCAAAATATTTGTTACTAAAAAAGTCATGAAGAAAACGCAGTATTATAAACCGTGCAATACTCCTCGAGATTGCATCGTCTGCTTAAAGGATGTTCCAACTTCCAACTAGCCCTATCGCCTTTTATTCCCCCGCCACCGAAGGAAAAAATAAATCACCACAAAGTCGAAACATCCTCCTTGGATAAAACATATATTGTTTACCTAGAGACGAAAAAGGAAAAAGAAAACCTGAAACAGCGTCTACGAAACTTCCATTGATGAAGAGCTTCGTAAACTTTATTTCTGGGATATCGTAGATAACGCTGTGTTTCTCCACGCTTCCGCTGCCCTCCAGTGCCATATCTATCTCTCTTTCTCTTTCTCTTGATAGCTTCTCTTCTCCATGACCATATTAGTCTGTTTGAATAATATGGTCTTTAAATACCATTTTGCAGGGGCCCTGTGCCCTAATAAAATAAACTAGTCAAGTTCTAACTTCTCGGAAGAGAACACATACACGTATCTTTCTTTAGTTATTTTAGCATTTAGGATGTGAATTTTGCTTCCCCTAATTGGCTCCAACAAATATAACCTCCTCTCTCTCACTCCCCAGATAATAATCTCGAGGCACAGTAATGCCTCGGAATTCTCTTTGGGTGCCATGACTCTCTTTCATTCAGGGCACCTCTGAGTAAGAGTAAATTACGCTGCATGTGAACGCGGCAAGGTGTCACTGAATAATGAGGCAACTTTCAATATCAACTCCTATATTTTGGGTGTTGAAATTGCAATGATGCCAGGTTTTTCTTGGCACATCTGAGATATAAAAATAAAATATAAAAAATTGTAAGTATATTTTTGTTAGCTTAGAAATGTCTAGAAATAATTGATACCCCTGCCATTATGACCACTATTTTGTTATTTTCTTAGTGTTTTCGTCGAGTGAAGCCAACAGAACTTAGTCGAAGATATTCTGCCATTCGAGAAGATGTCACATCTGCGACTACAGAGCTCGACCCATTAAAAACAACCGTTAAACTTGGTCAAATAGAGCCGTTGCAGGGAGATCCGCGAAGTTCACCCACTGTCCGCCAAAATAGGAAACTGTTTATTTTTGTAACTGCTTGTATCTACTATAAATACAGGTATAACATATGTTAATCCGATCTGCAACTCTGTTATTCTTACGCATTTTCACGTCCTTACTATTCAGCAATTGTAATAATTAGCAACTAGTAGATTTTATACCTAAACCTTCCTCGAGCTCGTGGTTTTTGTAGTCCCTTGATTCCTCTCAGGGACAACAATGAGTGTACGTTCGTTATGGGCTTGATACTTTCCGCTAGAGGTGGGCACCACTCGACTCTCTCAGGGTTTCTCTCCGTCTCCTTGACTTAGCTAGTTGTCTCTCTAAGAGGAAGGAGAAGAGACAGAAGAAGAAGAAGAAGAAGATCCTCTTTTAGGTTACCTCCTCACCTCTACTTATAGGGAAGGTTTAACCTAGGGATGCCCCTGCTCACGTGCCCTGGGCAATTCCTAAGATGTCCCTTCCGGGTCGTAGGCTTTTATATTTCTACGTGGACAGGGGGCTAACCGCGGGGTTGTCGTCGGTTGTTTTCGTGACGGCTCTATGGTCGCTGGGCGAGTCACAGCCATGGACCTGCTTGTCGTTAGAAGGGGGCTCGCAGGACGACCTAGCTGGAGTGTTCCTACTTTTAGTGGTGGGGTCGCCTAGCGACCTTCCACCACGTTGCTAGCGGGAATGTGTTCCTACAGTTTTTCTTAGAATTTACTAGAGTTTCCACGTAAACTCTTGTATGTTTAAGTTTACAATTGCAATTTCCTTACTGAAGTATTGGTGAAGTTTACCTTCCGGAAAACACGTCATTACAATTGGCGCCGTCTGTGAGAATGTCACACTTTTTCTTTACCAAATTTGATTCTAGACAATCAGATGACAAATATGAACCTCCAAAGTGCCTCCAGTACTCAGAGGAACAACGAAATCAATCCCTTACCTACCTTTCTAGAAGTCGTCGATCTGTACAATGCCGTCGTCGAACTCCAAAAGTAGATAGAATCTGACAGGGTCTAGCGGCTCGAAGATCAACAAATCCACGCCTAAGCTCTTCAAGTTGAAAGAGACAAGAGGAGGAAAGCCCTGGAACTATAGAGTCGAACCCATCAGAAAGAGATAAAAAATTTGTGAAGACATCAAGACCGATTCACTATCTACCAGACGTCACATCCCCAAGCCCGATGTGATCATCACTCCAGAGCAACCCAAAAGGAGAACTTACCAAGAGAAGAACGAATTTAAACTTCTAGATCTCGATCAAGGAACCCCAATAAAGCTTCTAGACACTTTGGTCTTACTTTATTACTCTCGACCACCCAAGGAAGTCGACGTACACGTCAACAAACTCTACCACCACCTGTGAGGCGACCAGTAAGAGATAGATTAGGACCTGAAGGACAGGGTAACTTTGATCCTCAAGTTACAGCCGTACCTAATACTCTTCAGCAATTTATCACCCTGAATGATCTAAACAATAGGATCCAAGTTATACATTCTGACAATCCTAGTCGAAGATCAGTTTTCAACAAGATTGAAACAAATCCTATTTCCCCTCATCTCGAAGTCATGCCAATTCCAGAGAATTTCTACATGCCAAAGTTTCATCAATATGCGGGACTCACTTATCCTCTCACATACGTCCGTCACTTCAAAGTAGCAGTTGGATTATACTCTAAGCTCGATCACATGCTATACCAATTGTTTAACATGAGTCTTAAGAAAGAACATCTCAGATGGTTTCATACTATCCCCGAAAGTTCGATCACCAATTTTAGCCAGTTACAGCGGCTCTTCGAGTCAAACTATGCTCATGCTAAAGAACGGGAAATAACAGTCGATTCGTTATTCTTTTTTGAGCAAGGTACGAAAGAAACCTTGGCTAGCTTTTACAAACGCTTCCTGCAAGAAACAAGAAAAATTGGGAATTTAGATCCCAAAATTGTCATTCCAGCATTTACCTCCACACTCCACATCGATTTAAAAGTTCGATAAGAACTTACCTTACACAAACCTAAGACAGTGACAGAAATAATCGATGTTGTCAATAACTACATCGAACTCGAGCAATCCAAGAAAGATAAAATAAAAAACTCCTCAGTCATTCATGCCAACGATGCATTTTTATCGCCACCTCTAAAGTCAGCAAGTAATGTGACTCCCAAACAGCGTGAAAGGACCACCGATAACATCAGGAAGAAAGATAAAAAAATAGACAGACCCATTCCAGTCTCTTGCCTCCTATGACAACCACACTCTCCGCCATTCTACCAACAATAAAGGGTGATGACTTGTTTCGAGAAGCACAAGTAATACCTGATGTACCAAGCAAACCCTTGTGTCAGTATCATAATGTGCATAGCCATGAGTCTGACAACTGTTACTCTCTGATACAAATCTTTTACCGTATTCTACTCGCAGGAAGACTTCACGAGTATGTAGTTGGTGTCTAGAAGTTCCTCGAAGAAGAAACGAAAAGAAAAGAGGTCGAACAAGAATAAGGACAAGGACAAGGCCAAGCTCGCCAACTTTATATGATTAAAATCGAGAATGGCAAAAAGAGAAAGAAAGACGATAGAATCACATCTTGCTGCAAGATGAAGTCATCAGAAAAATCTGCAAAACTTATACCTGAAGGTCGATCGCGACGTAATGCAATAGTAAGCACAAACTGGCAACATTATCATTTCGTATTATTCATCGAATACCTGGATTTACAACTTATGAAATTGAGCAAGCGGTTCAATGAGGTAAACACCGTGTTGCTCCTTTGCATGGCATGCTTGAACTCATCAAATTTATTTGCTAGCTTCAGTAATGAGAAATTAAATTGTTATGTGGAGTTTTATAAAGCAGATTTTACTCCTGTTGAGCTTTTGGCGCTTCCTGATGAGGTAGAGCATTACATTACAGATTTGCGGTCAGACACTAACTTCTCTAATTTAAAAGGGATTAACAAACTTTCTCAAAAGATGGTTGCTACGGGGAAAAATAAAGTGTATCTGTTAGTATATTTGCTAATAGAGCTCGCTTAATTTGATTTTACCAGTTTCCACAGTTACTGTCGAAAGAGCATTTTCTGCCATGAATATTATAAAAAAATGTCTACCAGGGACGAATGGGAGATGAATGGTTGAATTATTGTATGATTACCTATATTGAGAAAGATATTTTTAAGAAGATAACTACTGAGACAATCATGTAACGCTTTCAACAAATGAGGACCCGTCGAGAAAATTTAAAAAATATTTAGAGTTTTTTTTCTTGCAATACAACTTTTTTATTCATGGAGTTATAGTTCTAGATGCTTTATAAAGCTCTTTTTTTTTTTTTTTGTCTTTCTATGATGTTACTTGAATTTAATTAGTTAGTTGCTCTTGAAAAATTTGCTATGTATTATTTATTTACCATGTACAATTTTGAACCTCTTGGATTGAAATCCTGGCTCCACCCGTGGAGAAGATGATGCAATTGTAAAATGCCAAGGGGTCCTATATTGGTTATGTGGGGGAAGGGGTTATATGCTAGGCGGACTCGTTTCATTGAGGGTGACCTAGTGTTAGTATTTGCCATTATTAGTTGTTGAAAGTAGAAGCCTAAAATAACCCGTAATTATTTTTTATTTTTTAGTTAGAGTCAATTCGCAACAAGATCCCCTAGGGTTCGTGCAATAGCCTGCAAACCATACGAACTGGGCAAGCCGACACAAAGCCGACGGGCTCATACCAACCTTGAAGCCCACATGGAGGTGAGAATCGAACCCTTAATCTCTGGATCGTGGGTTTTGCACCATCTTAAAGAGTAAAAGGTACCTAACCACTTGATTTATTGGTAGTTGGTAACCGGTAGCTATGAATGCGTTTGGGCCCTACAGTAAGTCGTAGTAAACGCATTTTAAATAAAACCAAAAACTATCGATCTTCACAACCCCTACCAGCCTGGGAATCGGTCCATGTTCAATGATACATTAGATACTTAATTTTCTAACTAGGATCTGACTAAGCATTGTAGCTTTATACATTTGATTAGTCCCTGTGTTGTCATAGAGCATGTGCCATATCGATTTAAATCATATTAATTTATATGTTAATATATGTTAATCATCCAAAAGTTTTGATTATAAAAACAATGAGTTTGGGCCCTATATTAAGTCATAGTACACACATTTTAAATAAAACCATTAGCTACCGAACCTCCCAACTCCCACCAGCCTGAGAATCGGTCCATGTTCAAAGACACATTAGACATTAGATACTTGTTAATTTTCTAACTAGGATTTGAGCATTGTAGCTTTATACATCTGATTAGTCCGTGTTGTCACTTGTCATAGAGCATGTGCCATATCGATGTAGATCATATTAATCTATATGTTAATCATCCAAAAATTTGATTATAAAAACAATCATAACATCTGTATTTGCATAGTTGCATGTGTTGAATTATTACAATCTTTTTGGTTTCTTGCACAAATTTTTTCAAATTTGCCTCGCGAAATAGCAATAGTACGAGATCAAGTGGGATCATATTCTAGAGCTACATTATATTCATTGCAGGGCAAAAATTTGAAGCCCATGGCTTGTTCTAAACTCTTTACTAATTATTTTAGTATACATAGAAAATGATAGGGGATAGAAGTCGTAGTTGACGAGTTAAGTGCATGATTTCTTCAAGATTAATTATTTATTCAAGCAACGATTAAAAGTGCTACAACAAACGTGGGCATTATCTTAACCTTTCTTAATATGAAAGGTTTGATTAAATGAAAACGACGTTCAACAAAGCAAGAACCTTCGTCAGAGAAAAAATATAAGGAAATCATGAAACACAACTACATGTAAAATAAGTGGAAATACGGGGAAGTCTTCTGAAAGGTTTTGGTTTGTCTCATTTCGTGTATATGAAGTTCCATGGTTATCTCAGTCGAAAACAGTGACAAAATGAAGACCTTCGTACAAGTTTCCTATCAACCAACGTCCAAGAAGGTAAGTTGGTTAAGTAGAACTCTGATAAAGGGATCCAAAAATATTTTTCTAAATTTTCTAAGTTTTTTGAGAAACTCGCCCTAATCCACAATACGATGAATAAACTCTAGTTAGCTGAAAAGTACGAAGAACACTAATTGATTGGGAAAAAATAAAGCTTTAATTGCTTAAAACGAAGTAACTTACAATGAATCACTCCAAAACCCTAGGTTTCTTCTCAGAACTCTTTTTAGATCTAACATAAGAAAAGAAATAACCTAAGTTCCCTTTATATATTAGGGAACTCGAAAATTATTAAAAAAACGGATCTCGAGGAAAAGCAACGCCTAAAATTCATAAACACCGCCAAAGTCGTTCGAACGAAATAGGGAGTCATTCTAACGACTTTACGCCTAATTGGTCTAAAACCCTTGAAACTTTCCTAGTCGTTCGAATGAAATCTCAACTCGTTCGAACGAAATCTGTCTCTGGGCGAAATTTCCAGTGAGGTAAACTTTGGTCGTTTGAACGAAAATATAGGTCGTTTGATTGACTTTGGGTTCTTGGGCCAAATTCCAGAGAGATGGAATTTGGTTGTTCGAACAACTCTCAACCTCGTTCGAACGACTTTGGTTAATTTCTAAATTACCCTAGATCCTCTTGGATCACGTTCGAACGACCTTGGGTCTCGTTTGAACGAATTCTGGGAATCACGTTCAAACGACCTTAGGTCTCGTTCGAACGAGTGCTACAAGTTCAAAACAAAAACGCATATTTTTTGAAGGCTTATTAGGGATTTCGTTCGAACGACCAAAGGACTCATTCGATCGAGTCTCGAGAAAAGCTAAAATACTATTTAAGCGAACATTGCTTCTCTTTTCTCTTTATCTCTTTTCTCTTTTTCTTTAAATAAAAGTTATTTTCAAAAGAGCTCAATGTCCTTTATCAGTAAGACAATTTGACATCAATCAAAACCTAAAAAAACCTTAAGGTTGATGTTGAGTTAGTTTATCCTACTTCCCACATATTGTTCTAGAATGATTCAAAAAGGGTGTTCCTTGCTGTGAGATCAAGGAGAGTCGTTAAGAGAACGAAGAAGAGTCGTTATGAGAACGAAGGAGAGTCGTTACAAGAACGAAAGCGATAGGGCGTAATGCTTGGATCATAAGGGAGATAATCATGAGACTGGGTTATCGAGTCTGTAAGTATAATGTAGATTAAACTCTTTTTGATTAGTAGATTTTTGGTTATCGTGTTCATCGACAACGACCTGTGGTTTTTCTCTTGAGTAAGGAGTTTCTACAGGGTGAACAATTGTTTGTATCGTTTAATTCCTTATCTTTACTATTAATTATTTATGTTTAATCCTAGATCCTTGATTGATAGGAATTATAGAAATTGTTCTGACCTAATTTCTCAAAATACATTAAATACTAGCACATAAAATTTCAATTGGTATCAGAACAGAATTTCTTGTAAGCTTTATATCCTGAGTGGTGATCCTGCTTTTAAGTGCTTTCTTAATTTAATGGATTCTGAAAATTTTGGAGGTCCTAAAAATCGTCCGCTACTCTTTGATGGCACAAACTTTCCCTACTGGAAGGTTCAAATTATTGGCTTTTTACAATCCATGGGAGAAGATGTCTGGATTGCCATTAAAGATGGATGGGTGCCCCCGACTATAATACGGGGTGGGCTAGCAACAGCTGTAGAAATTCCTAAACCTAGAAATTAATGGACTAAGGAGGAAAAAGAAACATCTGAGTATAATTTTAAAGGTCTTAATACTATCTTTAATGCGTTGAGCGAAAGAGAGTATAGGCACATCTCCGCGTGTACCATTTCGAAAGAAGTTTGGGACATCTTAATGTCCACTCACGAAGGTGATGATATGGTTAAAGAGAGTAAACTACAAATGCTCACCTCTCAATTTGAAAACATCCGGATGAGTGAGGATGAACCGTTCGGTGAGTTTTATGCCAGATTGAGGGACATTGTCAATAACAATGCCTCTTTAGGAGCTGGATATACTAATGTTCAAATAGTTTGCAAAATTTTAAGATCTCTCCCTAAGAGTTTTAGATCCAGACGTGATGCCATAGAGGAAGCTCAAAATCTTAAAACTATGAAACCTGGCACACTTGCTGGAAAATTGCAAATATTTAAAATCGAGATAAAAATGGAACCCTAAGAATAAGAGTCTGGCTTTTAAGTCTTCCTCCAACTCTTCATCTTCTCAGGGAACCAGAGAAGTTGACAACTTATGCGTCTCTGACGATAATGAGGAATTGGACTTTGATTCATAGATTGTTGTTCATAGATTGCTGTTATAAGCCAACAGTTTAGAAAACTTCTAAAAAAATAGCAATTTGAGAAACAAGGGCAAAATATGAATTATAAGCCACGTCCACATGACTGTGCTAAGTCGTATGGCAAACAAACCAATCTTAAACAAGACTTAAATAAAGTTGAATGTTATAGGTGTCACAAGTATGGTCAATATGCTCACAGTTGTCCCACTAAGAGTTCTAATAGTAACCATAAGGCCATGAATAATAAAGCTACTTAGGATGATGATAATGATGAATTTGATTCTAATAATGATCATCCCTAAGAATCTGAAAATGACAACTATTGTGTGTTTCTTAGAATAATAAACTCCAGTAATAATTATTTTGACCTTTTTGAGCTAGAAAACTCTACTGAAGATCAGAGAAATTATAAAAGTGATAATAGTGAAGAACCCAAGTTTAAAGATTTGTATTTTCAACTTGTTTCTCAGCTTGAGAAACTTAAGAATGAGAAAGATGCTTTTATTGCCAAACTTGATATTTTTGAAAAAGAAAAATATACTGTTGTGGGGAAATTAAAATTGACTAAAACTGAACTTGAGAAGTTTAAACTTGACTTAACTTTCACTAAGCAGAAACTTGAAGTTTTTCTCCATGGAGCAAAAAATATTAACAAAATGCAAAGTATGAGCAAAAATGGTACTGACAAAAGGGGACTTAGATTTGATGAGCGAAATGCTAAGTCTACTTCACCTCAAATCACCAAGTGTGTCAAAGCTATTCCAGTGCCATCTTTGCCCAAACAAAGTATTACTAATGCTCCTCATAGGTAGACTAAGCAGCCTTTTGTCTTTCATGTATTTTATTGTCAGGCTTGTGGTCAAAAGGGCATCTTGCTCCCTATTATAGATATGCTCATGTATTCCATAGTATGAATAATCTTTACTTGGAAAGAGGGAAACCCTATCGATCATATGCCCAATCGTTTGCTAATTCCTCTTTTATCCAAAAGTCTTTTAATGGTTTCAGGAATTTGACTCAAGCGACAGAAGAACGAAAGAAAGTGAAATCTGTTTGGGTTCAGAAGAAGGATCTTCTACCATAATTATAGTGCAATATTGCAGTAATGGCTCAAAATGAGACGGTGACGAGTATGTGTTATGGGTCGATGATTGAACTAACCAATGTTAAAGATATTTCATCTGATAAATCTTGGATTAACACCATTGGTGTCTGTTCTATTGAGTAAATCTTTCCAGTCATCCTGACTATTTGTGTCATTATTTTGTGGACATTATCAGGTATGTATTGTTTCTCTTGTTCATATTGGTTATTTTCCCTGATTTTTGTAATACAGTCTATCTTAGCTATGGATATGCATGTTCGAGATTTATTTATTTGCCATATATTCAAGTAATGCTTGAGTTACTTGGTATCACTTATTCATTACTAGTTCTGGTTGTTCCTGACTCTAGTCGTAAGTAGAAACCTTGAGGATAAATGTAGAGACTTCGTTACCTAATATTATGTAAGGATCTAACTTTTTGTGCAAGTTTTGAGTGTTATTAAATGAATTCTTCCCACAAAATCTTTCTTTGTTTTTGATCTCATTATTTTATGCATTTGTCAATTATTGGTGGTGGCATCTAGTTCAAGTTAGTTTAATAGAGCATTCCTTATACTTGATTCTAGACAAAAAAGGTACTATGTGAGACCGAAGATATGATAATAAACTTTTTATTATTACACCTTTTTGGCCTTCGTCTAAGCTTACCCAAAATTTTATCCATTTGCAGCCATTTTGTGCCTTAAAATATGCCATTCATTTTATATTCAACTCCTTTTAACCCATTTATTCTGAGACATTTCAGTAAAATCAAAGTGAAGGAAGGAGTGAAACCATGTTGTTTAAGTGGGGAAAGATGAATAGAAAAATAGAGTATCCCCAATGTTTTTGCTAGTATAGTATATTAAAAAATAAAAACAAAAAACAAAAAAAAAACCAAAAACAAAAAACCTTGGTCGTTCGAACAAGGTTGATAGTCGTTCGAACGACCTTTTGACAACCCCCTGGAATTTTGGCTCAGGAGCCCAAGTCGTTCGAACGACTTCATATTTCGTTCGAATGAAATCTGGGAACTCTGTTTTTTATGGTTTTTAAACCGCTCACTTGCCTTGAGATTTGAACAATTGTAAAGAGTTTCCCTAGTATATAAAGAAAAACTTGGGGAAGAAGTATTATATTCAATGTGTACTCAATAAAGAAAAAGAATGACAGGAGGTGAACTCAATTTGAAGAAAGAGGAGGATAAAGTATAATATGTAGTCTCAGAATACCAGCAAAACACCTACTCTGTCATGTCCCTTCCCTTGCCTACATTATAACATTTTCAAGACCTGTTTAATCTTGAGTTTAACACAGTCAGTTTAGTGGAGATGAGAGATAGGGATTCTATATTAGTTAACTTAACACCATTTAAAATAATTGATTTTCCTTCCATGAGATCTTTCAATAAAATAACACTATTTTTTTTTGGATTATGAATTTGTATCTCCAGTTTATTCATATTCATATTTCCTAAGAGTGATATCTAGTAAATTCTCAGTGATTTTGAGTGACCAACCAAGAGAGGCCTAAGTAGAAACATATTTCCAATATAGTGATCTTCATACGTCTAAATGTCAGGACCTTGATTGGACTACACACACACACACCAAGTTCTTTTACATTATTTCGTTTATAGATCAATAATATTTTCTATATCATGTATCCATTGTGCTTATAAATTTGACTCTGCATTTTTTGAGGGGGAGTGTGTTTGGTAATCTTCAATTTATCTCGTAAGTCATGTGTCTTATCTTATATTTATTGTGAATTATATATCCTATCGATGTTTGCTGATTACTTGGTTATTTTGGTTAATTTTGGTGTGTTTCCTATTTCTATTCTTTTGTTCGAATGAGGTTTCTTGTCATTTGAACAAGTTATGGTCTCATTTCTTCCAGTCAAAACTTTTTGAGTCGTTCGAACGTGTTTTCTCTTCGTTCGAACTTTAAAGTCAAAACTTGATGTTTCGTTCGAACGAGTCATCCTCTCGTTCGAATGACTTTTCGATTTTTTTTTTAAATATAAAGTTTTTTTATGTTTTGGTTTGTCTGTCTCTCTCACTCTTGTCTCCACCTCCTACTATGATTTTTTTCTCTCTCTATTGATTATTTGGTTTCAATTGAGGAAATGTTCGAGTTTATTGTTCCTTGCACTTGATTTTCCTTATGTTTGGGGTTTGATTACAGAAGTTTTCCCATGCAATTTGTGGCAGTTTCGTTCGAGGTTTCTCAAAGATGCACCTTGGGCTTAAGTGGTGATTGGGTTGGTGTGAGTTCCTGTGATTGTTGGTTTGTGTTGTTCTTATTAGATTTTACAGATGGTAGAGTTTGGTGTTGTTGACTCTATGACTTTCAGTTGTGTATTGGAGTGTATTTTATTTCTTCCGTGACAAAAATTAAGGAGAAATGAGTATCTATGACAGGATAGCAGAAGGAAAGGATATTTGACCATAATTTTATGGTTTGATACTTTTATGATATATTTATGATCATGTCTTCAGTTGCTAGAGATTTTTTAAGTTCTTCTTTACATATGTATCATAAACTAGTTTGCTGAGTGTGCAGATATTAAATAACAGCTGTTTGATACATTTTGGAGTATAAAAGACATCATCCGAGGAAGAGGTCTTAAGATTGAACCTGTTAATGAAGGGGTGGTATCTTTCTAAGGTCTAGGTTGTCTCTGTATCTGGGAAGTACTACAGAGTGATGTTTAGGTCTTAATTATTATTTTGTCATGAAATAAACCAAAGGGGGAGATGGAAAGGTTTTTGTTTATCTCATTTTGTATATATGAAGTTCCGTGGCTATCTCAGTCGAAGACAATGATAGAATGAAGACCTTCGTACAAGTCTCTTATCAACCAACGTCCAATAAGGTAAGTTGGTAAAGTAGAACTCTGATAAAGGGCGCAAAAAATGTTTTTTTAAATGTTCTAAACTTTTTGTGAAACTCGTTCAAATGTGCTTGGGTCTCGTTCGAACGAATTCTCGGCATCTCGTTCGAATGACCTTAGGTCTGATTCGAACGACTGCTACGAGTTCAATATAAAAATACAATTTTTTTGAAGACTTATTAGGGATTTCATTCGAACGAGTCTCGTGAAAAGCTGAAATACTATTTAAGTGAACATTGCTTCTCTTTTCTCCCTCTCTCTTTTTCTTCTTTCTTTAAAAAAAAGTTATTTTCAAAAGATCTCAATATCCTTTATCAGAGAGACAATTTGACATCAATCTTAACCTAAAAAAACCTTGAGGATGATGTTGTGTTAGTTTATCCTACTTCCCACATATTGTTATAGAGTGATTCAAGAAGGGTGTTCCTTGTTGTGAGTTCAAAAAGAGTCATTGAGAGAATGAAGAAGAGTCATTGCATGAATGAAAGCGATAGGGAATGATGCTTGGATCAGAAGAGAGATAATCACGAGATGGGGTTATCGAGTCTGTAAGTGTAATTCAGATTAAACTCTTTTTGATTAGTAGATTTTTGGTTGTCATGTTCATCGACAATGACCTGTGGTTTTTCTTCTAAGTAAGGAGTTTCCACAGGGTAAACAATTTCTTGTGTTGCTTAATTCCTATGTCTTTACTATTGATCGTTTCTACTTAATCCTAGATCCTTGATTGATAGGAATTGTTATGACCTAATTTCTCAAAATACATTAAATACGAGCACATAGAATTTCATCTTGTTTCGGTTTCATACCTCTACAGATGACTTGGTTGAGATTATAGGGGCATAATCTCATAGAGGGGATTTTAAACTCTTACACCGTGGGATTAAGCTCGTTATAAGGGGTTTACAAGCAAGTCGACTAGCAATATGAGATTATACTACATGGACACATTTGTATGGAGTCCAAGAAATAGGATTCACCACGACCTCTAGCAAGAATTTGAAAGGGGAACTGAATATATAAATGGAATTACAGGTTAGATTGGTCAGAACTGGAATATGCTTGAAGGTTTCTAATCTTATGGGGAGATTTGGGCTGAGTTTTTCTAACCTCTTTCTGATGATTTTCCTCCCCTATTTATAGGAGATAGGAAATGATGAGTCACTATAGAGAGGTCATGTTACATATATACTCTTTTGGGGTAGTTGTCCTGTACAAAAGGTTGGTTCTGCCATTGTAGCTGTCTATCGGCCTGTCTGCCGTATTGTATGCTGAGTTGTTTGCCTTTGACTATATACTAGTATTGGCAAAGCTTTGTTTGGATTCAACTGCTAGTTTGCCGTAGGCTTTGGTTGACGCATGAGATCTCTAGTCTTCGAGACTTTGGTAGGCTTTGATGTGGCCTTTGAGTGTTCGGTTAATCTCGGAAGGCTTCAGCTAGGTCATATGCCTTTGGCTATTTTATAGGTTCTCTGGGCCTCGAGTCTTTGGTAGGCTTCGGTATAACCTTCGAGTGTTCGGTTAGTCTCGTAGGGCTGCAAGTAGGCTACTACATTCGCCCCCTCTCAGCTAGGGCCTCAAAATTCGTTGCAGATGGCGCATGCTGAGAAAAACTATTATGCATAGGAAGTTGTATGGTTGACTGGTGTTAATGTACCGAGTTCCAAGGGCATTGATGGTGATTATGCTGATTAAGGGGGTATTAATGCTCCCTTAACTATGATATAAATAAGGGCTTAGGTGGTGTGGGTGCTCAAATTCTATTCATCGTGTTCCTCTTGTTATACGGTTAAGGGATCCAACATAATATTCATTATCAGTAAAGGATAGAAGATAAGGAGCCACTTGTAGAGGCCAAGTACGTCGTGTTGAGACAGAGGCTTTTTGGGTGGAGGGATATGAGGAACCTATTGCCCGACCTTGTTCATTTACACCGGGGGGATGTGAGCGGCGCCGAGCTTGAGCAAGCGAAAACATTCACGTTCTGGTGGGGAATGCTCCAACATCGTCTCCTAACAACGAATGAACGTTCAACTGCGTTGAGGGCATTGGCACGATGGTTGGTGAAGGCGGATGGGTGTGGTAGTAGCTCGTGGTATTGAGAAATCTACACGGCCTGCAAATGATGGTAGTATTGGTGGAAGGTAGTATTTGTTATTATTTTCTTCTCTGTTGTAATGATGGTGGTAGCTCCTTTTACCTCTCTTTTTTAAATGGGTGTCTGTGTTCCCTCGCTTTTGTAATGACAACAAAGTATTGGTAGATTTCTTGTTCGAAGGTACACAAAGGTAGACAAAGGGCCACCTGGTAGTTAAGATTATGACGACTGGGTGAGATAGAGAATGGGTAAACTATCTCGACTGTTCAGATGGACTAAAAAACATGTCCCCTTGATTACGCTCGAAAGAAAATAAAATATGATATTGATGCTCGATGGCTCGGTAAAAAATAATAAATGGTATAGATGTTCAAGGGTTCGGGCAAATGATAAACATGTTTGAAAGAAAAAATTCGATTAATGCAACTATAAGATAGGCTCGAGTGATATGAAAAGTACTATGTGGCTTCGCCTAAATAGATCTGACAACTGCAATTTATAGAGCTGACAGGTGGGATAGTATGTCTTGAGCAGTACGATAAGTAGACAGTGATTAAAGTTAGTTTTGACAGGATGATGACTGTTAGCCACGTGGCAAGCTGGGTTGGTTCCACGTGTGGGAATAGTGACGAGATGTCAGGTGTCAGGAGCTGTCGTCGAGGAATTTGATGAGGGAAAATGTTAGTCAAGTGTGAAAATGTTGGTATTATGTTCGTTTGAGATGGGTCGAAGGGTAAAGGAGAAATTCGAAGCGGGTGAATGTGTGGCTGCTGCACACTCGCATTAGTAGGGGTGTTTTTGTAAAAACATGCGGTAACCTGAAAATGTGGAGGGAAGTGGGAGAGGTAGTGGGGGTAGTGGTAATGATGGCAGTTTGAGGATACTGATGTGGTTTAGTGGGCTGTATTTAAAAGGAGAAAAAGAGTGGGTATAAAATTTAAGCAGAGAAAAAGAAAACCAACCATTGTTGTTCTGAGGAGAGGAAAGAATACCATTGTTGTTGTTAGTTGGAAGCAATTATTGCTTGAGTTGGTGCTGTGAGCAGGACGCCACTGTTGTGTAATATTTCATTGGTGCTGCAGACTCCACCAGTACAGGTAGGTCTTTGACTATTTGTATTGTGCCTCTCTTCTAGTCTTTTTTGTTAGGAGTAAGACTTGTTATTCACCATTAATGGTGTAGATGTAGTGAGGAGGGTAGGGGTTGAGAGAGCAGACTAAACGATCCCTCGAAGTTAAACTTTGAGGTGGCGGCAGGTGTGGGAGTAGAGTAGTCGGTGGTCGACTGGGAGTAGAATAGTCGGACTGCAGTATGTCTGCTGAGTGATAGTTGGGTAATTGGTAATAATATGTGAACTCGACGGTTTGAACTTGAATATCTCGGGCTAATTTATTCCCTCTTCTTCTGTAGGGTATAATGCATACCCACGAAGTTTCAAGGATTAGGCTGATAGATGAAGATGATGTCGTGACGAAGAGGATGAAGATGAGGAGGAGGGTGAGGTCAACCATGCGGGGAATGTAAGGGAAGATAGAGAGAGGGAGGAAGAGGGTAAGAGTGAGGGAAGTAGCGAAGAGACAGGCGACAAGGGCTCTTTTGTAGGAGATGTATCGCCGCATGAGCAAGCTAGGCTTAGTTGATTCATGTTAAAATATGATCTAGTGGGGAAAGGTATTGTTCTGGTGCCATGTGCGTTGGAGTTTTCTTTGATGGACGTACCTAGTGAAGAGATGATGGCATTCAGGGGGAAAATTCAACTGGGAATGCAGCTGCCCTTTCGACGGTTGGTGAAGGAGGTGTTGAATTTTTAGGATGTGGCATCGTGCCAAATGAATGGGAACTTTTATGAAATGATGAAGGTTATCGAGGGCTTGAATAATGATTTGGTATATGAAAGAGAGGCCTGTAATCAAGTGGGTCGACGTGGTGTCATTCTACTCGAAGAAGGGGAATAAGAAGGTGGGAACATACCATATTAAGTATCACCCGGATAAGCCTTGGTTGTTTGACCTGTGCTCGACTGGTCATGGGTGGGATAAGGACTTAATGGTGGTGAAGGGCTATTTTGAATATGCAGATGATGAAGTAGATCTTGCTCTGACCCATAGGCTATTCAATACTAGTAAGTGTATGTTCAAGTATCTTGTATTGTATTACTTAGGCCATTGCTTGAATTGGAATATGTGTTTATTGCAAATCCTAAGACTAGAGTTCTACAAAATCCTCGGTATTACCTAGACGATCTGATCGACGAGAGTAACGAGCAAATAAACAAAGTCTTTCGAAGGTTGAAGATAGCGAGGAAGAGGCGGAAGAAAATGGATACGCTGCTCAAAGTACCTTCGACCACAGTTGGACCTTCGAAGAGGAGAAAAAAGGCATCCCCTCATGAAGCTGTAAGTGAGATGGATTACAACAACTTTACGAGGCTGAAGTCTAACTTCATGCCAATGACTCATCGTGGGGTTGCAGCGGCGGCGGCCGAGGCAAGGGGGCGAGGCTTGAGCTCCCAAGAGGGAGTACAGCCGACGCAAAAGGGTAAGGGAAAAAACACTGGTAATGGGTTAAGTGCTCCGGTGATGAGGGTGACACCTCGAAAGAGGTCGTATGATCATATGGAAGAAGGGTCTAACTCAGTCGAGGTACGGCTAAGCAAGAGGATGCTGATTGAGCTACGGCTGAGTCGATGATTAACTTTTGTGCCTCAAACCCGGATGAAGCAGGGCATCAGGCAGAAATGGTGTGGCGCCAGGTATATGTTATTACTGACTAGGAAATGCATTTGATTTGATAAACTTGCTAAATGGGAGAAGTGTTTATTACTGTGCAGATGCATGCTTGACTAATTTCTTTTAATAAGGCTTAAAAAGCGTCTGGTGAGAGGTTGAAGAGTCAGTTGATGAAGAGGAGCTCACGAAGGGACCAAACTAGAATAAGAGATATTTCAAGCTTGAGCTGATGTGGCCAAGGAGAATCTGGCTGTGGTCGAGCGATGTGAGGCGAAGGAGGCAGGGTTAGAGGTGAAGTTGAGAAAGAATCATGTACAGTTCCAGGCAGACTTCGACCAGGAGTGTAGTGTGACTTCGTCATTGAAGCAATTCATAGATGAGTTGGGTTATGATTCGTACACCTTCGAACGCTACCCTTCGGAAGAGCTGCCCAGTCTGGGTGCCGAAGGTGTGGTAGAAGCTGAGGGGATGAAATCGGTTCCTGCTGTCGAGGTGGCCAGTGTAGAGAGCGAGGAAGTCGTGTTTATTGGGGGAACTTCTGGTACTGCTGGGATTCTTGTTCCCGAGGAGGGGCAAGGTAATCCCTTCGTGTAAGCTGTTATGAGTATGAAGAAAACTTGGTCAAGCAGGTTGTTGTGGGAAAGGTGATGTAAGAAACTCTTTTTTTGTGATGGTGGTGTAAACGATACTTTGTTATTTTGATTAAACTTGTTGGTGTATGTTGATATTCTGTTTGGCCGAATGGTGGAGCTTATTAGAGTTTCAAGGTCGCCCTAGGTATTTCTATCCATGGAGTTTCGAGGTTTGCTTAAATCAAGGAGTTCATTGAGCTTCAAGGTCACCCACAAGTATTTCTATCAGCGGGTTCGATCCTAAACGAAGTAAGATGTGGTCGGCCCCGATGTCGCCCTTGAGTGTTTAGTCTTTGGACTATTCATGCCACTCAGGTTTTCCCGAATTTGAACTTTGAAAAACTTCGAGGTCTCCCCCAAGTCTAGATACTTAGGTTTGCCCAAATCAAGAAATTTATTGAGCTTCGTGGTCGCCCCTATCCTCGGGTTCGATCCTGAATGAAGCAAGACTTGGTCGGTCCCGATGTCGCCCCCGAATGTTTAGTCTTTTGACTATTTATGCCACTTGGGCTTGTCTGAATCGGAACTTTGAAATTTTTTGAGGTCACCCCCAAGTATTAGTCGGGTCGAAGGGTAGATTGGATACTTAGGTTTGCCCAAATCAAGAAGTTCATTAAGCTTCAAGGTCACCCCTGAGTATTTTTATCTGCGGGTTCAATCTTGAAGGTGGCAAGACGTGATCGGCCCCGATGTCGCCCCCGAGTGTTTAGTCCTTTAACTATTCATGCCACTAGGGTTTGCCCAAATTTAAACTTTGAAAAACTTTGAGGTCGCACCCAAGTATCAGTCGGGTCGAAGGGTTGACTGGATACTTAGGTTTGCCCAAATCAAGTAGTTCATTAAGCTTCGAGGTCATCCCCAGGTATTTCTATTCGCAGGTTCGGTCCTGAATGAAGCAGGATGTGGTTGTCCCCGATGCCTCCCCCAAGTGTTTAGTCTTTCGACTATTCATGACAATCGGGTTTGCCCGAATCTAAACTTTGAAAAACTTCAAGGTCGCCCCCAAGTATCAGTCAGGTCGAAGGGTTGACTGGATACTTAGTTTACCCAAATCAAGAAGTTCATTGAGCTTCGAGGTTGCCCCCGGGTATTTATATCCGCAGGTTCAATCCTGAACGAAGCAAGACGTGGTCGGCCCTGATGTCACCCCCGAGTGTTTAGTCTTTTGACTATTCATGCCACTTGGGTTTGCCCGAATCGGAACTTTGATAAAAATTTGAGCTCATCCCCAAGTATCAGTCGAGTCGAAGGGTTACCCAAATCAAGAAGTTTATTGAGCTCTTATACAATACGAAAGGTTGAGTAAATTCGTTTATTAATTACACGGTGGTTACAACGGTGTTTATAGCGACAGTGAGGGATAATGGCCATGGCTTGTTGTATGAGGCTAGATACATTATACTTTATGGGTTGGGTAGGGGCTCTTTGTCTTCATTCATAAGGTAATAGGATCCTCTATCTATTTTTTCATACACAATGTATGGTCATTTCCAAGATTCGGCTAGCTTGCATGCATTGTGTGGTTTCGAGGAGGGGATGACTCAGCGAAGGACCAAGTCGCCTATGTCAAAACTTCATGGTCGAACCCTCTTATTGTATGATTTCTCGAGAAAGATCTGGTAACGCCCGAGGTTATATATGGCTCGGTCTCAGCTTTATCGATCCATAACATGTTGCATCTGAGTTTAAACTCGTTGTTTTCATCTGGGAGGTCAGGGTCGCGTGTTGGGACCTCGAACTAAATTGGTAAGATTTCTCGAGAGAGATTTGGTAACGCCCGAGGTTTGCTATAGCTTGGTCTCAGCTTTATCGATCCATAACATGTTGCATCCGAGTTTAAACTCGTTGTCTTCATCTGGGAGGTTAGGGTCGCGTGTTGGGACCTCGAAACTGAATTGGTAAGACTGCGTCAGTGTCAATGGCCAATAGGAAAGGAGTTCAGCCCGTTGCTTTCCGTGGTGTGGTATGGTAAGCCCATAGTACATGTTGTAGCTCTTGAACCCAGTGCCCCTTCTTCTCGTCGGCGCATTTTTTAAGACCATCGACTATAGTTTTATTGATGGCCTCGACTTGTCCATTTCCTTATGGGTAATACGGTGTGGATGGAAAGAGGATGATATTGTATTTTTTGAGGAATGTTTGAACCATATTCCCGACGAACTATGGTCAATTGTCGCATCGAATCATATGTAGGCAGCCGAAGCGTGTGATAATATTTTTTCAAAGGAATTTGGTGACATCTTCTTCTCTAGTTTGACATAATGGTACAGCTTTAAACCATTTAGTAAAATAATTTACGGTGACTAGGATGTGTTCTCTGCTTCCCAAAGCTTTAAGGAAGGGGATTACCAAATTGATGCCCCATCTTTTAAAGGGTCAAGCTACTTGGCTATAGTGGAGGTCTTGTGAGGGGATTTTGATGTCGTAGACGTAACGTTGGTATTTGTCGCAATGCTTCACATATTCACTGGTCTACTTCTTTATGTTTGGCCAAAATAAAGCTTATGCTATCGTACGGAGAGCCATAGATCGGCCGGCGGTATGGGATCTACAATTCCCTTCATGTAGCTCACTAATGATAGTGGCAACTTCATGCTGAGATATGCATTTGAGGTGTATTCCGTTTGGTGATTTGCGATGTAAACTGCCTTTAAGAATGGGGTACCTTCCGCAATCTTCCAATAAGGACCATTTTTCTTTTGGGACCTTGGGTAATGTGGAATAGCTAAAGTACACGAGGAAGGGTATACGCCAGTCTTCAGGATCGACACTCTCTCCCCCAGTATTAATGGTATTAATTTTTATCTAGTCGATACTTGGGCATTCGAGTACTTCGATACTGAGTTTTTGGGGTTTGGACTGTTCGAGCATTGCAGCAATGCAAGTGAGGGTATCGGCATGCCTATTTTAACCTCAAGGGTAATGTATGATCGAAGATTTTTTAAGAAAGCGATTCATGTGTTGGCGGACGAGTGCTGCATAATCAGCCATGCTACCGTTCACCTAGTTTTGATTGGTATACTGTATTTGGATGAACTGTGAGTTCTTGAAGATGGCTAGTTGAGAAACTCTGAGCTCGAAGGCTAGATTGAAACCATGTATCAAAGCTTCATATTCAGCCTCGTTATTGGTAAACTCGAAGTTTAGTTTGAGTGCCTTTTCGATGCGGTCATTTGATGGTGTGACAAGTACAATACTTATCCCAGAACTGTTTGGGCCTGCAGACTCATTTGTGAAGAGACGTCATCCTGTATTAGGGCTTCAGGGGTCGTTATGTTCTGGCTGGTCTTCCGGTAGGCCGTCTTCGTGTTCTTCCCACTCTGTGTCTTCGACCGGAAAGTCAACCAAGAAATTGGTGACTGCCTGACCTTTTTGGGATACCTATTTTTCAAAAGTAATATTATACTCACCAAGGTAGACAAACCATTATTGTACCCGTTTGGATTTATCTTTCTTGGCAAGGACTTCACGAAGGGGGTAGCTAGAGATTACACGTATATGGTGTACTTTGAAATAGGGTTTGAGTTTTCATGATGAGTAGACGAGTATCAGAAGAAGTTGTTCGAGTTTGGAATACCTGGTTTTGGTTGGTGTCAGTATTTTACTAATGAATTAAACATGTTTCTCGAAGCCTATCTCAATTCAGATAAGGACCGAGCTAATAGACTCGTCTGTAACTGCAAGGTAGAGGGAAAGTACCACGCCTTCAACCGGGGTGCTCATGACAGGTGGTTGGCCAAGGTAACTCTTGAGTTTGAGGAATGCTTGTTCTCATTCGGATATCCAATTAACGTCGAAGTTTTTCTTCTTGGTTTTAAGGATGCCTTGATCGCGTAGGAGAGAGAATAACCAGGCGCACCGGTAAGAGGATTTGGAAATGAAGCGGTTAAGGGTTGTTATTTTGCCTACTACCTTCTGGACGCTTTTCTTTGTTCAGGCAGAAGGCATATCGATGAGGGCTCGAATTTGGGTATGGTCGATCTCGATGCCTCATTTACTAATGAGGTGGCCAATGAGTTTTTCAGATAAGACACCAAACTGGCATTTGTCTGGGTTTAATTTTATTTAGTATGATCAAAAGATGGAAAAAACTTTGGTCAGGTCTTGTATATGGGCATTTTTGTGGAGGCTCTTGCAAAGCATGTCATCGATGTAGACTTCAATTGACTTGCAAAGCAAGGGTTTGAACATTGTAGTAACGAGGCACTGGTAAGTTATGCCTGCGATTTTGAGCCTGAAGGACATTACATTGAAAGAGTAAAGACCTTGTTCGTTGATAAAGGAAATTTTAATTTGATCTTCAGGCAAAAGGGGTACCTGATTGTAACCCGAGGCCGTGTCCATCATGAAGAGGCGTTCATGGCCTGTTATGGCATCGAGATGCATTGAAATGATAGGGAGGGGGAAGTTATCCTTTGGCGTGTGCTTGTTAAGATTAGTAAAGTCAACGCAAATTTGGATCTTTCCGTTCTTTTTGGGCACGGTGACGATGTTCGAGATCCAATCAGCATATTTGATCACGCGTATGAATCCTGCGGCTAAGAGCTTTTCAGCCTTGAGGTTCACTGCATCTCGAATCCTCGGGGATAAAGTGTGTTTCTTTTGTTTGAGAGCCGTTGATTCAGGAATAAGGTTGAGTCGGTGGCAGGCGAGGGTAGGGTCGACCCTGGACAACTCATGGAATGTCCAGGCAAAAACATCTTTGTTAGATCAAAGGAATGTGGCAAGTTAAAGTTTTTTGTCGTCTGCCAAGGAGCTGCCAATAAATGTTCCTCGACCAGGGCTGTCGAGTTCAATATATATTATGGGTTTGATGGTTGGTGGGTTGGTGTCTGGGATCGATGGGTTGGGGAAGGAAAGTTACTGTAAATGCTATGGTTTGACCAGTTTCCACGTAAGATCGGTTTTTGGATGCTCGCAGGATCGAGCTAATCTTTGGGATACCTTCATGTCCCATGTGCCACATTGGGTGGTAAAACGCTAAACTTTGTGATAGGTCGAAGGTATGGCCTTCATGGCGTGGAGCCAGTCGCGGCCCAAAATGCTGAGGTATTCTAATTTTTTGTCGATGACAAGGAAGCTGGTTAGTAAGACCATTGGGCCTGCGGTGATGGGAAGGTTGATTCTTCCTACGGTGACCTCTGTGGAGCCATTAAAGCCATTTAGTTCTATATTGGCTCAGGTGATCTGATCAGTCTTTCGCATAACCTTGACTATTTAAAGAAAAAGTACATCGGCGGCACTTCCGGTGTCAAGGAGCATTGTGTGGAGGATTGGGTACTTGACCTTGACCATGATGACTAAGGGGTCGGAATGAAGAAAATGAACATGAGAGATGTCACAGTCGATGAAGGATATACCTTCGGGTCGAGGATGACAACTTGATTTGGGTAGGAGGACTGAGAGTTTTTACTAGTAAGTAAGTTTACAATATTCTTTGACTCGCTTTCGTTTGCTTCGGGTGTGACCACTATCGATATTGTTGACTTCGATTATATGGGCTTGGAAGATGTTTACCTTATCAGGTCCTGTATTCGGGGCTGCCTGAGGCTTGAGGTACTACCCATCGATGTAATTGGGGAGATCGGCAACATACTGGTGCAGGCGCCCTACTTTGAGTATTATCTCTAGTGAGCGTTGTAACTCGAAATACTTGTTGGTGGGATGACAATTGCACTTATGGTTCATCCTTCTTGACTTAGATGGGGTTAGGGGTTCGCCAAAGAAGGTCGGCCTGGATGATTGGTTGTATGGTACTGATGGGAACAGTAAGTTTGGGTAGGGCTGTCATGGGCTGCTTCTTGCGAGGCTGGGTGGATTGGTCATCGAAGTTGCTGCATTTTCAGTTGTCGGTCTCGCTATAGATGGGAGCGACCATGGTTGTGTTTGGTTGTTGTGGTTGTTGGTGGAGGCTTGTCCCTGGCGATTAGTTTCCCAGAGATACTCAAGGTTGATGTATCAATTTACTTTGGACAACATCTCTTTGAGGGTTTGGGGCTTTTGGAGGACGTTGCATTCTTTGACGCAGTTGTGGTAAGGTATGTAGGGGTGTGATCACGTAGAAGGGAGTTCACACACTTACACCGTCGGGGTTTAACTTCGACTAGAGGATTCAACAAATATATATGACAAAAATAAGAAGAATCACTATACAAACATGCTTGCGTGAAGTCCATGAATTGGTGCTCTCTACGACCGCTAGCGAGGATTTAAATGGAAGATTATATATATATATATTGGGGGAGTTACAGTTCGAATCAAGTAGAACTCGAAAGTGCTTGAAGGCTTTTGATATTGGGGGAGTTGGGCTGAGTTTTTTTAACCACTTTATGATGTTTCTCCTTTCCTATTTATAGAGGATAGGAGGGGACGAGTCACCATACGAGGTCATATAGCATGTATACCCTTTTAGGGCAGCTGTCCGGTACGTGAGGTCAGTTCTAACACTGTAGCTGTCTGTCGGCTTATTTCATTGTATTGTCTGGTGAGCTGGCTGTCAGGTTTGTATGCCTTCGACCATGTACCAATATGGTCAAAGTTCTTTTGGAGTTTGTACTAGGCTCTGGATAATGACTGACTATCTTAGGCTTTGACTATCGTGGTGGCCTTCGAGTGTTCGGTTAGTCATGGAAAGCTTCAGGTAGATCATATGCCTTTGGTTGTTTTGCTGGTTTCCTAGGCTTCGAGTATCTGGTAAGCTTTGATGTAGCCTTCTAGTGTTCGATTAGTCTTGGAAGGCTGCGAGTAGGTAACTGCATTCTCCCCCTCTCAACTGATGCCTTCAAAATTATTGTAGATGGCGCGTGCTGAGAAAATTGTTATGCGTGGGAAGTTTGAAGGTTGACTGGTGTGAATGTGCCAATTTCTAAGGGATTTGATGGTGATGATACTGATTAAGGGGGTTATTAATACTTCCTTAAACTGGGTATAAATAGGGTTGGAGGGGATCATGCATTGTAAACCCTGTTCATCTTCTTTGTTTACTGTTCTGAACATCTGCCTTTTTAGACACCATGAAAACTCGTTATCAAAAGAGAATAGAGGAGGAGGCACGTATGGAAGAAAAGTACTAGGAGCTGAAGCGGATGTACTTCAGACGCAGGGACCTGGGGGCACCACTACCAGAACTAGTGGACTTACACCGGGAGGAGTTGACGAGAAGAGAAAGGGAGGAGGCCGAGGGGTTCATTTTTTGGTAGACCATGTTCCAGCAGCACCTGCAAAGTGTGACAGAGCGCTCCTACGCGCTGCGGACGTTGGCAGAACAGCTAGTGGAGGCCGAGGATGGGGGTAAGGGGTGTCTGTGGTAGTGGAAGAACTGTCTTGTGTGCAAGTAGGGGGTTGCTTATGTTATTGTGGGTAGGATTGTATTTGTTTCCTGTTTTCTTCTCTCCTTTTTTGTGGAATAAAATAAAACATTCTTGATTGATGTGTGCATACTTAGTTTAAAGTATTTGCTGGTAGATAACTAGGTCAATAATAACATTGGCGTGGTTAGTATTTGAAATAGGAAAAAAAGAAACTTATGTGCGATATGGAACATTCGAAAGGGTTCAAAGAAGAAGTAATTTGGTCGAAGGTTCGTTAGGAGAGTTGAACAATAGGCCAAGGTCGAGGGTTAAAAATTATTCAAGGATACGGGTTAGGTTGATCACAATAATATGGCTCGAGAGATCAAAGAATGTAGACACAAACTGGTTGAGGCTTGTGGCACTTCGAATGCAAGGATCTGACAGCCTTATTTACAGAGTTGTTAGATAGGACACTGTACATTGAGCAGTGTACCGGTGCAGACAATAACCATGATATGTCGGTTGTAGGTATAAGGTGTATACCATGTGGTAGTTAGGTGAGGTCGACATGGCAGGAAGTGACAGTATGTCAAAGGCCTGTTGTCGAAGGTGATAAGTATTCGAAGGTATTTGGCAGAATATGCACTTGGACAACTGTGGTATTCAAAAGGACTCGAGGGTTCGAGATATAGCTGGGACATTTCATAACCAGTAAAAGTATGGTGTTCACACATTTGTATTCAGCAGCGGTAGTTGTGTAAAATCACATGATAACTGAAAATGTGGAGGGAAGTGGAAGAGGTAGTGGGGGTAGTGGTTATGATTACAGTTTGGGAAACTGAGGTAGTTTAGTGGTCTATATTTAAGAGGAGAAAGAGAGAGAGACTGGAATCATTATCAATCAAACAGAGAAACGCAAACAAACAAGTCAAAACACCATTGTTGCTGAGGAGAGGAAGGAAGGAGGAAAATCCATTGTTGCTGTAAAGGGTGGATGGCATTGTCGCAGTAGTTCTTCGTTGGTACGGCCATCTCCACCGAGCAGGAAGGTTTTTTGACCCTTTGTGTTGTAGTACGACTCTCTCTTATAATTTCTTGGGTGGGATTGGGGAAGAAGGCTTTCTGTTGCGCCATTAATGGCGTAGCTATGGTAGGGTTTGAGAGAGTAGACTAAAAGATCCCTCGAAGATTAATTTCTTAGTGGTGATATGTTTGGGAGAAGAGGAGATAGTAGGCGAATAGTCAGTTTTTGCTATGAACGATGATTGATAATGGGGTAGGTGATAGTATAATATAAACTCAAGACTTAATACTCGAATATTTCAAGCTAATGACTTCCCTTTTCTTTTATAAGGTATAATACGTACCCGCAGAGCTTCGAGGATGAGGCTGATAGACAAGGACAATGATGAAATAAATGAGCAGAGTAAGTCTGGTCGAGGGGAGGGGAGTAGTGACGCCGAAGAGTTGCAAATCGCAACTGGTGAGGAGGAGTCGACGTAGAGCTCGGATGGTTGGGGAGAGTGATGAAGAGGTGGAAGAGAAGGAAAGGGGTGAGGAGCCTGAGGTCGATCGTTGGGGAATGTGGGGGACGAAGGGGATAGGGAGGAGGCTGAAGAGAGTAAGGGAAGTAGTGAAAAGAACGAGGATGAGGACGCGTATGTGGGAGAGATCTCTCCTCGGGGACGCGTGTATGGGAGAGCTTTGAGGTCGCCTCGGGTATTTATATTTGTGGGTTTGATCCTGAACGAAGCAAGACGTGGTCGGCCCCAATGCGCCCCCGAGTATCCAGTCTGTTGACTATTCATGCCACTCAAGTTTGCTCGAATTGGAGCTTTGAAAAACTTTGAGGTCGCCTCCAAGTATCAGTTGGGTCGAATGGCTAAATGGATACTCAGGTTTGCCTAAATTAGAAGTTTACTAAGCTTCGAGATCGCCCCTGGGTATTTCTATCCGCGGGTTTGATCCTGAACGAAGAAAGACGTAGTCGGCCCTAATGCACCCCTGAGAGTCGAGTATTTTTACTATTCATGCCACTCGGGATTGCTTGAATTGAAGCTTTGAAAAACTTCGAGGTTTCCCCCAAGTATCAGTCAGGTCGAAGGGTTGACTGGATATTTAGGTTTGCCCAAATCAAAAAGTTTACTGAGATATGATACGATACGCAAGGGGGGAATTTTTTTTATTGATTATACTGTGGTTACATCAATGGTGAGGGATGGTAGCTGCGGCTTGTTGTATGAGACTAACTGCATCATGTTCCATAGATTGGGTAAAATTTCCTTGGCTTCAGTCATAAGGTAGTACGATCCTTTGTCTATTTTATCGTACACCACATATGGTCCTCCCAAGATTATGCTAGCTTGCCGGCATTACATGGTTTCGAGGAGGGGGTGACTCGGTGAAGTACCTAATCGCCTATATTAAAGTTTTATGGTCGAACCCTCTTGTTGTATGATTTTTGGAGAGAGATCTGGTAATGTCTGAGGTTAACTAAGGCTCGGTTTTTGGTTTCATCGATCCATAACATATTAGATCCAAGTTTGAACTCATTATCTTTATCCGAGAGATTGGGGTCGCGTGTTGGGACCTCAAACTGAGTTGATAAGATGACTTAGGTACCGTAGGTTAGAAGGAAAGGAGTACAGCCTGTCACTTTGCGTAGTGCAGTACGGTAAGCCCAGAGTACATGTTGTAACTCCTGAACCCAGTGTCCCTTCTTCTCGTCGACATGTTTCTTAAGACCATCGACTATAGTTTTGTTTATTGCTTCGACCTGACCATACCCTTGTGGGTAATACGATATGGATGGAGAGAGGATGATGTTGTATTTTTTGAAGAATATTTGAACCTTGTTCCCTGCGAACTGAGGACCGTTGTCGCATTGAATCATATGTGGACAGCCGAAACGTATGACAATATTTTCCCAGAGGAATTTGGTGACTTCTTCTTCCCTTGTTTTACATAATGGCACGACTTCGACCTATTTAGTAAAAAAATCTGTGACAACGAGGATATGTTCTCTGCGGCCTAAAGCCTTGGGGAAAGGGCCCACCAGGTCGATGGCCCATCTCTTAAAGGGCCAAGCAACTTGGCTGCAGTGGAGGTTTTCTGAGGGGTCTGTGAATGTCATGGGCGTGATGTTGGCATTTGTTGCAGTATTTCGCATACTCTTCGGCTTACTTCTTCATATCAGGCCAGAATAAACCCTGTGTTATTACTCGGAGAGCCATTGATTGGCCGACAGTGTGGGAGTCGCAGTTTTCTTTATGGAGCTTAGCAATGATGGTTGCAGCTTCTTGTTGAGAGATGCAGTAAAGGTGTACTCCGTTCGGTGATTTACGGGGTAAGCTACCCTTGAGAATGATGTACCGTTGGCAGTTTTCCAATAAAGATCATTTGGCTTTTGGGTCCTCTGGTACGGTGGCATGGTTGAAGTATGCAAAGAAAGGTGTACGCCAGTGTTGGGGATCGAGACTCTCGCCCCCAGTATTAATGGTATTGATTTCCATCTATTAAATACTTGGGAATTTGAGTACTTCAATGCAGAGTTTTTGAGGTTCGGATTGGCCTAATATGGCGGCAATGTAGGCGAGGGCGTCAGCATGTCTATTTTTACCTTGAAGGTAATGTGTGATCGATGATTTTTCACAGAAACGATCCATGCGCTGGCAGACGAGTGCTGCATACTCAAAGCCATGCAACTGTTCGCCTGGTTATCGCCGGTATATTATTGCTAGACGAGCTGTGATTCGGTGAATATGACTAGTTTGGGGACACCCAATTCGAGGGCTAGATCGAGACCATGTATCAAAGCTTCGTATTCGGCCTCGTTGTTGGTACATTCGAAGTTTAACTTGATGGCCTTTTCGATTCGGTCATTTGATGGTGTGACAAGGACAATTCCAATCCCAAAACCTTTTAGTCCTGCAGATCCATCGGTAAAGAGATATCAAACGACATTTGGGTTCCAGGGGTCGCTTTGTTCTGGTTAATCTTTGGGTATGTCATCTTCGTACTCTTCCCACTCGATGTCTTCGACCGGAAAGTCGTTTAAGAAATTGGCAATTGCCTGGCCCTTTTGGGATACTTGTTTCTCAAAAGTAATATCATGCTCACCAAGGTAGACAGACCATTGTTGGACCCATCAAGATTTATCTTTCTTGGCGAGGATTTCTCGAAGGGGGTAGTTAGTGATGAGACGTATATGGTATGTTTGGAAAAAGGGTTTGAGCTTTTGAAAAGTGTAGACGAGTGTAAGGAAAAGTCTTTCGAGTTTTTTTTATCGTGTTTCGGCTGGTGTGAGAGTTTTGCTAATGAAGTAGACAAGTTTTTCGATGCTCGTTTCTATTTGAATAAGGACTGAGCTGATATATTCATCGGTGACTACTAGATACATGGAAAGCATTTCACCTTCGACCGGGATGCTCATGACAAGAGGTTGACCAAGGTAAGTTTTGAGTTTGAGGAAAGCTTGTTCACCTTGTTCGCATTCGAGTATCCAATTAACTTTGGGGTTTTTCATTTTGACCTTATGGACGCCTTGCTTACGCAGGAGAGAGAATATCCAGGCACTATGGTTAGAGGATTTTTAATAAAGTGGTTAAGGGCTACTATTTTTCCTGTTACCTTTTGGACATCTTTCTTTGTTTGGGGAGAAGGCATATTAACAAGGGCTCAAATTTGGGTAGGGTCGATCTCAATGCCTCGTTTGCTAATGAGGTAGCCCAGGAATTTTATGGAGAAGACACCGAATTGGCATTTATCTGGCTTTAATTTCATGTTGTATGATTGAAGGATTGAGAAGACTTCGATCAAGTTTTGTATATGGGTATGTTTGTGGAGGCTTTTGCAAAGTATATCATCGATGTAAACTTTGACTGACTTGCCAAGCAAGGGCTTGAATATAGTAGTAATGAGGTGCTAGTAAGTGACACCCGTGCTGGTAAGGCTTGAACATTAAAACAGTAAAGCCTTTGTTCGGTGATAAAAGAAGTTTTAAGTTGATCATCAGGGAGAAGGGGTACCTGATTGTAACCCGAAGTCGCGTCCATCATGGATAGGCGTTCATGGCCAGCTGTGGCATCGAGGAGCACTGAAATGATCGGGAGAGGGAAGCGTTCATTGATACGACTGGGAGACATATCTAAATCATAATTAATTGTCAAGGATAAAAAATTATAAATCAATTGGGAATTGACATAGTTTTATTTCTAATAAATTGGTGTCTCAAGAGCTAATTTTACGTATCTAGGTACAATTAGATGTTACATGATAACATTTAGAGGTATATATGCACTAATAGCAACCTATAGTATGTACCCTAGAATGTTAGTTTAAAGATAGGAATAATCAACCTATTTTATGAACCCAACAGACTTTGGGGTGGGACCACTTATCAACTAAATATCTAACACCCCTCATATTCGTAGTAAATAGGGTAATTTGGCTAGAATATACAAACCTTATAGAACTCTAGGGATTAGAACACCCTAGTTTCTAGAATAAGGAATGCAACATCTAGTGATTTTGAATAGCTTTCTTAGCTAAGAGACTATTAAAATGCATTTTAAGGTTAAGATCGCCATTTTATGAGGTAAAATTGGGATTTAACGCTTAATATAATCTCATGAGCATAAAGCTATGAACAGGGTTCACTTGAAAGTAATGATTAGGAATCATGTACTTTCTTGCGCTATATACTATGAACCACAAGTAATGATTGGAAATCATATACTTAAATAGGATTTCATGAGTAATAGGATATGACCAAGGTTTACCTACAAGTTATGATTGGGAATCTCTGACTTGAATACTATGAATTACCATTATGCAAGAAATATTTATCAAGTACTACTACTGGTATTGATCTACATTTATAATAGATGTTGCCAACACTCAAAACATTGAGTACCTCCCATACTGTAATTTTCATTTTTGGTACCAATAAACTTAACCTTTATGCATACTGAAATCCAACTACTATTGTAGAATTTGGAAAAGACTATTGTTGAGAACAATGAGTCTCTAAATAATAAAGTATGAGCCTTATTTGCACCCTCGCCTCCATATTCAGGAAGACCTGATAATGAATTACCCTATACTGCGGCATAATTTTTATTCGGCAGTACAACTCCATTATAATCTCACATGGAGAAATAGTTGAAGTAAATAAAAATATTGGAAATATTCTATTATATTTTCTACGCTTCAAATACTGTACTTCCAAGGTAATATTTGATAGTTCACTGTCCACGCAGAAAAAATTCAAGTTTTCATCGTCTCCGAGCAAAATAATAAGCTACTGGTTAAGAACCTCAAGCTTATGCCGACTAAGAATAAGCATGCGCCAGGGTCACAAAATGTTGGGTTTAGTGACAAGGGAAGTTGCAGACAGGGTCGCAACCGTGGATAGATGAGAGGTGGTAACAGCGACAGGATTAAAATTTCAGCCATCACTAACCTGAGGTAAGAGGAACAAGAAGTTCACCAATTGACCAAAATGAAATAGGAAGATTTTGTAAATATATACGAGATAGGCAGGCACAAGAATCTCGAAATAAACTCCCATACCCAGATTTATCACGTGATTATGGCTGGCACAGACCTCGCTATGATAGATTCTGTGACCATCAATTTCTCCCATGGTACCAATGCAACTTTCAATCAAGTTCTAAGAATGAACAATATTAACATCTCAATAGATGGATGATGTCACTTAGAGAGCATTGCCAAGTAGTAACTTTACTTTTTGTATAGTAGTACTTTTGCTTTATTAATACTATCATTGACTAAGTTGGGAACTCTTCACTGGTTAGTTTAATAGAATGCTCGTGACATACACTGGTTCGGTATCCCATCTGTGAGATTGTTCTTTGATTTTTTTTACTTTTATGAATTTATTGCTTGGGAAGTAGTTAAATTCTATGTATGATAGTTGATCTACTATATACAACTCGCCTATGGATCAGTCTGCTCATTGAGCATGATCGATAATCGGATGAGTGACGACATATGTCTAAGAGATATTACTACCATGTACTCGATCCTTTTGAGATATGAACATATTTCTTGTCTCTAACCTTATACATTGGGGATGTCACAAATATCATTGGCACAACTAACATGATAAAATGTACTGCGTGCGTCATGCTATTACTCCTTAATGGTATGATACGGGGTATCTAGTCCACCTTATACACTAGTAAATCTAGCCAGATTTTACTAAGTTTTAGGAAGATATATGATAATGCTTATCACGTCATGACTATCAGAAAAAATGATAGACAAAATTTTGTGCATTCCCTCAATGTCTAAAGGTTAGAACATGCTATTGGAACAATTTCTAATACACTCCTCTGAGCTAGGATAGTGAGGAAGATTATCAGAATTATATTTCAACTTTCCTTAAAAGGAAAGAAGATCCAGAGAGTGTACGTATAACGATTGATTTTAAGGAAAGTTTATTATTTCATCCTAGTATGACCAAGGTGGAGTAAGATCTCTGGCCTTTGCTCCAAATGTATTTATGGAGATACATGTGGACCTATCCATCTACATAGTGACCCACTTGATTATTTATGGTCATTATAGATGCATCTAGGAGATAGTCTTATGTTTGCATATTATTAAAAATATAGGAATGCAATGTTAGCATGACTTCTTACTTAGATCATTTGATCATAGGTTTAGTTCATGGATTAACCAATCAAGGTCGATCGATGCGACTTGACAGGTACTTGGGAGTTGAACTCATAGGCTTTTGATAATTATTTTACCACTAAATGGGATAGATGATTCAACATTGTGAGTACCTCATACCATTTCGACGGAGAACCTAATTTAACGATTTAAGATAATTGTTAGGCCACTATTATAACAATCACAGCTTCCGGCTAGTGTGTGGGATTTGCATTCTTGCTTCCATATTACTAATTAAGATTTGCCATGTAATGGCCTAATTCTATAACTCGAACTGTCTTGGAGTTAGCTCTTATACCAATGTACCTGTGATAAAAACTAATGTAAAGCAAGAAATGACATAGATGATTTAGCGTAGAAAACCTTCAAATATGTAAAAAACCACGACCTCAAGTTGAGGGTTTTAATAATAATAATTGTTATTGCTTGAGGCTGATATCTTATTACAAGTGATCTCTCGAACTAGAAATACTGGATCTTGTGAATAAGAAATTTGGTGTTTGAGAATAGAAAATCTGGTTTTCTTGTAAATATCTTGTATCTCTTTTTTTGCTCATTGTCTCTTTTGGAACTTTTTCTTTATATAGGCTTTACTCGTAGCTCATTATCGTGTTGAAGCACATTATCCGAATAATGAGGTAAGTGATGGTTGACTAGATAACTGTTGAGTTCGTGAGAGACAGGTATCTTTGACTGGTTCACATTTTCTTATTATGCTCGATCCACGTTCTTCATCAGTTTGTGGGCTAGGTGACACTGTTGACTATTTATGTCATTTGTAAAATGTATGAGTCTGATATGGAGGTAGCACGAATTAAAAGTAGTTCGAATAGCGTTAGGTCGAAAGATAGGTCCCTACAATCGCCCCCTCACAACTGAAGTCACGAGTGGCTTTGGTTGAGAAAGAGTTTATGGTTATGTGGTGCTGGAAGTTGAAGAGATATGATGTAGTTAATGCTAAATTGACTGGTATTGAAAATGGGTATTCTTTTTTATGGAGGGATGTATTTGTATTAAATGATGATGGAAATACGAACATACGCGACGTTTAGGGTTCTGAGGATGGCTCTGTATTAAATAATGACTGCTTGGAAATGTATCTGCGCATTAAATAAGAAGGTTATATAAATAGTACCTGTACTGAGGATTTTGGCAAAGTACGTTATTTGTTAAAACATTCTCTGGAAATCTAGACTGGCAATGGTAAAGACCTAGAGAATGGTTTATGAAGAAAGAATTTCTGCGATATTTTGGTAATCAATCCTTGGAGATGCCCACCCCCATTCCCGTTCTACCGACGTATCAAGGCATGTCAGGAGAAGAAGATTTTTATTGTATGTGGAGATTTCATTACGCTGTATTAACAGGCTAGCAACATTGGAGGTGCCTCCGCATCCTTACAGAGAACAAGGTTGAGGAGACAGATACGGGGTCCGGTGTAACTGCTAGGCAGTATTGACGGTATCTTGTATAGGATTGGATTCTACGGTCGGGTTCTCTTAATCTCTACTAACTCCCTAATGGTGGTGGTAGTAGAGAAGGGAGATAGAGATTGGAAATTTGCCCCTGCACAATCATCATTTCTTGGCTCTAAGAAGACCTTCTGCTTGAAGAGTTAGTTCAAGCACTGACTCCTTCTCCTTCATAGTTTCCATTTGAAGTTCGTTTCTGTAAAGGGCTGATTCCGCATCTCGAACTCAAGCCCCATCTTCGACCATCTACGACCACTCGACCTTATCAACATACATGAAGTACTACTAAAGACGTATTCAGTATCCAGTATCCAGTCATCATTATTCGACCTCTATATCAACATTTCGAGTCAACAGATATAACATTATTAACAAAACTGTTACAAGACAACAAAGATTATACGAACACTCGACCTCGCCAACATACACGTGGCACAAATCAGTCTGTTACACAAATCATTATGAAGACTCATCAAAACCATATATTGTAATGTTCGTCATTAAAATAGATAACAGTCATATTATAAGACCTATAAATAGGACCATAAAGCTACAGATAGAGAACATTCTTTTCCTATCAAGAAAATGTATCAAAAACTAGTTAGAGCATTATTTGTAATACCTAGCAACCATCAAATAAGGTTTCTCTCATTTTCAAAATCCTCAAGAGAGGTCGTGGTTTTTAACCTATTCAAAGATTTTCCACGCTAAACTGTGTGCTAGTAGTTACTTTTTGTTCGTAATCGCTATGATTATCTTTAGTGTAAAGGCTAAGTCTGAATCCCAGAATTAGGCTATTATGGCATTAACATCTTATCATACTTATGCTACTCCCCCCCAAAAAATATAAAACCACTTCAACCTACCATTGCCAAAATGCTAGCATTTATTTTAACTATAATATAATGGGTGTAAAACTTGTGTCGTAAGCTTGCTAGCATTAGTATATGAAAATAAGGGCATCCACCCTGCCAACCATTCTTCTAGAGCTATCCCCCAACTATTTGGGAGCAAGGCTATTGGGTCATTTCCAATTCTTAATGATACTAAGAATATTTAGTCTACATTAACACTTGATTACCAACCAATCAATGAACCCATTAGCATCTATAAGAATGATCTAATGGTCCTTATTTCTCCAAGTTGTAGTAATAATTCAAAATGAATAATGTCCCGAAACATAAGGAAAAATGGAAAAAAAAAAAACAAACAAAAAATAATAATAGCCCAAAAAGATAATGTGGAATTTGCAAATAAAAATGCCCTATTTTTCACCTACATAGTTTCCGAAAGGCTATTATTCAATTGGACATTTTACTCTATAACATAAATATTAAAAAACATACATAACTAATCCCATATATTAATAGACTCATTTTAATTCAGAAGCGATTTTAAAATATGCAAAGTGATTTCGAAATGTGACTAAGTCGGAGCATAGTATTCCTAAGTGTAAATTAATGTATGTGCATTACTTACATTTTCTTATTATTCTACAATGACTTTCTTAAAAGTTGGATATTTATAATCAGAACCTAAGAAACCCAATATTAAGATGAAAAAATGGAGGAACTCTATGGAAAAAGGATAGATCTTCTAAGAAAATCATAGCATGAAATTACCCCATGCAGGTGACAGTTCCCTTTAGATATTACTATTGTGTTGGGTCTAAGAAAATTGAGAATACCATCTTTAACATAAAATTTCAAAGTCTCAAGATTATTGGTAGAAAGACGAAGATAGAGATTATAAAACAAATTATATGTAAGCACAAGAAGATGTTTATTCTACTAAATTCTAAGAAAGAAATTTTGATTCAAGCATATAAGCGATTGAATCAGGATTAAAAGTTACTATGCATAAGAAAGTGAGTAAGTTCATATAACTGACTAAGTCAATTTCACTATTTGGTTATACACATATCATTTGCTAAGATAATTTGTCGACGTCAAATGAATAAAACTAAATGATTATATATTAATGGTAAAACCAAATTTAACAACAATAGAATCTAAAAATAAAGAACCATTTTACCTAGAAGCCAGAGCCATGACTAATTTTAAATTGTAGTTCTTCTATCCCCTTAAATCAATGCACCACACAATATTTGATGTCTCTTGCCATTAACGCATAATCTGAGTCACACCTTTTCTTAGTATATATCCAATTCAGATGTTGATCTTTGTATGATCCATGAGGATCTAGGCAAGTCCTATTGGGACTAGGAACTTGTAACCAAGTCTTATTGTAACTAGGAACTTGTAACCCTTATAAAGGGGCAAGACTAGGCAAGTCCTATTGGGACTAGGAACTTGTAACCCAGTCCTATTGGACTAAGAACTTGTAACCCTTATAAAAAGGGGCAAGGCTTGACATTATTTTCTTATGTTAGATCTAGAAAGAGTTCTGAAAGAGGCCTAGGGTTTTTGGAGTAATTTTCTTGTAATTACTTCATTTTTTTAAGCAATTGAAGCTTTATTTTCCCAATCAATTGGTGTTCTTCAGACTTTTCAGCTAACAAGAGCTTCTTCATCATATTGTGGATTAAGTGATATCATATTTCCAGTTATGATCTTTGGGGGTTAATTGTGGTTTATGGTCTCTACACGTGACCGTCTCAAACAAACGAAGAAGAAGCTAGTGAGTCCGTTGAAGATCCATCACAAACCTAATTTGAAAAAGAAGGACAATTTGGAGATGGGTAATTCCAACGATAGACTCACAATTTTGGAAACGATAGTTTTTGTCTGTCCTAACTTCTACTGTATGGGGTGTTGGTAGAACAGTTACGTCTCACGAACCTCGCGAAGGCTTCCGCTTCCGGAAAACGGCAAGGCCGCTCGAAGAAGAAAGGGGTTATGGAGGGGGATGGTGACATGCGTACTACGGAGATTGATAGTGATTCTAGTGATGCTGAATCTGACGAGGAGCTATCGGTTATTGGTAAGTCAACGAATCTTATGCGTAATTTTTGCATTGGTTTTAAGATTGAAATTCCGGTATTCGACGGTTCGATCGATGCCGAAAAGTTGGATAACTGGTTAGATAGGTTAGAAACTTATTTTTCAGTTTACGAATACTTCAATGCTCAATAAATTTGTTTTGCTACATTGAAATTCGCAAGCCATGCACTTACGTGGTAGAAATCTTATCGGAAACGCCACGATGTAAGACATTTAGGTTGGAAAGAATTTAAGGTTTTAGTACAAAAGCAGTTTTATTCGATTGGGTATGAGCAAGAGAGATGATTTTTATGGCACAATTTGCGCCAACAGTTTGAGCAATCCGTACAGGAGTACACTACGACGTTCCATAACCAAGCTTTGGTTTTGGACATTGATATGGAAGTGTATGAGGTGTTCATGAAGTACATGGGGGGTTTGTCGGAGTCCATTCGGAGGGAGTTGAAGCTCTTTATTATGGCCAATATCGAAGATGCTACCGTAAAGGTAATTTCCATACACCCAACTTGAGGGGGACTATTAAGATCCTTGGAGGATCTGTATCTTGGCTAGCACTCTAAGATATTTAGTTTCTTATTTAGGAAATCTCATGTATATATTGTTTCTCCATCAGCTAGGATTCTTTTCCATTGCAGTTCTCTTAATATATCGTAATTGTAATTATGTTCTATATATACAAGGTTACACAAGTCTAAACCTCAATTGAGGAAGACACAAATACCTCCCTTCTTGTTTTATTATGGTACCAGAGCCATAAACATATTTCCTCTCTCATTATTTTCATCCATTAAAATTTTTTCTCTTTAATTTCTTTCCCATCATCATGGTCGACGGCGAGGAATCTCATAACACCAATGATACTCCTGTAAAAGTTGGTGAAATAACAAAATCTGACGATAATGTCAACATTCTGGGATTTAGCGATCCTTTCTTCGTTCATCATTCAGATAGTCCCACTGTTGTTCTAGTATCTCCATTACTGTCCGGTGATAATTATAGCACATGGTTGCGGTCAATCACAAGGGATCTCCGTGCAAAGAATAAGATGGGTTTTGTTGATGGTTCAATTAAGATACCTACAGAGCCAAATGACTTTCAGATGTGGTCACGGTGCGATGATCTCGTTGTTTTGTGGATTCTTAATTCAGTTACTGCTGAAATTCGCAACAGCATACTTTATGCTGAATCAGCCTTTGATATTTGGGATGATTTGCGCAATCGTTTCTCTCAAACCAATGCGCCAAAAATTTACCAACTAAAGCAGTCAATATCGTCATTGAAGCAGGAAAATAATACAGTATCCGTTTACTTCATCCTTCTTAAGTCTCTTTGGGATGAATTAAATTCATTATCAACTATTTCTGTATGTTCTTGTGGTAGTGGGTTAGCAACTGCTAATCGTCTTCAAGAAGGCCGTGCAATGGAGTTCTTACAGGGTCTTCACGATCGCTTTTCTGCAATTCGGAGTCAGATCTTGTTGATGGACCCCTTTCCTAGTGTTACAAAGATTTATTCTTTGGTACGACAGGAAGAAAAACAACAAGAAATCCACGCCTTATCTTCTCCGGTGCCAGAGGCTGCTGCACTTAATACTACACGATTTGATAATCGTTCCAACCCTTCTCAAAATCAATTTGGAGGAAATCAACAAAAAGGATCTAATCAGGATCGACGGGGCGGGAGACCTCGTCCGTATTGCGACCATTGCAAAAGGGAAGGCCATTATCGTAGCACTTGTTTTAAGCTCCATGGTTACCCTCTGAAGCCTTTTGAAAGACCTTAAAGTCTTGCGGGAAAACCCAATTTGGTTGCGGCTACAATGATTTCTCAAGAACAATATGCCAATATCATGGCCATGATCGGTCCAGGTAGCACAAATTCTCAAGCTAATCTTTTTGGTATTATACTCTCATGTCTTTCGCAGTCTGTTTGGATTATAGATTCCGGTGCAACGCATCATATATGTTCTTCTTTGTCATCATTTTCATCATATACCACTTGCTCTAAAACTTCTTTTGTTAGACTACCTGATGGTACCGATGCAGCAATTACTCATGTTGGGAGCATTACTTTGTCACCTTCATTAAAACTTAAACATGTTCTTTGTGTCCCTTCCTTTCATTTTAACTTACTTTCTGTAAGTGAGTTAACTAAGTCAAATTCAGTTGTTGTAACATTTTCTAAATATCTATGTGTTTTCCAGGACCGGTTATCGAGGAGGATTGGGTTGGGACGCCTTCATGAGGGACTCTACCACCTCCAACTATCATATGCTTCCGCTACTATTAATCTCCAACTTAAAAATAATCTTTGGCATTTAGGCCATATCTCTTTTCCTCGTTTGCAATCTTTAGCTAAGAAATTTCCATCTATTTTGTGTTCAAATAATGAAGCTTGTACAATTTGTTCGCAAGCTAAGCAATCAAGATTAAGTTTTCCTTCTAGTTCAATAAAGACTATTCGACCTTTTCAAATGATACACGTTGATATTTGGGGACCTTTTTCATTGCCTTCATATTCTGGTGCGCGTTTCTTCTTAACCATTGTGGATGATTATAGTCGTAGTACATGGATATATTTGATGCGTGTTAAAAATGAGACCCAAAGTATCTTAAAATCATTTTTTGCTATGGTTCATACTCAGTATCAGTCAAAAGTTTTTTCTCTTATGTCAGGAAGTGGTGATGAATTCTTTCCACAAATCCAAACAGTTCGTTCTGATAATGGTACTGAATTTATGTCGCATGATATGCAAGATTTTTTTTTGTCTCCTGGTGTCATTCATCAGCGAAGTTGCGTTTCTACACCCCAACAAAATGGGATTGTAGAACGTAAACATCGTCACCTTCTCAATGTTGCTCGTGCCTTACGCTTTCAAGCAAACCTGCCTTTATCGTTTTGGGGGGAATGCATCTTAACTGTCGCTTATCTTATCAACAAACTGCCATCTCCACTATTATTAGAAAAATCTCCTCATGAGTTGTTATTTAATTCAATACCCATTTATTTGAATTTAAGGGTGTTCGGTTGTTTATGTTTCGCTCGTAACTCAAATGTTAAGCACAAGTTTGATCAACGTGCTAGACCTGGGATTTTTGTTGGGTATCCTTATGCTCAAAAGGGGTACCGAATTTTTGACATAGATTCAAAGAAAATTTATACTTCTAGAGACGTCAAGTTTTATGAAACAGTTTTTCCTTTTACTGGTCTTTCTAATACATCACCATCTTCTCCTGTTTTTCCTTACCAATATCTGATAATGGGAAATTTAATTATTCATCAAATATTCCAACAACTACATGGCCATGCCATCCTGATGGTCAAGATCATCCATTACATATTCCTAGTCTTACACCCATTACTAGTGATTCTCCAAATACAAAACTATGTGACTTGAATATTATTGTGCCAGAACCTACAGATTTATCATCATCTTCATCAGAAAACTCAGTCTATAATCTTGAAACACCTCCACCTCCTACCAACCCTGACCGTCTATCGCGCAACCGGCGTCCACCACCTTATCTTGCAGACTACGATTGTCCAACTCTTCCTCATGAGGCGCATTCAGTTCAATCCAAATCTAAGGTAAACGGCACCCCTTACCCTCTTCAACAATACATTTCTTATTCAAATTTTTCTGATGCACATCGAGCTTTTTTGTCTTCTATTTCTTCTACAAGGGAACCTACATCTTTTTCTCAAGCAGTTAAGTCACTGCAATGGCGAGAGGCAATGTCAAAAGAAATTCATGCTTTGGAACAAAATCATACTTGGACTCTCACTCCACTTCCACCAAACAAAAAACCCATCGGTTGCAAATGGGTATATAAGATCAAGTATAATTCAGATGGCTCGATTGAACGTCATAAAGCAAGACTTGTGGCTAAGGGTTACAATCAGATTGAGGTGATTGATTACCATGAGACCTTTGCTCCGGTGGCGAAAATGGTTACCGTTCGCCTCTTATTATCTATTGCCGTTGTTAAAAATTGGTCGATACATCAACTTGATGTGAATAATGCATTCTTGCAAGGAGATCTTCATGAAGAAGTCTATATGACAATACCTCCAGGATTTGCCAAATAGGGGGAGAATAGAGTTTGTCGTCTTAACAAATCCCTACATGGTTTGAAACAGGCATCTCGCCAATGGTTTGCCAAATTCTCTTCGACTTTGGTACATGCGGGCTTTCAGCAATCAAAGTCTGATTATTCTTTATTTACTCAGATTCATGGAGATACTTCTACCTTCGTTCTCGTCTATGTTGATGACATTATCATCACAGGTAATAATCACATGGCTATGTAGAAACTCAAGAATTTCTTGGCGCAAAAATTTTATATTAAAGATCTTGGCCGTTTGAAGTACTTTCTTAGAATTGAAGTAGCTCCTTCTAAGGATGGTATTTTCCTTACTCAACGTAAATATGCTATGGATATCGTCGTTGATTCTGGTTTAATTGGTGGTTGCGTTTATGATTTTCCCATGGAACAAAATCTTCATTTAAATCCACATGATGGTAGTTTATTGCCCGATCCGACTTTATATCGTCGATTAGTTGGTCGTCTTATATATCTCACTGTTACACGACCAGATCTCACATTTTTTGTTCAAGCTTTGAGTCAATTTATGCAGTCCCCTCGTACTTCCCACATGGATGCGGCGCATCGCGTTCTACGGTACCTTAAAGGATCTATTGGTAAAGGTATCTTACTTTCTTCTTCTAGCAGTTTGTACATGAGTAGTTTTTGTGATTCTGATTGGGCAGGATGCCCTATTACACGTCGATCTACTACCAGCTTTTGTACATTACTTGGTTCTAGTCCAATCTCTTGGAAAACGAAGAAACAACATACAGTCTCACAGTCCTCAGCAGAGGCGGAATATCGCTCTATGGCCACCCTCGCATGTGAATTGCAATGGTTGAAGTATCTACTCAGAGATTTGGGCATACCCCATCCTCAAGCTATGTATATGTACTGTGATAATCAAGCTGCCATTCACATTGCCGAAAATCCAGTTTTTCATGAACGTACAAAGCATATAGAAATAGACTGTCACTTCATTCGTGAGAAGATTCAAGTCAAACTATTACTTCCTCGATATATCTCATCTTCCGCTCAGATTGTGGATCTGTTCACAAAGCCTTTAGGGAAGGACCCTTTTCATCAACTAATTCGCAAGTTGGGTGTTATGGCCATACACCCAACTTGAGGGGGAGTATTAAGATCCTTGGAGGATCTGTATCTTGGCTAGCACTCTAAGATATTTAGTTTCTTATTTAGGAAATCTCATGTATATATTGTTTCTCCATTAGCTAGGATTCTTTTCCATTCCAGTTCTCTTAATATATTGTAATTGTAATTGCGTTCTATATATACAAGGTTACACAAGTCTAAACCTTAATTGAGGAAGACACAAATACCTCCCTTCTTGTTTTATTATAAAGTGATGGAAGAAAAACCACTCTTTATCATCATCCATGACTCGATAATGGATTCAAAAGTTTGGGGCAAAAGTTTGGGCATGTGGTAGCATAACTCGTTAGAGACGGTTTGACAATCAACAGAAAACAAATCAAACTACGAATAGTTCTTACAAGGATGAAGGAAAGATCAAATGGAGACTACTTACCATAAGTTGTGATACATTTAATATCACAAACTCCTTTTCGAAGCTTCAGTAGTCTACAACTTACCCAGCACGACGTTGTGCAAGTCTAAAACAATGCATATTTTTCGCTTATATAAGCTAAGAACACTGAATGGTTGAAAATATGTTTAGCTATCCAATTCCTCCATTCGATCTTCTAATACTTACAGGGTCACATTATGGCTTCATCAACCCAATTGCAATTCATGTTTGTGGCCTTATTTGTATTAGGTATCTGGGCTTCTCAAGCGATGATGTCGCGTACACTGTATGAATCATCCATGATTGAGACCCACGAACATCGGATGATCCGTTGTGGGAAAGTATATACTGATTTGGATGAGAAAGAGAAACGATTCAACATATTCAAGGCAAACTTGGAGTTCATAAACTCTTTTAATAAAAAGGGGGTCAGACTGTACAAGTTTGAGTATCAACGAATTTGCTGACCAAACGAATGAAGAGTTTGTAGCATTTCATAATGGGTATAAAAATTGACCTTGCCCAAAGACTACTTTAACGTCATTTAAGTACGAAAATGTTACTGCAGTTCCATCCAGCTTGGATTGGAGAAAGAAAGATGCTGTTACACCGAATCAAGGACCAAGGCTAATGGTAAGTGAGAGCGAAAAAATCGTATTTTCTATTTTACTTTCTAGGCAAATTTAATTTTTGCTCACATCATTAAATTACTGCATATAGGATCGTGTTGGGCGTTTTCAGCCGTAGGAACAACCGAAGGCATCACTCAACTAACAACTGGTAAATTAATATCGTTGTCTAAGCAGGAGGTTGTAGACGGTGATACAAGTGGTGTGGATCAAGGTTGTTGTAGTGGAGGCGAAATGGAGGACGCCTTTCAATTCATCCAACACAACAAAGGTCTCGCGACTGATACTCACTATTGAAATTGATGGAACATGAAATGCCAAAAAAACGTCATCGCCTGCAGCTAAAATCACTGGTTATGAAGTTGTACCTGCAAACAGTGAGAAAGCTTTATTGAAAGCCATTGCTAACCAACCAATTGCTGTGTCCATTGATGCTGGCGGTTCTGCCTTCCAGTTTTATTCAAGTGGTGTATTCAACAGGGAATGTGGCACGGACCTAGATCATGGTGTGACTGCAGTTGGCTATGGCACTAATAGCGATGGGACCAAATATTGGCTCGTTAAAAACTTCGGGGGTACCAGTTGGGGTGAAGAAGGATATGTAAGGATGGAAAGAGGTATCGCTGCCAAGGAAGGTATCTGCGGCATTGCCACGGATTCCTCTTACCCCACTGCATAGTATGTGAGAAACTTTCTATTATTATGTCACAACCATCCCTGTATCTTCATTATGTATATACATTATGTGCTTATGTACTTGTAAACCTTGCACTTTATATGTATCAATGAAAATGTGCAGTATTTGTGTGACACCCACCCTTTGAATTAAACGAGTTTGTTTCAAATCCTGCAGATCGCACCTTAGCAGTATAAGTTCGACCCAAACGAGTTGTGCCATGATGTTCTTGAACTCTCAGAACAGAGTTGTTCTTTTACTGGTTGTAATGTAAAGGAAACGGCATACATGCATCTCTTACTTTAAATAAACAAACAGCAAAGAAGAGTAAATGCATATATGTTGATCATATATGTTGATCTGGAACTTACTGAAAACAACAGATGAGAGGATTGTAAATCGCCAGGCTAAAATTATTGTATGATAGATACACAAAACTCCATCTATATTTCCATATAACGATTAAAAATGATAAATATGATCTGCAGAGATAGAACCTTTGTAAAGAGAAAATGAAAAATAAATAAGTATATTTACGTGGACTGAAACTTACGACGTCTGCGTACAAATAGGCCTTAAGGTGGAGCACTAGAGCCATGGAGAATTGTAAAGGGGAGTTACAACAGATTTAACATTGAGATACTTGTGCAGCGAATCTAATCCATCATCCTTTCCAAACCCACTCATCTTGTAGCCACCAAAAGGAACGTCTCTATCAAACTCCAAGTAACAATTGATCCAAATTGTACCAGCACGAATCGATCTCGAAACTCTGTTAGCCACGTTTAAGTCCTTAGTCACAATTCCTGCTGCTAGACCGTATTTCGTATTGTTAGCCTTCTCAATTGCTTCCTCAATAGTCCTATAACAAAATTACAGAATGTCAAATGATTTTGTTTCCGGATCTACCAAAATTGTGTAAGGTTTTGGATTATAAAATGTCCGAGTTGCAAAGAAAAAAGAGATAAATCAAAACTTACTTGAACTTCATTAGAGCCAAAACTGGCCCAAATATTTCATCCTTAACAATTGACATATTCTCCTGATCAAGTAATCAACAATTAGTACATGGGAAAAAAATTAAAGTTACTACATCCTGACACCACACGCGAGAATCATTCAGGATCACATATATATTTTGTGGATAGGCAATTGTTAACATGTATGAGAGGACTGCTAAGTTAAACCAATTGGTCATCAATCATCATAAGTCATTCAAACTTTTCTGGTGGAAGTGCCTTATTCAACAATTTTGACTTCCTTGAAATATTATGCTAATACGCAAGATACGGTTGCGTTCTTAGGCATAGGAAATTACCGTGACGTCAGTAAAAATGGTGGGTTGAATATAATATCCCTTCTCACCAATAGCTTTACCCCCAGTGAGCAAGGTAGCTCCGTCTCTCTTTCCATACTCAATATATGAAAGAACTTTCTCGAATTGATTTTTATCAACCTACACCACATAAAGTAAAATTGGCTAGAGCTTTGAGGGTTTAGTAGATAGATGTAAGCATGAACTATAATGTACACTTAAGATACCTGAGGTCCTTGTTGAACACGGGGATCAAAAGGATCTCCAACCACCCAATTATTTGCTTTCACAGATATTTTTTTCACAAACTCGTCGTAAATACCTTCCTGAACGTAAACACGAGATCCAGCAACACATACTTCTCCCTGAAAATCATTCAATTAATTATCAAAGTTAGTTTTTGAATCTATATTAGTGCAAGATTACATTTAAAGTTCTTGAAACAGTAATTGCCTTGTTATATAAAATGCCGAGAAGAGCGAGATCAACAGCAGTGTCAACATCAGCGTCATCAAAGATTATGACAGGTGATTTTCCACCCAACTCAAGTGAAACAACCTTCAAATTGCTTTCTGCTGCAGCTTTCATTACTATTCTTCCAACTTCTGTAGACCCTGTAAAACTTATCTGAAGAACCATTGCATGGTTAATATAAGAACAAATCTTGACATATGTATCAATGTGTAGGTATGGGAATAACCGAAGATGGGCTAGAGATTCACCTTATCAATATCCATATGAGAACTTATGGCTGCACCGGCTTTCTGGCCAAATCCATTAACAACATTGAGCACGCCATCCGGGATACCAGCCTGATATGTTTGAGAAAAGAACATTTAATGCAAAATATGATCAAACAAAAATCATAATCTCCTCATTTAAATATAAGTAACAAATACAAACAAAAATCATAATCTCCTCATTTAAATATAAGTAACAAATATACGACATAGTAGTAACAATAAGAGCATAGAAAAGTAATACAAATTGAACATTACCAACTTAGCAAGATGGGCGTAATAGAGAGCCGAAAGTGGCGTTTGTTCGGCAGGTTTGACTATCATTGTGCACCCAGCAGCTAAGGCAGGGGAAACCTTTGAGAAGAACATTCCAGAGGGAAAGTTCCATGGGATAATGTGTCCTACAACACCCACAGGCTCCAGCAAAGTGTACCCAAAAAGCTCACGAGACATTTTTAACGTCTTTCCGTGGATTTTATCTGCAGCTCCTGCATAATACCTTAGTACATTTGCAGAGTCTGGAATGTCCAACATCTTCCCCGAACTGAGCAACTTGCCAGCATCTATAGCATCCAAAACAGCTAGCTCATCTGTATGTTTGTCTACTAAGTCTGCAAATTTCATCATTATCTGCCCTCTCTCCTGAAACCATACATTCATGCGACAACAAAAAGCCAATTATTTGAATGAAAAAAGAAAAGATGGTGTATCTTATTACGAATTATGAGTGATATCCCAATAGCCCCTTCCTTCGAAAAGAGCTATAGACTATAGTAATTTGGTTAGTTGGGAGAGAAAATCTCGAGATAAAACTTGGAGTAGGCAAATCTAGGAGAACCAGGCCCGGCCATGAGGGTGTGCATATGTGCGACGCACAGGGCCCAAAAAATATATAAAAAAATGCCTCGCCCAAAAAAAAAAAAAAAGTTTATATTAAACCCAACTCATTTTAGATTTGACAACAACACCAAACCCATTATACAATGCCACAAATCAAATACCCAACTTCTCAAAACAAGGCCTAGTACCACACAAAAAAAATTCTCTAAACTACAAAAATAAAAATAAAAATTAGTAAAAAATGCCCAATTTTTTTTTTGCATAGGGCCGGCCCTGAGGAAAACTTATAAATATAACATATGGGAAAATTTTATAACAAGGAATAAGAATTGAAAAACCCTAAATTTGTATGTGTGAAAATGACTCACAAAACCAGACATACGAGACCATTTCCCATGATCAAAAGCATTTCTAGCAGCTTTCACAGCCAAGTCAATATCTTCTTTATCTCCTTCTGCCACCTTTGCTATCACTTCTCCCGTTCTTGGATCAATTGTTTCAAAAGTTTTTCCTGTTTCAGTTACACAAACAATAAGGATTTAAACATGTCTTTCCCAGAATCTCATGTTAGGTCACTCCATCTTTGTCAAGTCATTCATGCATTTTATCAAATAAATCAAACAACTTGCTCAAATCAATACTATAACGCCTTAAGCGCAGACGTGATTAAGTGACACCTGCTTGTACATGCGCTTTGTATGTGACGCCTAAAATATAAAAAAATCCCAAACTTTCATTGATGAAAATCTGTAAATTCTGAATTTTCACATCCAGAAAATTGGAAGAAAAAATATATATATGAACTTTCATAAAGAAAATTCTATGAAAATTATTACCCATGTGCTTTTAAAATTGATGTAACTGAAATAATTGAAAAATAAAGAGCATTTTAGGTAGATGACCTTAATTGAATAATATTACCGTAGTACAGATGATTAATCAGCAGCTTTGATGTACCAGTAATCATAACCATCTTCTCAATGTTTCATTATCTAAATCATTTTGATTAACGATATATATATATATGTAGTCGTAATTTCAGCCTTTTTGAGTAATGGTTGAGACATGGGTTGCAAAATATTTGTTACTCAAAAGGCCATGAAGAAAACACATTATTATACATTATTATACCGTGTTGTCCGTGCAATACTCCTTGAAATTGCACTGTTTGCTTAAAGATTGTTCCGACTAGCCCTATCGCCTTTTATTCCCTTTGCCACCAGAGAAAAAAAAATCCACCACAAAGTGGAGACATCCTCCTTGGATAAAACATATATTGTTTACCTAGATAAATGAAGACAAAAAAAAAAAAAAAAAAAAAGATTACCTGAAACAGCGTCTACGAAACTTCCATTGATGAAGAGCTTCGTAAACTTTATCTCTGGGACATCGTAAACGACGCTGTGTTTCTCCGCGCTTCCGTTGCTCTCCACTGCCATATCTATTTCTCTTTCTCTTTATAGCTTCTCTTCTCTTTTACCAACTGTGACTCTCTCTTTTTTGTATGGGAAGGCAAATAATATGGTCATATAAATACCACTTTGTGGGGTCCCCCTGTGGCCTAATAAAATAATATAATCAAGTTCTAGCTTCTCGGAAGAGAACACGTACACGCACCTTTCTTTATCTATTTAGTATTTACTACATTTGGGTGTAAGTTTTGCTTCCCCTAATTGGCGCCAACAAATATAATAACCTCCTCTCTCTCACTCCCCAAATAATAATCTCGAGGCACAGTAATGCCTCGGAATTCTTTTTGGGTGCCAGGACTCTTTTTATTCCATTTCTGAGTAAGCGTAAATTACGCTACATAATGCAGCAGAGGTGCCACTGAATAATGAGGCAACTTTCAATATCAACGCCCATATTTTGGCCCGGGTGTTGATATTTGCAAGAATGTCAGGTTTTTCTTGGTACTTCTGAGATATAAAATAATTTTAGACCTAAACAGCTAGACTGTGTAATATTCTCAAGTTATTACCCTTTTATTCCCTTAATATCTCTACCTAAAATGATTTTCAATATTTTCTCTTCTTTGCAACTTGGGCTCCTTATTACCAAAATCTTCTCATTGATTAACTCTCCTTTTCAACCTGGGGCTCTTTATTTCCAAACTCTTCTCTTATTTGTTTATGTTATTCCTTAAACAAAAAAAATCTAAATTTTGTAATGGATGCCAAAGGATACAATTAAACACACTATAACTCCATATCTAGTTGCTCAGAATATGATTAGACTTTTTTTATTGTAAGCGGGTATGATTAGACTTGAAAGTAACGTTTTTGTATATCTTTACACCATCTAAAGAAAGATTTTTAGCTTATACCCCCCATTATGTTCTTCATATTAGTATCTACCCCCCATATTTGCTATATGTAAGTGAAAGACCCCCATGTAACTATTTTTTCTTAGTCAAGCGTCGTTGACTTCAGTTGAAAACAAATTATCTCCGACAGTTTTGATGGCGGAGAGAGAGAGAGAGATAACTTGGACCAATTTGGGGGCAAAACTCCCGACTAGGGTGCACATGAGAAACGCGTGAGATGGTAATCGGTGGTAATTTGGTGAAGCAGGTGAACAGTGTGAGGGACTAAAACGGGTTAAACTTTTCTCAAGTCAAGTCAGAGTTAGTGTTGACTGAGAGCCAAGGCCAAAATAAGGGGTCGTCACTCCTATGCGGAAAAGATAGGGGTAGACACTAATATGCCAAACATAATGGGGGTAGAAGCTAAAAAACTCTTTATTTTTTCACGTCACAAAAACCCCTAGATTATTGTTTACTGATATCACTTTTCCCCCTACTCAACTGATTTCCTGCCCCCACTCAACTGGCTCCACCACTGCCTGCCATTATGAACACTGTTCTGTTATTTTCTCTGTTTTCATCGAGGGTGACCTAGTGTTAGTATATGCCATTATTAGTTACTGAAAGTTGAAACCTAAAGTAACACGTAAGGCGTAGCAATGAATGAGTTCAGGCCCTATATTAAACCATAGTACACGCATTTTAAATGAAACCAATAGCTACCGAACCTCCCAACTCCCACCAGCCTGAGAATCGGTCCATGTTCAAAGACACATTAGACATTAGATACTTGTTAATTTTCTAACTAGGATTTGATTAAGCATTGTAGCTTGTGCCATATCGATTAGTCCCTGTGTTGTCACTTGTCATAGAGCATGTGCCATATCGATGTCGATCATATTAATCATCCAAAAGTTTTGATTATAAAAACAATACTATCATCTGTATTTGCCTAGTTGCATGTATCGAATTATTACAATCTTTTTGGTTTCTTGCACAAAATTACTCAAATTTGCCTCGCGAAATAGCAATAGTGCGAGATCGAGTGGGATCATATTTTAGAGCTACATTATATTCAGAAAAGCCATATGAGCATCATATTTTTTTTTGTTTACTCCCCACAAATTTGTAGGGCAAAAATTTGAAGTCCATTACCCATTCTAAGCTCTTACTAATTATTTTAGTATAGATAGAAAATGATAGAGGCTAGAAGTCGCAGTTGATGAGTCAAGTAAGTGCATGATTTCTTCAAGATTAATTATTTATTCGAGCAAGGATTAATTCGGTTGTATAATGTAGGAACCTACCTTCTACATTATTTGATTTCTTTCTACTAAGGCACTTTTGCTTAGTGACGCTTTTATAAAGATCATCTAATATTTAGCTTTGCGACTCCCGGGAGTAGGGGGTACCCGTTCCTACCTGCTCTTTCTCAAAATAAATACCCCTACTCCCTACCTGCTCTTTCACAAAATAGGACATGTGGATGCTCCAACTCTTCTCCCATCCACTAACTTACTTTTTTCTTTTTTCTTTTCTTGATAAGAGTATAGTAGCAACAATAAGAGCATAGAAAAGTATTTCAACAATAAGAGCATAGTAGCTTTGCGACTCCCGGGAGTAGGGTACCTACTGCTCTTTCACAAAATATTTCACAAATAAAAGGGCATGAGGATACTCCAACTCTTCTCTACTAACTATTTTCTTCTTCTTCTGGATACCATCTTTAACCCCTTAGGACTAATCTCTAAATAAACTATTTTGTACTTAGTCTTAAAATACTCTTTAAGGAGTTCCCCCGTCACAAATGTTTATAGATAAAGTGACCCATAGTTTCCACAAACTACAAAATAGTGGAAAGACAAGTAGAAAGCACTCATCTCTATTAGATGGGTGCTCCACATAAGAAGAATATGTTAGAAACTTCAAACCACACAACAACGATGCTCTAGATAACCCTAATTTCAAATAGTAACGAGACTCCACACACTCTCCACAAACAACAAAGAAATCAAGCCCCAAACTAATAAATTTCAAGGTTATGTGGAGCATCGTTGTTGTGGGGTAACTAACACTGAAACTTATCAATTTTGTTTGTTTGATTTTACTGAATCTGGGCACATTATCGACATTGTCAACATTTCATTGTCAACATTGTCTAGCTTTGCAATAGATGATAATGCAATTATTGATAACCAAAGAAGTCGCCAATATAACAACTACGTTATTGTCTACTACAGCTTTCGTAAGGATCAACTTGACGAAGATACCTTATAAGAAAATCAGAAGAAAAAAATGTTTGGTGTTAACATTTTTTAACTTTTGACTTCTTTTGAGTTTTTTCTAATTACTCATGACGTACGTGGATATTGAAACCATGTTAGCCATTACAAATATGGGGATTTTAATTACAGATGTTACAATTACGAATTTTCCAAATCAAACTATTGTCGATTTATGCTCGATATTTTCTCAGTGGTACATTCATTAGTATGTTGTCGCTTAATACATGTATCAAAAATTACCAGCAAATCGCACTATAACATTTATTGTCGATTTACTGATGCATCGACAATAGCTATATATATGAAATTGTCAATTATGTGTATAATCGACAATTTTGTAGTTCATATCCACAATTACCATGTGTTGAGCCGCGCCGCAGAAGCCAATCCCTGATGCGATCTGATTAACTATGAACAAGCTAAAGAAATATACAACAAAAACTAATAACAAGAATTTTAAGTGGTTCAGCAATTGCCTACATCCACACACAATAGAGAGAGAGAGAGAGTTTATTTCAAGATCCAATGTAACAATCTCACAAACAAATGAGGTTTTTCTCTCAAGAATTCCTCTACCAAAAAGATCTAACCAAGGGTGGCTTCTAAAAAACCTAACTCTCCCTTATATACTTGGGATAACGCATACAATCACTCAGATCTCGGGGTAAAATAAAGACTCAAACAAAACTTAAAATTGGTTTTTCCCGGTGTCTGTTCGAACAAATATTTTGTCTGTTCGAACAGACTCAAAGTCTATTCCAACAAAAAGCAGGGTAGCCTCACAATTCTCCACCTTCGTGAAGATTTCCTAACCAAACAAACCGAAATCTGAGCCGAACATAGCCACCAACCAAACGAACCAAAAATGAGACCTGTTCTCACCAAATGTCTCCAAGGACCCAAGCAAACAAACGTCCCAAAAAACCTAACAGGCCAACACCCCGAATGACCAAAATTGATCAAATGGCTAAGGACCAAATTGAACCAAGCGTCCCAAAGGACAAAATCCAAACAAACGTCCCAAATGACACAAACCAACCAAATGTCCCAAAGAACAAAATCGAACCAAATGTCCCAAAGGACCAAATCATCGAACCAAACATCCAAAATGACCCAATCGAACCAAGCATCCCAAAAAACCAAATCATCGACTACACCAAATCAATGGTTGTCTATGTACTATAGATCGAGTCGTCTATAGTTCTTATTATCCCCGTGAGGGGCCAAATCAATCCATAGGAAAGAAACGGTGCATTTCTTTCTCTTTATCTCTATGAATCTCCATACCAAGAGTCCATTTGTACTATTGTCTTAGAGACTTTTTTAAACTGTACAACGATCTCTTCATCAATTGACATGCACAGTCATCCTTTCTAGCAACTTTAAACCCACTCGACTGAGTCATATAGATTTCTTCCTTTAACTTCTCATGTAAGAACGTCATCTTAACATTGAGTTGTTGCAACTCCAATTTAAATTTGCTACCAAGGCTAATAGGATACGAATGGAGAAGTATTTTACCATTGGACTTGCCTTAAAGCGTAACATCATCTTGAGATCCTTATTTCCTTTTGTAGACCCATTTACCACTAATCGCCCTCCTTCCCTTAGGCAACTTTCAAAGTTTCATTCTTATGAAGATAATACATCTTTTCTTTTATCACTCCCTCCCAATGTTTAGTCGTGGAAGGAACACCTTCTTCAACGACCGGTAGTGCATAAGTTATCATGGCCTTCGCCTTTAGAAATACCATGTCCATTATAAGCCATTCCGGCTTACTCACATTCCTCTTTGGTTTACTAATTATAATTGACTCCACAATCGGAGTCTCCTCATCCGTACTACCAAATGTTCTACTCTCATCTGTATATTTATCATTTGGAACTTAAACCAATGGCTCATCACCCGTTATCACACCGGTAGATGAATAGAACTATTTGGACCATGTGAAGACGCATCAATCTTTACCTGCTACAAAACCTCATTTATCGTATTCTCTTCATGCTCAGAGACATATGACTTCATCATAGAAGCTTCATCAAAAGTAACATATCTACTTATAATGATCTTTCGATCTCTCATATACCATAACTTATAGCCTTTCTGTAATAACATATTTTCCCTGACGATAAACTTTGCCAATTCTTTAGTAAGGAGATTACAATTCTATGCTAGGACACAGTAGATTTTACGTGGAAACTCAGTTGATCTGTGAAAAATTATGACCTCGAGGAGGATTTTGGAGGATAAATTCAATATATGTTAGGTTATTATAATTGCGAAGAGATTTTATAGGTAAAGTTAAGAATGATAGTAAAAAAATGTGTGTCCTTATTGTTCTAAGAGCTGCCTGTACAGACAGTTACAGATAATTGTCCTCCTGATTTCCTGGGTGGTGGGCAAGCTTCACGGATCGTGCGCAGCGACTCTATTTGTAGGCGTACACTTAATATCTTCTTGAATGATCACATACCTTCAACATGGTTGTATTAGCTTCTCTTTATCAAACTGGGGAATATGCTACTATAATCGCCCCATTCTCGATACAATTACTTGTTGTATCGAGAATAAATTTTGCATTGGGGAAGTTTCTCGAATCTGCTAGATATGAACTGTATAACAAATTGAAGACAGTTGTCATTTCCAAGGTCTTATCGTGGCAGAGTAGTTTTGACCAGGTCGTTGCATGGGTCCAATATTTATTAATGGCAGTCTATTTGATTGTAGGGAATGTAAAATTGAGGGTGATAGGCTATAAATATCCTTGTATAATAAAAGGAAGGTATTCCATTCTTTCTTTGTAGCATGGTGAAGACGCGAGCTCAGGTTTTTTATGAGGAATTTGTGAGGCGGGCGAACGCCAAGTATTGGGAGTCGAAGGAGTGATATTTTGGTTGGCTGTCACTTTCATCGTGGATGCTCCAGCCTACTGAGCCATCATATGAAGGAATGACGGAATGGAGGCGGGGCGTGCTGAATTGGATTTCTTCTTCCCATGCCACTATCACTATGTTCTTCTTACAGCGGCGGAGCAGATTAATAGCCTTCACGAATTAACCTACGCGACGGTGGAAGATGAAGATGTTATGGCGGGCAGGGCTAGCTATGGGGGGCTATTCCGGCCGCTGTCGTATTTGTAATCCTCGTGGTGTGTAAATATTTGTTTAATGGAATAAAGGCATGTTTATGATTTCATGTTTTGTTCTTCGACTCTATTGTTGTACATGTCTTGCTTATATGTTCATGAAAATAGGTTGTAGAAAATTATTTTGATCTTGAAAATATCGAGATATTCTTGAACATTGTGATGGAAGGTCTCGATGGTGATGAAAATGTTGAATACAATGTTGATCGATGTTCGAGTAGTGGTGAAAGGTTATCGAATACATGGAAATTTTGAATTTTGAATTATGGTTATAAGTTTTCCTGAAAAATAGGAGGTGGATAAAAACAAATATGGTTTTATTTGGGCAAATAAATTGAAAATGGCGAGATGTGTTCCAGTAGGTGATGTATTAAGGTACAAGGAATTAGATGTGCAAGCTCTTTTTGTGAATTTAAAAACTGCACTAGGGAAGATAGAGAAAATGGAAGATGTAGAGATGTATTTAGATGATCTAGAACGACAGTGTAACAGTTTGTTGGCTGTAAGGAGATGGAGGGTTCAGGATCACTTCGAGAAGAGATGCTCCAAGCGTAATGCTGGGCGAGTAGTTGAAGGATCTCGAAGGGGTACGATGAATAGTCGTGTGGGGCCTATAAATACCCTTGTAGGTGGCGACTGTTCACACTCCATTCTTTTTGAAAATTTGTCTGTATTTTCTGATTCTCTGTGCTCACCCCTTGTTCATGTTTCCAATATTGGTGTTCTCATTGAGAGAGCCAAAGTCACGAAGGGGAGAAATATTCAAGTAGCGCGTCATCGAGGTTGGTATTATGTTTATATTTTTCTTGCATGCCAAGCTTTGTTTCGTTTTTGAAATGAATTATTGAAACCCTTTGTTGATAAAAGTTGCATGTATGTGACGGAGGAAGGAATTTGAGTATGGAGTTGTATTTTCGAAGGAAGTCAGGAAAACTATGTTTTAAGGGTTTTCTTTTGTTTCTGTTTTGTAGGTAAAATTGGAATATGCTTGATGTAGATAATGTGTCGTATGGGGCATGAGAATATAGGGGTTTCAGGTTTTGCTCCGATTTGGGAGGTTGTGGAGAAAATGAATTTTAGGTACCGTAAGTGTTATGGCGTGGTTTTAGGAGATTTCTGAGAAAATAGAGGTGTTTGAAGTTGTGGGATTATGGGAAAAGGATTTTGCTGGATGTTCGGCGTATATTGTCGGATTTGGCGCCGGATATAATGGAAAAACAAAAATTTGTATGGGATCTCCATTTTGGTGGGAAACTGAAACGTCTTCGAGAAGCTTTGTTCCTGTGGAAAAACTTTGAGATAAAGAGTGGGGGTAAAAAAGTGATTTTTGAAAAAAAATTATGTCGATGTTAGATTTAAATAACATAGAGAAGTAAAGATGTTAAAGATAATAATAGATAGAATGATGTGTATGGAGGGTAAAAATCGACAAGTGTATGTATATTTTAATAAATAAGACTATAAAGTGTATAAGATATTATAATATGCTAACTTATAAAGGGAATATGGTTTTCAGGTTAAAATAAATGGCTGAGTCAGTTCCAAATACTAACTACCCTGATACAGATTCAGAGAGAATTTTCAAAAATCTTGTCGATGTAGAACCGTTAATAATGTATGTTACTTCCTTCGTATAAGGGTTGGGTAGTGAGTACAGAGTGGTGGAAAATAGTACAGAGGTTGCTCATTAGAATCGAGTGGATTTGGAGGCTGAGGTCGTCAAGGTTTCAGAGGGGGAGAGAACAGAAACTGATGTGGAACATGAGCCACAAAAAAGTGACCGGAAAGAATGTACGGGTAGAGGTAGTGAAGGAGGAGAGGTGGAGGGAGAGATGGATTTTTTTGGGAAATGTTATGGGGATGCCCCATAAACAAACGTAATTCTGAGTTTTATACAGAAGTATGGCATCCCGGAGGATGTTATACTGGCGGAGTATCTTGAGGAGATGATGGACCAAGATCTCCCAATGAATGGGATTCTCTTACATCGTGAACAAATAAAGAAAGAGTTGAAGTTGCCTCTTCGAGCTGACCAGAAGAAGTTTTTAAATTTCTTCGATGATGTCCCTTGTCAGTTCAATCTTAATGTATATGACCTATATAGAGTTGTGGCTGTGAAATGGTCGTTTAGAGGAAATGGAGGAGGAAGTGATATATGTGGATGACTTATATATGTGTGTATTACACATTAAAATATAATCCTCATAAAGTAGGTTATAGATACTTAGCTAGGTTTTTTAAGAGACTGCTCTTTTATGAGATGGTATTGACTGGGGGGGGGGCAGTATTTTGCCGATAGGCTATTAGTGTCGGAGAACTATGAATTTGATCCCAAAGACCCTGGGAAGCCCCAGAAGAGAAAAAGTTTTCACTTAGGTTTGTTTTTAAACTAAAATGTATATGTTCTCAAACTTTGTTTTTCTGCCTGATTGATGATGTTTTAACTCATGTTGTGCTGTGTGTAGTGTTAGGAGATCGATAAAAAGTCTTCAGTGAAGGAAAAGTTGTATAATTTGAGAGCCAATTATTTTGGCCGAATTGATTCGCTAGTCGAAGACCAAGAGAAGGTCAAAGGTTTGTTCCAGGAGGTTGGGCTGAAGAGATCCCGAACTAAAGGGTCAGAGATTCCATTAATTGACGGGAAGATGTCGGTAAAAAATAAGAGGGCCGCTGAAGCAAGTATTCCCCTTGAAAACCCTGCTCTGAGTGGGTATACCACTTACTCAACTACTGTAGAGGCAGAAGCTCTTCTAATTGGGGTTTTTAGGAGAAATAAGAGGAAATGAGCTGCCAATGCTCCTCTTGCCCCTGTACAATTATCTAAGTTATTGCTTCGTCAACCTCTAGTGGAGAGGAAAGAGATGGATGAAGGTATGGGGCTGGGGACTACAAATGTCCCAGAAGGTTGACCAACGAAGGTGGTTGTTGCTACACAGCAGAGAACTGCAGCAGGGAAGAAGGGTCCCCTTAACTTGTTAAAGTCGAAGGCTGGGGGGAACTCTTGAAAGTTCAGAGGAGGAAATACAGTGGACGATTGAGTCTTATGCGTATGGGAACAACTCTTTAGAAGAAGAGTTTGCCAACTACCTCGTTGGGGGAGAGAGTTTGTCAACTTTCTTCATTGAAGGTCATCGTACGATGAACCATGTGAGGAATTTTCTTGCCTTTAGTCGTTTAATGACTTTGGTTTCGTCTTCGAGATCTCATGTTTATGTTATAATACAGATCAAGAAGCTTCTTCTAGATGCCAAGCCTCAGATGCTTGGTGGTTAGAGCCTCGCCAATGAGCTCCTTGTCTCTAAAAACATTATAAAGGAGCTCACCAACGAAAAAGATGATCTGGTGAGAGAGAAGGAGGATCTGGAGGCTAAGCTGGAGAAGCTTAGGATTGGTTCGATGAAAATGAAGGAAGCTGGTATTCGGGACACGAAGCTGATGTGTTTGGGGGAGAAGATGAAGGAGATTGAGAAAATCAGGTCTGAGCTGGCGAATGAGAAAGAGGAGGCCTTATCTCTACAAAAGTCCACCTTCGTGACACTGGCCCAAACCAAAGAAGAAACTGATTGCCATCTCCTCGATTTATTGAACTAGATGAAGTCCAACTTTGTGACTCAATTCGAGGCTATGGAGGAGAGGAAAGACTTCTACAAAGGTATTGCCGCTGCTGCGAGTCTAGCTTTCGTAGACTCTAATGCTGAGAACGAGGTGACGGAGGCTAAAGCTTCAATACCTGCAGTAGCCGAAGGTGATGCTCAGGAAGAAGAACTCGACGCTCTGACTCCTGGGTTACCCGTGAAGCTTGATAACAGTCAAAATCCGGTGTTTAGTATGGGTAAAAATTAGAGTGTCGTTCACTTTCGAACGGAACTAGAAATTAGTTTTGGTATTGTGTTTTAGTAAACTAAGGTTGTAAAACCGTAAAAATCAATGATACGGTTTTACTCAAGAATAAAAGTCTAGGGGCTTCGGATTTCACCACCATTTACATACAATATCAACATAGTATCGTATATTAAATTCTCCACTTAATTGAAATAACAAACTTCGACATTTTGTCGATGTAATCCCATGATTAATTATAACTCAAGTATAATATATTGTATGAACTAAGTATGTACTAAAAACACATTCCATGAAAGCTGTGCTAACTATGAAATATTAATTAGAATCATACATTAGAAAAATACAATATTAATACAATTTTACTATATCATTTGAGAATCATAAAATTTTTCATATATTTCTACTTAAAGAGATCATAGGATGATAATGGATGTCTCCAACAATATAGTTTTGGGATTTGTGATAATATGTTCATATTGTGTTGGAGAAAAATACATTCTACTACATGATATCATACGCTTATGGCGGATCCATCCTCACCCCTGGTGAGGACTTAGCCGGCCATTATAACAACTATAAAACCTAAATGATATGAGAATGAAATGAACATAAGCTAACAACAAAAAGAGGAATTTTATTGACTTACAAAATAAAATGTTCCAAATGCTTACAAGACTTGCACCAACTTACTCCAATAATGCTCTTTTGCACTCTACAAGAATGATTATCTCAAAATTGGATGATCTTATGAGCTCACCACCTCTCCTTTTATAGATGAAGAAGAGGGTTGTTACATTTAATATTAGATTTATAACCTATGCCATGAATGTACATAAATTTGTAACCTCCAAGAGTTATCCTCTAAAATTGTAACCTCCCAATGTGGGACCCTTGTGTTTGACAACTTTACATCCTTCTCCAAGAGTTCATCCTTTGAGCTATACATCCCGGTATTTGTACATATTTGGTAAATGAGCTCCATGTGACCTGAAATATACAAATTGGTTTTATAAGTCATGTTTAATAATAAATTTAAGAATAATAAACATTAAGTCATAGGGGAATAATGGTCATTTTATGTGTCCATCAAATACCCCCAAACTTAAAGTTTGCTAGTCCTCGAGCAAAGAAAAGAATAAAAGCATAACTCTTTCGTGGTTAAGACGATTGCATTTAGCGTATACAACAAGCCGTTAAACCTATAGGTTACCCATATAGGACGAGTTTTGTCTCGTAAGGGTTTGCAGTGACTATACCCACAAAAGTCAATAAGGGCATTATAGTAGTTTAGATACTCATTAGGTCATTTTAACTAACTTATTGATATCTGATAATGGTAAAAACATTAAGAAGGTAAACCCTTTAAAATTTAATTCTTTCACATATATATAATCAGAGAACTTGGAGAATTATCCAAAACTAGAGATATTACCCAATACTTAAATGAGATTTTACATATTTTTCTAATATCCTCAAGTGTTGTGAAAATAGTTACTGCCGTACAACTTTATTTAGAGGCTCTTGAGTCAATATCCAGTTATTTCGTATTTCGTAAAACAAATCTAACGATCAGTTTGACAAGTGTCATAGTCAATTCGAATCCTGTTATTGATTTTTGGGGAATAACTATAAGCCTTTTTATTTTAGTACTTGTTTCCTTAGTGAAGCCTCCATAATATGAGTCGTTGATCGACAATCCCAGCCAGTTGGCTTAGGTTGTCGGGGTTTGGTGCCCCTTCGTGACCTAGGCTCTGGATTCTGACAATTAAACTTTATTCCTTGCTCTGTTCACATAGTTCATGACTATACTCGAGATTGGTGATAATTCTTCCTCTTTCAGTTCTAATCATGCGAGTATGTCTTGCATCGTGAAAGCTTTTAGAGCTATTTTGGCTTATTGAAATCCTTATTATATTACTTCAGGATCGAACTTATTCTTTAGGCAGTTATTTCCCTTGTAGTGGATCATTCCTACCTCAAATACTAGATTCTCTTTGATTGCTCAAAATTCTAGCAAAAGTAATAAATGCAATACTATCTTGAAGTGCATTTGTTTTGAGAAATATCAGTCAACATGAAATTTTCTCTAATTAAAGGGTAGTACATCTAGCTTACGATAATGTTCCAAAAAATTTTAAGCATGTATTTGATGAAAATTTTAACTTCACGGTTTTTACGACCAAAATATTTAGACCATATCAAATACTTATAAGCTTGCAGAAACTTACTAAAGAGTCTCATAAATGACCATAATGACCTATCTTTTTTCTAAAAAAATAAAAAATGTGAACAATTTTTCCCCACCCCCAAACTAGAAAGAAACATTGTCCCCAATATTTGAAAACATACCTTAAAAGAAGGGAAAAAATCGGAACATAATACCTGATATAACATGGGTTGCCTCCCAGATAGCGTTAAGTTTATTGTCTTCAGCCAGACAAAATGAGGAACCCCCAAACTCAGTGAAAGTTGGGTGAAAAGGATATGAATATCACTCCTCATAAACTGGGTCCAGAAGCTTCAAGTCTTCATTGGTGAAGCTAAAATGTTCATAATAAGGCTTAAGCTTTTGCTCGTTCAATTTTTATATTTTGCCAGTACTCGGTTCTTCAACCTCAACCGCCCCATGTGGATATACCGTTTTAACAATGAGAAGCCCGGTCCATCGTGATCATAGTTTGCCAGGAAATAAATGCAACCCAGAGGAGTACAACAAGAATTTTTGGTTTGGTTCAAATGATTTTTGCAAAATGTTTTTGTCGTGAAACGCTTTCATGCACTCCTTGTAAGTCTTTGCTGAATGGTATGCATCATTCCGTAGTTCTTCTAACTCATTGAGTTGAAGCTTGTGATGCAAACCGGCCTTCCCAATGTCAAAGTTCAAGGCCTTTATTGCCCAATATGCTCGGTGTTCTAATTCAACTGGAAGGTGACAAGCCTTTCCATAGACTAGCCGGTAAGGGGACATTCCAATAGGTGTCTTAAAAGCAGTACGATAAGCCCAAAGAGCATCGTTTAGTCGAGTTGACCAATCTTTACGGTTTGGTCTTATCATTTTTTGAAGAATATTCTTGATTTCACGATTGGAAACCTCCACTTGCCCACTAGTCTGTGGATGGTACGGTGTAGCAACCTTGTGTGTTACTCCAAACTTTTTCATTAAGTTTGCAAACATTCGACTGTTAAAATGTGACCCCCCATCACTAATTATTGCCCTCGGCGTACCAAAACAAGAAAAAATATTCTCTTTAATAAATTCAATAACAACCGAACTATCATTGGTCCTGGTAGGAATAGCTTCAACCCACTTAGTCACATAATCAACGGCTAAAAGGATGCATATGAACCCAAAAGATGGGGTGAAGGTACACATAAAGTCTATGCCCCAAACAGCAAATGGTTCAACGATCATGATTGGGTTTAGTGGCATCATATTCCTACGGGACAAGGCTCTCATTCTCTGACATCTATCAAAAGCCTTGCAAAATTTGTGAGCATCACGAAATAAGGTAGGCCAATAAAATCCACACTGTAAAATTTTTTGCAGAGGTCTTTTTGGAGCTGAAGTGACCACCACAAGCTTGGAAGTGACAAAATTCTATAACTTTGGTATGCTCAGAATCTGGGACACATCTTCTAATGATTTGATCAGAACAATATTTGAACAGGTACGGGTCATCCCAGAAGAAGTGTCAGGCCTCACTAAGAAATTTATTCTTATCTGGCTTGGTCCAAAAACTAGGAAGGTACCCTGTGGCAAAATAATTCGCTATGTCTGCAAACCATGGTATAGAAGACATAGAGCGAATGGACATGAGTTGCTCGTCAGGAAAGGACTCACGAATAGGTAACGACCTATCTAAAGAATCATTGTCTATTCGAGAAAGGTGGTCAGCTACCACATTCTCGGCACCTTTTTTATCCCGAATCTCAATATCAAACTCCTGAAGTAATAATATCCATCGGATTAAGCGTTGTTTGGTGTCCTTGGTAAGAAGGTGTTTGATAGCAACATGATCCGCATAGACTATTACTTTAGACTATCGCTAGAAGTTCTTTCCCTGTGGTTGTGTAATTGATTTGCGCATTATTAAGAGTTTTACTGGCATAATAGATGGCACGCGGAAGGTTATCAATGTGTTGTGCCAAAACTGCACCAATGGCATAGTCAGATGCATCACACATCAACTCGAAAGGTTTGTTCCAATTTGGAGGTTGGATGATGGGTGATGATGTTAGACATGTTCAGAGATTCTCAAAAGCTTTAAGACACGAATCATTGAATAAAAAGGTGGTGTCCTTGGCGAGGAGATTGCTGAGGGGTCGAGCAATTTTGCTAAACTCTGGAACAAAATGTCTATAAAATCCTGCATGCCCCAAGAATGAACGAACATCCTTGACTATTCGTTGGGGTGGGAGACTAGATATGACATCGATCTTGGCTTTATCTACTTCGATACCCTTTGCTGATATGACATGTCCTAATACTATGCCTTTTTTCACCATGAAGGGACATTTTTCCCAATTTAGAATAAGATTTTTCTGTTGACACCTAGCAAAAACAATAGATAAGTGGTGGAGACATTGGTCAAACGAATCTCCGAAGATGGAGAAGTCATCCATGAAAGCCTCAAGGAAGCGCTGAGCCATGTCAGAGAAAATGCTCAACATACATCACTGAAATGTTGCTGGAGCATTGCATAACCCAAATGGCATGGGCGATAGGCAAAGGTTCCAAAAGGACAAGTAAACGTGGTTTTCTCTTGGTCTTCTAGAGCGATGGGTATTTGATTGTACCCAGAATACCCATCAAGAAAACAATAGTATTCATGACCGGCGAGACGTTCAAGAATTTGATCCATGAATAGTAAGGGAAAATGATCTTTTCGAGTGATTGAATTGAGTTTTCTATAATCTATACACACTCGCCACCCTGAGGTCATGCGAGTGGGGACAAGATCATTGTGATCATTCTTCACAACAGTGATTCCAGACTTTTTAGGAACAACATGAATTGGGCTTACCCATGGGTTGTCAGAAATATGATAAATGATCCCAGCGTCAAGCAGTTTCAAAATTTCTTTTCTCACAACCTCAGCCATAGTCGGGTTAAGCCTTCGTTGTCCTTCTCTGGACTTCTTGGCATTATCCTCAAGTTTTATCTTGTGCATGCATACAGAAGGACTAATACCCTTAATATTTGAAATGCTCCATCCAAGAGCTTTTTTGTTTCCCTTTAATACACGCATTAATTTCTCTTCATTCTCAGGTTCAAGGTCGGATGCTATGATAGCAGGAAGAGTCTCATTAGGACCTAGGTAGACATATTTGAGATTTTCAGGGAGAGGTTTAAGTTCTAACCTAACGGGCACTTCTTCCGCTTCTGGAATAGGATCCTTGACTTTTAGCATTTCAACATTATCATTGTTATCCACAATAGGAATAGAATCCAACAAGGCATTGACCTCATTGATAAGGTCATCAACATCTAAATTATCTCCAAAATTTACAAGACAAGCTTCTAACGGGTCCCTAGGATTGGAACTATGAAATGTACTGTTTACAACAGTACCAAGCATGTTACACTCATCGGGTTCATTTTCAAATGGAGTATGAGTTGCATTGAAGATATTCAGATCGATGGTCTTATTCCCATAAGTCAACTTCATAGCTCCGCTACGGCTATTGATCAATGCATTAGCAGTGGCCAAGAAAGGTCGGCCAAGGATCACAGGTATCTCACTATTTGGGTCTTCTACCGGGTTTGTGTCAAGGACCACAAAGTCGACAAGATAGAAAAAATTATCAACCTGGACAAGTACATCCATCACAACTCCCCTAGGAATTCTAATGGACCGATCAGCTAGTTGCAAGGTTCTATGTGTCAGTTTTAGTCCTTCTAGACCTAGCTGCTAATATACCGAATAAGGGATCAAGTTGACACTGGCACCTAAATCAAGTAAGGCTTTTCCGATGCGATTTGTCCCTATGTGATAAGAAATTGTCGGCATTTTTGGATCTTTGTATTTCATTGGTGTTTTGTTCAAGATTATAGAGCTAACCTGAGCATCCAATTGAATAACATTTTCACTGTCATGGACATTGAAAGCTTTCTTGGAAACATTCATACGTTTCTTGAACGTGCAGAGGTCCTTGAGATATTTTGCATATGAAGGAATCTGTCGTAATGCATCGAGGAAAGGAATAGTGATCTTAAGATTCTTGAACATCTCCTTAACCTCTTCATCGGGAATGTTCTTCCTATTGACTAAAAACCGTTGGGGAAAAGGTGTTCTAGGAATTCTAGGCGGATCATTTTTGATAATCTTCTCACTTAGCGAGACCTGCCCAGTCTCTTCCTCAACAAAAGGAGTTTCTTCACATATAGGTTTGCCTCCTTCTACAACTTTCTCAGTACTAGGATTAGGACTTTCACGTTATTTTTCCTCAGGCATCCTAACTTTGTTGTCTACAATCTTTCCACTTCTAAGTGTAATCACCTCATTCGCCTGATCGCAATGTAAACTCTCAGTTTGATCCTTCAGATTGGGTTGGGTTTGACTTGGAAACGTACCTTTGTCTCTAGTACTTAACCCAGATGCCAATTGAGCAATTGATATTTCTATTCGACTCATGGATTATTGATTCATTTGCATGAATTGTTGCATCAACTGGTTATTAGATTGCAATAGGGCTTGGATGCCATCATCTGAAGATGGTTTCCTATTCTGAGGAGGAACGTAAGGAGTATTTTGCTAAAAATGTTAGTGATTGGGAGTAAAGAACACACCACCTTGATTTTGATTTGAATTACTCCCTTGGTAATACGGTCTGCCAGAATAGTTATTCAAATTATTCCTCCCTGAAGAATTCCCTTGATGATGTGACTGGTTATAAGGAAAAGAGGAAGGTTTTTGATGAAACATATTTACCTGATCCTTCCTGGTTTCCCTAATTTCACGAATCAAAGGGCAATTCTGAGTATAATGTCCAACATCATCACACACAGCACAAGCTTGCATCTCAGCATGAAAAATTGGTGCTTTAACGGACATTTTGTTTCTCCCTATTTCTAAGGACTTTATCTTACGCAGGATGGTCGTCAGCGTAGCTTCCGAATTGGAGTTAGATCCAACTCCAAAGGCATTACCCCCCTTTTCTTGAATATCAGCTTCTCTCATGGTGCCCCAGGTTTGCAATTTTTTAGCCATCTCTTTTAAGAAGTCCAAACCCTCTACATCATCCTTATCAGTGAATTTCCCTAAACAAAAGGATTCTACAGTTCTCTTGGTTTCAACACTAATCCATCATAAATATTTCTAGTTAGGACCCAGGAGTCGATACCGTGATAAGGGCACTGTAGGATCTGTCCCTTATATCTCTCAAGATAATCCTTTAAGCTTTTTCCATGAAGTTGGGTAATCCTAAGAATGGCCCTAGGAAGGGTTTCAGTTTTCTCAAGAGAGAAAAACTTCTTATAAAAGGCTTCAGTAAGCATCTCAAAACTCGTGAATGATTTTGGCCATAGAGCTTGAAGCCAACTCTTAGCTTTCCCTAGTAAAGAAAAGGGAAACAACACGAGTTTCATGGCCTCCCTTTCGTTCTCATTCCTATACTTTTTGAGGAACATTAAGTCATCAAAATCCCTAACATGAGCGTATGAGTTCTCATCTTCTCCTCCTGAGAATTTTGGCAATGAATTGATGAGTACATTTTTAAGTTCAAATTGCCCAGTTGTACGAGGTAAAATAATGCACGAGGCACGATTTGTCATTTTTGGGAACATGTGATCCTTAAGAGGAATTCGCATGGGTCCCTGACCATTCTCATTATCATTGGCATCTCCCATCTCAATTGATTGGGGTGGAACACTAAATAGAGTGAATGAGGAAATTGGACTCGGATTAAGTCTCAATGGAGAGACAGGGAAATCAAAAGTTTATAACTTACCCTCAACAGGGAAGAGTTCCTTACGAGTAAGGATTGTACGGTCTCTCGTATCACTAGAGATTGGAATCTCCAGTTGGGTTGACTCACTTACCTCAAAGTGGATCAAAATATCTATCAAATCAAATTCTCTAAGCCTCTCAAGATGACTTTTAGGCCCTCAAAACCATTCTTTCATACACTAATAGATATGCGCACTATGATGATCACACAACAATGAGGTACACAAAAAATAAACACAACAACCTTTTTAGATGGGCCTTAATTAAGGTCAAGTTGTGAACCCAGTCTCAGAATTCGATTGCTTCTATTCCTGACAATGGATTAGTTCGCACGTTGAGTTGTGTATACTCGCTTTAGCAATAACTTGTGTGTAGTTCTCGTCACCTAGAAGCACCTATGCTAGAAGGTGGGGCAAACCGCTTAGAATCACCTTTCCACACTAGTTGTTCCAGGGAATGTATTTCCTCCAGACAAGCGTAGCCACTATCAGGGGTCTTAATGAGCGCGTTCCTAATGCTCCCGGTCCGAGCTCTATAAGCCTTTTTGTCTATCTATGTATTTTCTGGCTTAATCTTGGTTTCTTTTAAAGTCAATGTCCTGTTCTGTAAAATGTTAAACCGTGTCGTGACCTCCCGGGGTCTTAGTATGCGGTGCCACACACGGGTGATGAAATCCTGCTTTTTGTTTGCCCTTTATCTAAAGTTTAGAATTTAAAAGTGCACAAACATCAGGTACATGAATAAAAATTGACCGCTTCGCGGTGGAAGAAAGTACCTGCGGGGCGGCCCTTTTTAGGGGCTCGTTGTTTACCCTGGTAAAACCGTTGAGATGGCACACCCGGGCTCTCTGTCTCAAGTAGGCGTTGTAGAGAGGTCCTCCTCGGATGTGGGTTCCAATATTGCCCCTGCAGAAGAAAAAAAAAGTACAATTTTATCCTCGCTTTAATTACACACTCTTCGCTCAAGAGTACAATATTTTGCCTCACTACAAGTCACTCAAAGAGAGGAAGAAAAGATAACCCTATCTAGTTTTTGGTCGGTCCTTCGTTTCCTTTGGTAGTCACTGTAAAATAAAGAAAGTAGTCACCGCAAAACAAAGAAAAATTCCTCAAAGGGCAAAAGTAGAATAAAAATGTAATAAACGAAATTTATGTTCTTCTAAAAAGTGAAACCGAAAAACAAATTAAACACAATAAAAACTTTTTCAAATTACCGCTCGAAACCGGCAACGGCGCCATTTTGATAACGGTCAAAATCTGGTGTTTAGTATGGGTAAAAATTAGAGTGTCGTTCACTTTCGAACGGAACTAGAAATTAGTTTTGGTCTTGTGCTTTAGTAATCTAAGGTTGTAAAACCGTAAAAATCAATGATACGGTTTTACTTAAAAATAAAAGTCTAGGGGCTTCGGATTTCACCACCATTTACATACAATATCAACATAGTATCGTATATTAAATTCTCCACTTAATTGAAATAACAAACTTCGACATTTTGTCGATGTAATCCCATGATTAATTATAACTCAAGTATAATATATTGTATGAACTAAGTATGTACTAAAAACACATTCCATGAAAGCTGTGCTAACTATGAAATATTAATTAGAATCATACATTAGAAAAATACAATATTAATACAATTTTACTATATCATATGAGAATCACAAAAATTTTCATATATTTCTACTTAAAGAGATCATAGGATGATAATGGATGTCTCCAACAATATAGTTTTGGGATTTGTGATAATATGTTCATATTGTGTTGGAGAAAAATACATTCTACTACATGATATCATACGCTTATGGCGGATCCATCCTCACCCCTAGTGAGGACTTAGCCGGCCATTATAACAACTATAAAACCTAAATGATATGAGAATGAAATGAACATAAACTAACAACAAAAAGAGGAATTTTATTGACTTACAAAATGAAATGCTCCAAATACTTACAAGACTTGCACCAACTTACTCTAATAATGCTCTCTTGCACTCTACAAGAATGATTATCTCAAAATTGGATGATCTTATGAGCTCACCACCTCCCCTTTTATAGATGAAGGAGAGGGTTGTTACATTTAATATTAGATTTATAACCTATGCCATGAATGTACATAAATTTGTAACCTCCAAGAGTTATCCTCTAAAATTGTAACCTCCCAATGTGGGACCCTTGTATTTGACAACTTTACATCCTTCTCCAAGAGTTCATCCTTTGAGTTATACATCCCGGTATTTGCACATATTTGGTAAATGAGCTCCATGTGACCTGAAATATAAAAATTGGTTTTATAAGTCATGTTTAATAATAAAATTAAGAATAATAAACATTAAGTCATAGGGGAATAGTGGTCATTTTATATGTCCATCAAAGCTCCCTTCTCCAACTCTTCCCCTTGAGTAGTAAGGACAAATCCAATTTTATTTTTGGTGTGGAAAGATTTTTGTTTTTAAAAGGCTTTGTGTTGTACAAGTGGTCGATGAGACCGGTGAATTTTTATTTAAATAACTCTTTTTGAAAGAACTTGGTAAATATTTTTTATGTTAATGAATATTTGTTATCAATAATTTTAATATATCGATATCCAATATTGTGAATGAATTTCCCAAGTGTATGATTCGAGATGATAGTATGAGTATAAGATATTGAACTGTAAGTATGCCAAAATCGTTCCTATTGGCAATTGGATTCTGACTGGATAATAGAATAACCATGTTATGGCTTTTGTGGCTGTAAAGGACTGCTAGATGTATATCCTCTATAGGATATTTGGTTTTGACAAGACATAACAAGTCATTCCTTGTCGACTATAGTAATGATTACAAACAGTTTCTCCTTTAATTGAAGATATGTTTGTCGAAGAAATGAGACTGTAAATTGGGCAAACCTTTAGTAAGTGTTGCCAAAAGAAAGAATGTGTAGAAGAGAAGAAGTATTGATGGGAAAAAAAGCTCTTAATTTGATTTAATAAGAAATAAAGTACACCATATATCTGTTGAACATCTTCTGATGGGTTGTATTCTATGGGAACTCGAGTTGTACTTCATTTTCAGTCATTAACCAGTAAGTACCATTATCATTCTTACTGCTGATAATGTATGGCCCTTCCCAATTTTTAGATAATTTGCCCGAGTTCTTGTTGTATCCTTTTTTTAGAGTGTCATGGTATCTCCTCAAGTTTGCAATTGTATGATCTCAAGTTTCATCAATCCAATTGAGATTAAAGAGAAGTCCAAGTTTATTTTCGTTATCTGTGACTTATCTTCTAGTTGTGGGGAGGTCTAGGTCTGATGGGATTATAGCTTCAGTTCCAAAGGCCATCATAAATGGTGTACATCCTGTGGATGTTCCTGGTGTAGTCCTATATACCCATAAGACACTAAGTAGTTCTTCGGTCCATCTGCCTTTCTTTCCATCGAGGCACTTACATAATCTAGACTTGATACATTTATTTATAGCTTCGGCTTGGCCATTTCCCAGGTGATAATAAGGTGTTGAAGTACTTAACTAGATTTTGTATTTGTAGAAGAAGTTAAGGACTTTGCAACTGATGATCTATTTCCTATTATTTGATCTTATCATCTTTAGATAACCAAATCTGGTGATGATGTACTCCCAGAGGAATTTGATAACTTCGTTCTTGTCAGTGTGACAGAGTAGTACAGCTTTGACCTACTTGGTGAAGTAGTTTTTAGCTACAAGAACAAACTTTTTGTTACCGAATGCTGGGTGGAAGGGACCAATGATGTCAATTGCCCATCTTTTGAATGGCCAAAGGGCATTACTGACATCTAAGTCAAGTGCTAGACTTTTGATGTCTTGGGCGTGGGTCTGGCATTTATAGCACTTTCTAACAAAATCTTCATAGTCTTGCCGCATCTTCGACCATTATAAACCATGTGTGAATGTTCTTTGTGCTAGTGAGCGTCCTGAAATGTGAGTGGCACAAATTCCTTTGTGAAGTTCCTAAATTTAGACTTGAGTTTGTTTTTGCGAGATACATTCGATTAAAGGACCTCCAATAATAATGCGGTATAAGACCCCTCGTTGGACTTTTAACCAGGGATATTTTGCCAACAGGGATCGAGCTTCTTCTTTATTCTCGGGAAGGGTGTTGGAGTTAAAGTATGTGAGAAATGGCATTCTCCAATCTTCACGATATGTAAATTCGACAACTTAAATTTGCATGATATGACTTGTATCGAGACTAAAATGGTTGATAACTTTAATCTCCAATGTTCTCTTCTCACTATCCTCGAGCATGGCGACAATGTACGCTAGTACGTCAGTATGGCAATTTTATGAAGGTAAGAAATTGTTGTTGTCTTGAATTTATTCATTTATTCTTCGACCAACATAGCATAGTTAACCATTTTGCTTAATATTTTGAATGTCTTATTGTAGTGGTTAGCCACTAGTAAGGAATCTACATAAATAGCTATTTTATCTACTCCAAGAGCTAATGCAAGCTCCAGGCTATGTAGGATAGCTTCATACTCTGTTTCATTGTTTGTCGCATAGAACTTGAGTTTGATTACTTTTTCGATTCGGTGATTTGATGGTGTAATAAGAACTATGCCAATCCTTTATCCTTTTGGTCTAACAGATCCATATGTAAAAAGTCTTCATCCTATACTTTTTGACCAAACGTCTTGTTCTGTAATTGATTCATTGGTCAATACTTCTTCAAGTTCCTCCCAGTCTGGGTCTTCCACGGGAATATCATACAAGAAATTTGCTACTGCTTGTCTTTTGACTGATATCTGTGGTTCGAAGGAAATCTCATATTTTCCAAGGAAAACAGACCATTATTGGACCCTTCTGGATTATTATTTTTTGAAAGTACTAGTTTGAGGGGGAATTTGGTGATAAATTTGATGGGGTGTGCCTGAAAGTAAGGTCAAAGTTTTTGGGAAGTATACACAAGAGCTAGAAGCTATTTCTTAGTAATAGTATATCTTTTTTTATAAGCATGAAAGTTTTACTGATGAAGTAGATGGGTTTTTCCACTCCATTATCTTTTTGAATAAGAACATAACTAATTGAGCCATTTGTTGTCGATAAATACATAGTTAATGCTTCGCCTTCAATAGGAGTACTCATAATAGGAGGACGCCCCAAGTATTTTTTAAGATCTTGAAAAACCAATTCGCATTCTGGAATCCAGACGATTTCCTTGGCCTGTTTCTTTGTCCTAGGTGATAGGTTTCCCTGAAGGATGTTAAGAATTTTCCTAATAAGTTTTGGGACATCTTTTTTAGTTTGCAGGGATGGTATGGCCATATGTACTTTGACTTACGTTGGATCAATTTCTATTCCTCTCTTGTTAACTAGATGGCCCAAGAACTATCAAGATGCAATTCCAAATTGGCATTTTTTAGGATTTAGCTTCATGCGGTATGTTCGAAGGATGCCGAAGATGGTTTGTAGATTGCTGCAATGATCCTCTCATTTTAGGCTCTTACAGATCATGTCATCGATGTACACTTCCATGATTTCACCTTAGTGATCTTTGAACATTCTTGTGACGAGCCGCTGGTACGTCGCTCATATATTTTTTTAAGCCAAATGGCATGATTGTATAATAGTAAAGGCCCATTTCTGTTACAAATATAGTATTTTCTTGATCTTCTTCGGTAAGAGGGACTTGGAAATATCTTGATGTTACATCCATCATTGAAAGAAGTTTGTGTCCTGCTACGGAGTCGAGAAGGTGAGGAATCAAAGGAAGTGGAAAGTTATCTTTAGGTATGAATTTATTTGGTTTAGTGAAGTCAACGAACGCTCTAATTTTTCCATTCTTTTTTGGGACTGCCATGATGTTCGAGACCCACTTTGGATATTTAGCTTTTCGAATGAATCCAACACGAAATAACTTGTCTATTTCTTTGTTAACCGCTTCTCGAAGCCTAGAGGCTAGGTTACGACGCTTCTGCACCACAGCCTTACTGTCTGGTACAAGGCTTACTTTATAGTATGCAATAGAGTGGTCAATTCCTAACATATCTTGAAAAGGCCATGCGAAGACATCGACATTCCTCTTTAAATGCTGCAGTAGGGTTTCCTTTTATTCTGATGACAATTTAGATCCAATAACAGTGTTTCTTCCTGAACCATCAAATTGTACGGATTTAACTACTTCAGTGTCATGTTGCTCGAATGTGAGAGGTTGTTCTTATTGTAATTGTTATGCTTTTAGGAGTTTAGATGCATGAGATTTTGTGGTGGAATTCCCGTACACTCGTGCCACAGCTTGACTCCCTTTGATTTCATAAATACCATGATCTATTGGAAAACATAATGACAGATGACATGTCGAAGGTACTGCTTTGATGGAGCAGAGCCAACATCTTCCCAGTATCCTAAAGTATTTTGACTCAGCATTAATAACAATGAATTTGATGAATGTGGCTTCTGGTCTTACTTGAACGAGCAACGTGATATCTCCCAAAGTTGATTCCTTAAAACCATTGAAGCCTGTAATGGTCATGGTTGAAGCTTTGATTGAATCTTTGAAGCCTAGGACATTAATTGTTCTTTTGAATAGTACATCAGATGTGATTCCCGTGTCAATGAGTGTGTGTAAATAGTCATGTTCAACTTTGAGCATTATCACTAATGGATCGTCGTGAGGGTATTTGGCATGGCTGGTGTTGCAGTCTTCGAAGAAAATGTGATATAGACGTTTGGCCTTGCTGAAGCTGGGTAAAAGTTTTGCAATTTTTTTTATGATGTCATCTTGCAGCAAGATGTGATTCTGTCATCCTTCTTTCGCTTCTTACCCTTCTCAATCTCGATCATATAAAGATGTCGAACTTGACCTTGGTCTTGCTTTTGTTCGACTTCTTTTCTCTTTGTTTCTTCTTCAAGAAACTTTTGGACATCGATCACATACTCATGAAGCCTCCCTGTTAGGATTATACGGTAAAAAAATTGTATAAGGGAATAACAGTTGTCAATCTCATGGCTATGGACATAATGATACTGACACAGTGGTTTATTTGGGACATCTAGAATCTCCTGCGCTTCTCAAAAAAGTTCATCCTCTCACAATGTCAGTAAGATAGCTGATAGGGTGGTTGTCAAAGGTGGTAGGACTGGGAAAGGTCAATCTTTTTTCCCAACTTTTCATTTGACGTTGTCGTTAAAACACCCATGCTATTTGACAGAAACATTGTTTGCTGGTTTTGAGTGTGGTGGTGTGAGCAAGTCATTGGAATGTATAACATAATAACTTTTCATATTATCTTTCTTAGATCCTTCGAGTTCAATATAGTTATTCATCACGTCGATCATTTTAGTGACTATCTTGGGTTTGTGAAGTGTAAGTTCTTCTCAAAATTTTGAATCGATGTGAAGTGCAGAGGTAAACGCTGGTACAACAATTTTGGGATCTAAGTTTCCAATTTTCCTCATTTCTTACAGAAAGTGCTTGTAAAGATTTTCTAAATTTCCTTTGCCCCTTGTTCAAAAAGGAAGATAGAGTCCACCGTTATCTTGCGTTCTTTGGCATGAACATAGTTTGACTTGAAAAGTCATTGTAATTGGGGCAAAGCTGGTTATCAAACCTTTGGGAATGGTGTGGAACCACCTAAGAGGCTCTTCTTTGAGGCTCATGTTAAACATACGGTACAGCATGTGATCGAGTTTAGAGTACAGGCCTACGGCTGCTTTGAAGTGACGGACGTGGGTGAGTGGGTCGGTGAGGCCTGTATATTGGTAAAATTTTGGCATGTGGAAGTTGTCTAGAATGGGCATAACTTTGAAATGAGGAGAAATTGGGTTAGTCTCAATTCTGTCCAAAACGGATTGTTGACTAGGATTGTCTGAATGTATGGCTTGAATCCTGTTGTTCAAGTCATCCAAGGTAATAAATTGTTGGAGAGTATTTTGCTCAGCTAGAACCTGTTGATAAAAATATCTTTGTCCTTCTGGGCCCAACAATATTTTGATTGAGCGTCTTGGAGGTGGCGGTGGGGTTTGTTGACGTGTTCGTCGACTTCCCTGAGGTGTTGATACTGATGATGTGAGGTCAAAATGTCAGGATGCTCTTTCCGGGTTCCTCGATCGGGATATTGAGGTTTGATTTCGTTCTTCTCTTGGTATGTTTCCCTTAGGGAAGCTCTGGATTGGTGTTCACTTCGGGCTGGAGGGGGTAATTCTTGGCGATTAGTGAATCAATCTTGGTGTCTTTGTAGACTTTCCATTTCTTTCTGATGAGTTCAACTTTGTTATTCCAGGGCCTTCCTCCTCTCGTCCCTCTCAACTTGGAGGGCTTAAGTATGAATCCTCTGATCTTCGAGTCGCTAATTCTTGACAGATTTTATCTACTTCTGAAGTTCGATAACTGCATTGTGCAAATTGACGATCTCTGACTGAACAGCGATTGGAATGTCCTCATTATTTTTCTTATTACTGGAAAAACTTAAGTTTATGTTGGTCATGGAAAATGATGGTATAGAATAAGATTTGGTAAAGAAAAAATGGATTTTCCCACAGACAACGCCAATTATAATAGCGTATTTTCCCTGATGGTAAACTTTGCCAATACTTTAGTAAGGAGATTACAATTCTACGCCATGACACAATAGATTTTATGTGGAAACTCAGTGAAATCTAAGAAGAACCATGACCTCGAGGAGGATTTTGGAGGATAAATCCAATATGTGTTAGGTTATTACAATTGCGAAGAGATTTTACAGGTAAAGTTAAGAATGATAGTAAAAAAATGTGTGTCATTGTTGTTCTAAGCTCTGCCTATATTTATAATGGATACAAACATTTATAAGTAATTGTCCTCCTGATTTCTTGGGTGGTGGGCCAACTTCGTGGATCGTGTGCAACGGTTCTATTTGACCAAGTGTAATGGTTACTATAGAGGGTCGAGATCTGTTGGCGTACACTTGACATCTTCTCGAATGACCACATACCTTCGACATGGTTGCACTAGCTCCTCTTTATCGAATCTGGGGAATATGCTACTACACTTTCACGCCCTTCTTCTTACCTTGAAAAATGGCCTTCCTTGCTCGAGGATCCAACTTACCATCTTTGACATGATAGTATGCCGGATACCCAAAAATATAAAGAGTATCATAATCTATAGCAGGTTCTCCCAACCTACCTTTCATTGGTGTCTTACCCTCAATTGCAGCTGAAGGCAACCTATTAACGAGGTAGCATGCATATGTCAAAGCCTTAACTCATGCCCAACATAGAATTAGACAACATACATCGCACCTTTTCCAACAAAGTATGATTCATAAGCTCTGCTACCCTATTTTGTTGCGGTGTCTCTCTAACGGTGAAATGTCGAACGATCCCCTCATCCTAACATATTTGCAAGAATGAATTACTAGTATACACTCCACCATTATTTGAACGGATCAACTTGATCTTTCTGTTAGTCTGAGTTTCTATCAACTTCTTCCACCTCATAAAAATTTCTAGGACTTCATCTTCCCTCCTCATGGTATATACCCATATCCGCCTAGAAAAATCATCCACAAAAGATACAAAGTAATGCTTACCCCCAAGTGATGTATTCCTGAAGGATCCCTAAATATCTGTATGAACATAATCAAGGATTCCATGAGTACGGTGGATAGTTGTGCCAAACTTTACCCTTGTTCACTTGCCCATAACACAATGTTTAATAGAAGCCTAACTTGCACGCCTTGGCACCCTTCAATATCCCCTAGTTCACAAGAACTCTCAGGAACTTCCCCTTGGTATACGCCAAACGTATATGCCATAGTCTAGTGGTATCTCTGGAAATGATTTCCTCACTATCCGCAGTAGTAACCTCACCAAGAACAATTGTACCATTTAAATAGTACAAGTTGTTACTTCTTCTTTGACCCTTCAACACAACCATGGCTCCCTTAAGAACCTTCTTCATACCATTCTCAGACACAACCTTGTAGCCTCTCGCTTCTAGTAAACCCATTGAGATAATGTTCTTCATCATCTTCAGAATATACCGAACCTCCTCAATCTCTTTAACCAACACATTGTGCAAATTTAGACAAATGCTACTTATCCTAATAATGCGATAGGAAATATCATTTCCCATCAACATAGCTCCACCTTCTAAATTTTTTAAACTAGAAAAGCAACCCCTCTCAAGACAAATGTGATAAGTAGCACCCGAATCCAAGATCTATTCCTTTGAATCAACAATACATGCACCCGATGATATAGTTAAAAAAATTCATAATCATTACCTCCATTTGCCGTGTCTTGAGCAACATTTACCGAAGAGCCCAATTTCCTGCCTTTCTTCTTCTTAAATAGCGCAGGACATTCATTTTTCCAATAACCGATCTCTTTACAAAACACACATTGGTTTTTTCCCAAGTTGTTACTATTTACACCGCGACCTTTCGACTTTGATCGAAAGTTGTTACCACTAGACTTTCCTTTGTCCAAAGACCTCCGTCTAGTCATCAATACCTCAAATGTCGACTCCTCAGACTCACACTTTTCCTTCCTTCGGAACTCATTATTCACCATCGTCGTAGTCACATCCGAGTCTTGCAATGAACTCTTCCCGTACGTTATTTTCGTAACAAAATGTTTGTATTCATCGGGAAGCGAGTTCAAGAACAAAAGTATTTTGTCTTTGTCGCCAATAATTTCCTCTAGGTTCACCAAGTCGGCTAATTACTTAGTGAAATCATTCAAGTGCTCCAACATAGAAATCATTTATCTTATCGTATAGCGGTAAAGCTTCCCCTTCAAATGGAGTCGATTTTGGATGTTTTTCACCAAATACTTCGCCTTAAGAATCCTCCAAATTTCCTTTGCCAAGGTTTCGTTTATTACAAGGTATTTTATATCTTGAGCAAGTTATGAGCGAATTTGACCACAGGCCTTCTTATTTATTTTCTTCTAAACACTTTCATCTACCTCATTTGATTTGTCTTCCAACACCTCATCTAAATCTTCTTAACTTAGCGGATCAATGACCTCGCATTGTCGCATGCCAAAGTTATTGGCGCCGTTGATTTTTTCAACTTTTATCTTTGCGTTGTTAAATATCACTATTGTATTCAATTTAGGGTTCGAGAAACTAGGTTCATCTCCTTCTACCATGGTTTTCCTAATTTTCATGCACTAACCGAAATCAAAAACTTAAATGAAATTAAGATAAGTCGATGTTACCTCAATTCTAGGCACCGCCGAGAAAACAACCTTGCTCTGATATCAATTGTTAAGCTGCCCCATAGAAGCCAAACTCTGATTCGATCCGATTAACTATGAACAAGCTAAAGAAATACACAACAAAAACCAATAACAAGGTTTTAAGGTGGTTCGGTAATTGCCTTGATTCATACACAATAGAGAGAAAGTTTATTTCAAGATTCAAGGTCACAATCTTACAAACAAATGAGGTTTTTCTCTCAAGAATTTATCTACCAAAAAGATCTGACCAAGGGTGGCTTTTATAAAAACTAACTCTCCCTTATATACTTGGGAGAACACATACAATCACTCAGATCTCGGGGCAAAACAAAACTCAAAATTAATTTTTCTCGATGTCTATTCGAACATATTCTTTTCTATTCGAATAAACACCTAAAGTGCATTCGAAGAAAAAGAATTCTGAGTAAATTGTTCGAACAAACTTTGTTATGTTTGAACAGACTCAAAGTCTATTCGAACAAAAAATATGGCAGTATCACACCATGCATATATACATGCAGAAAATCGATACATCTATACTAATTCCCCCATCTTCTCCATGATCATAAATCCCCACATTTATACTAATTCACCTATCATCATCTCCAAGCTCTAAAAAATTATGAGCTATATCAAGTGAATCACTATATACCTCATTATTTGAATCATGAGAGTCATTGTCATTGACAGGTTTTGACATAGATACTTCTAGAACATGTATTCAAAATTGAAGATGAAGATGAACGAAAAAGGAAATAGAAAAACTAAAGATCGAGGCTTGCAGTCACTGTAATTTCCTTAAGACAGATTACACCCTGCGTATGGTACTTCACAGTTGATGGTGCCTTTCTCCTAAGATACAACGATCGAATCGTATAGACTTGAAGCACTCAAGTCGATATGCCTGTCGAACTATCTGTGATTTCACTCTCAAGAAGGAATCAAATTGAGAAGAGGAGGAATAAGATTCGGGGATGTTTTCTATGTATCAAACACATCAAGAACAATGATTTAAATAAAGGAGAAGGTGCCCTTTAGAAGTACTTGTAGATAGGGTTGCGTCCCAAGATACACCTCTGAGAAGAGTTGTATCTCTTTAAGAGTAACTGCATGTTTTATTCGAATAAAATCTATTTCTGTTCAAATACATTTCTCACTGCCAGATCTATTCGAATAGAATCATAATCAATTTGAATAGAATCTTATTTGAATACATCTTATAAAATAGTCCAAATGGGTCATGGGTTGGTTCGAGTACGCATTCCCATGGGCGTCCCCATAGCAAGCTTTTACACACTCGCCTCACACACTTGTGAGAGCACTACCTACTTACACATGCTATACATGTGTAACCCAATATAAAGTGAAAAAACTTTTTTCACTTATCCAATGTGGGACTAACAGTAATTACCAATGTTTTATTCAAACCACATAGAAAAGACATGTATTTTTTCCAACAATACTCCTTTGGCAATGGTTTTAAAACCTGCTTGACACAAGAGAAAACATACAAGGCCATTCAATGTTGTAATTTAGAACAAATTATCGATGATCGAAAAAGTGGCATAAAATTCTCGATCGGCTATATACTCGACCAATATCATTTAATGCATTAGCGTCAAACTAACAACAAGTTTTCTTTGTCAAATAAAAAATCAATAGTATTAGGATTTTGTAGCAAATTAGTATATAGTGATTCCTGTGACATACCCTACGCAATAAAAAAAAATACTATAATATGTATGGCTTATTTTTAAAATTAAATTTGAGATAGACCCATGAATATCAACGTTATGTACCTGAGTAGATTCGTGAATACTTTCTTGAGAGTATGCACAGGGTGGTAAGTTTTTCGAGGACCAGGGAACCCCCAAGTTGCATGCTACCTAATATAATATTACAAATTACAAAGTTCAACTTGAATGAATTGATAGAATACAATTAGTAAGAAGGCTTAGGAAGATTTATCTCTTACCTGTTGCAACAACTAGCAATAGCTTCTATGAGAAATATCATCAACGTCGAATGAGTCAAGATCAAATGTAGGAACTGAGAAACCATGATCTATGATAAAATGTTTAAGAGAATAAGTTTCTAGTAATGTGGCATCTATAATATAAAAATGGCCAATGAGATTTAAAATATACTTGAATATTTTGACTTAGGGGCATATTTGGATGAACATCTCCCTCGACAAAACTTGGATTGAAAATAAAGTTATTTTTCTAACTTTCATATAGTGCACCTACATTTGTAAGATTCATAAGAAAATATATAGTATAAGAATAATATATGCTAATAACAAGAATATTTTAAAAAAACTAAAAAATAAATAAATTACCTCTTGTCTCTTGTCCTTTTTTTGGATGATTCTCGTCGGATTTATTATTTGATTGAAATCATTTTTCCCATGTTTTTTTTTCTTTTTTGGGCAACTTCTAATCCATTCATTATTCTTGCAACAGATGATCGTCCTCTTTCACTTCCTTCCGCCACATCCAAGGTTTCTTCTCCGCTCGGTCTTTGACTTTGAGACATCCTTAGAAGCTTCTTCAATTTTTTTTGCAGCTATATCATGCTCTTTTAAGCCATTATCCAACAACCCCATAGAAAATACAATTCCTCATGAGTTGAACCATTGAGTACGAAGCTAACAGCTTTACAACAAAGTTTATTGTAACGCAAGGATATATCTGCACGAGGATCAACTATAATTGAGTTGCCACCTTGATCTCTTACAATTTCGCCCTTAGCTCCCCTAGTCCATCTCTTAATGATGTATTAGATGGGGATTTTATGTATATTTCTATGATACAATGCTTTTATGATATGATGACATAAGATTTCAGCACATTCTAATTTTCTACAATTGCACATAACTTCAGAAACCGCAGAGTCAAATGTAACAATGCCTCTCATATGCCTTTTTTGGGTGTGATGATTCACTCCAGCGAATGGTGCAAAAGGCCTGTAATATTTATTTGTGCGTTAAGTTGTATTGAAAACAATGACATCTCCAAAGTACTTATAGTCATTACTGACATCGCGTCAACCCAAAAGAAATTTATCAATAGGTTATCATCATCAAGCATTAAGGCATACAAGAACGTTGGGTTTTTTCGCAGCTTTTTTGTAAAATAGCTCAAAACTACACACGTATTTCCCATTCCAAGTTATTATCTCCATTTCTTTTGAAGCCAATTTTTTTAGTCAACATGTGTAAAACCAACATTAGCATGACCCCCAACTTGTTGAACAATGTAATCAAAACCATCTATTGGCATGATACCCACAACATTTAAAATTTCAATTTTTGCAACATGTACTTTTACTTTTCTGTGTGATCTGAGCATGTATGCTTTCTTCAAAATTGCAAGAGAATGATTGTGTTCATATGATATTTCACTAACCTTCCATTCATCATCTGCTTAATTTGTTTATCATCATACGTGATGTACAACCAGTCCGTATTTCCTTCTTGCTTACTTTCAGATTTGGATGTCGAGGATCCTTCCCTTTTAAACCTTCTTTGAAGCAAACAAAAAGTCAGCATCTCACAGCCATAAATGTTATTTTTGCATTTCATCCGCTTTCGTACACTAAAATCTTTGACTCTAGCAAGCTCATTATATTTTTCTTATGCCTTTTCTTCGGATTCAAACATCATACCTTTATATAGTACTTCGTTATCCGTATTCATATCCAAATCAGTCGGTGCAAGTGACTCTTCTTGTAATTCTTCTTTACTCTCGTTTTGCTCATAATCGTTTTCTAAAGTATGTTTGTGATTCTCTTCAATTTTGTTATCTAAACTACTTGAAGACATATCTTCAGAGCTACTGGACATATCCTTTGAGTTACTTTCACTATTACCCATGCTTGTACTATTGAATTTTACCTATGATAATTTTACAAATAAAATTAAAACAAAAGTTATAGTAAGAGAAGGATTAACTAGCATAATAATTCTACTCCTGACATTATTAAACATATCCTATTATTAAAAAATTATGCAGGAACCAAGCTATCGCTGTATTTCACCCATAATTTAATTTTTTTCCATCATAGAACAGATAAGTTTCGTTTCAAAATTGTTACAAAAATAGTCCTTGTAAAGTTGCTAGACTTTCCATCTATACCGGCACTACTCTTTCGGTTCACAAGCACACATGTTAATAGGTCGTATAGGTGTTATTGGTTGTTCCCAATTGTTATACCAAGTTAAGGTAAGTAAAACCTAGTGTTACTCTTTATTAGGGTTTGAGGGTATAATGGGAAGACCACTCTAACCCTATCAGGTTAAATAGAGAGGAAGTCTCTCTTGGAGGCTACAACACAAAAAACCATCCCATTGAGGTCTACAACAAATCCAAGGGAAGACTCCACTCAAGAACAGAGGATTTTTAGAGAGCGAGAGAAGAGGTTAGTATAATCTATTTTCCATATCCTATTATTGATCATAGCAATTGTATATATTTCAAGCAATTGGTGTCAGTCCTAGGATACAAAATATTGTAATTAAATTTTTTAAGGAAAAGAGAAAAGTAACAAACTGGTTGTCAGTGAAGTTTTGTTTTTTGTTTTTTGGCACTATTACCGAGTCAAATTGCTCCATGTCTCAAGCTCAAGACATCCATCAATGGAAATGTTGTTGGCGCTATTGTGTGCTTAGGGTTAGTTATCGATTCTAGTCATGCGTACTCCCACTGTTGCCACAAACGACTTCATGGCCAGTACTGTTAATCTTTTTTTGTCCTTGAAATCCCTTATAACAAACATCAATAATAGATTTACTCCTTGCATTTTTCAAATCAATGGAAACCTATACAAAGAAGTTCCCAGTAAATTGATTGTGGTTACGCTTATTTTGATGAAAGGTTCGAAGATGGATCCTGATATGTTTTGTTAGTCAATTTTGGGAGAGCATGGGAGGTTTCGATTTGGGAGAGTACTAATGCGAGCTTGCATGATACTTTTCTTTTGTCTTGCATTACAAAATTCAAAGTTGTCTTACCCATCAGGTCTATCAAGTACCCATAAAGGAGAAAAAGGTGTTTATTCTATTTTATTTGGTGGAGAAGATGATAGGGAACATACTTTGTTGTCTTAACAGCTAGCATGTTTTCCTTTTATAATTCATCGAGATATATATTCCTTATATAATGTATCAAGATATATACTCAAATACAACCTCATTAGTCCATGTGCACATTATATATAAGCTTTCTTGTTATCAGAAAGTACATGTGTAAAAGAGTTTTAGTTATCTTATCTCCATACAAATCTTTTGGTAGTTGATTTAATTTAGTAAATATTAAGTTACAGAGTATATCCCATGTTTAAGACATGGCTGCTAGTTTCTCTTGGAAAAAAATTAAACTATGAATAAATCATTTTATGATATAGGGTTTGAATGCCAAACGATCTCCAATGGGGTTTAAGTGAGATCATGTAGACGTTAGGACTGCGGGACAAAAAATAGGCAAATACACTCAAATAAGTTTTGTCCATGGAGTTGAACGTTTCTCCTAATTTTGAGACTATCTCGTAAAGTCTCATTAAGATTATTTTTTACTAATTAAACTTGAAACAATTAGACCACCCAAAGGAGGCTAATTAACTTTTAATTAATTAATGAGTCAAGATAGGCAGCACGGTATGGGGATATGAGGATCACCCTCGGCCCAAAGGTGAGGAAATGTCTCGAGTCAAACTGTAAGTGGCCAGTCTAGTCTTGAGCGTGAGTGATTACCTACTAGGGGGCAATGTATGTCAAATCACCACCCAAAGGAGGGATTCGATGATACATAGTTGTACCCGCAGAGTAAAAAATCAATACCGTAAATATTATAGACACTCTGACTCGACCATCCTAACCCCAGGTAGGATCGAGAATAAAGACATCAAGTTACTGATCTTTTGCAGATCAAGTTAAAGTTGCATAAAATTTAATTTTTGCACGTCCTAAAAATAAGTCTTTGGTTCATGCAGTTATGGACCTTATGATCCAGAACCAACTGACTAATATTAAGACCTTGACGGACTCTAACTACTCCTAGGAACTATTAGATGTCATTAAGAAATTGTTCAAGAGTTTCGTCAAGGGAAGGCAGTACAGTAACTTATCTCATCTTTTATCGTTGAAGTATGACATCAGTGAAAATGTGCTCTCCCACATTTATGTTTACTTTGAATCCAATTTGGTTGATGTTCCCACCAACTCTTGGTGGTTAGATTCTGAGGCAACTACTTATATTTAAAATTCTTCATAGGGATACATCAACAGGCGGTCGGAGAGGCCTGAGGTGCAGGTTTTCTCGAGAGATGCTAGAAGCCTTCATATTGAGTTTTATGGAAATTTTTGCTTGATTTTAGACACGGGTGTTTCTTTAGATTTGACAGAAACCTTTTATGTTCTTTTGATGAGACGATCTCTACTTTCAGTTTCTCGGTTGCACTCTTTCAGCTATTTCTTTAATTTCAGACATGGTGGTTTTGACATTATTCATCATGATTCCAGTATTAGTTCTGGTCTACTAGTTGATGTATTATGTCATTTATCACTTGGTCATTCATTTGAGACATCTCTGTTATGTTTATCTGCTGATGCTAATATTTCATCAACTTTTAAACGTTCTAGGTTTTTTGAGCAATCTTCGATGTTATGGCACAAACGACTAGGACATATTTCTAGAAAGAGGTAAGAAATTATGGTTCGAGATGGGGTTCTTGAGGTTTTAGACTTCTCTAATTTTCAGACTTGTATCTATTATATTCGTGGAAAATTGACCAAAATCAGGAAATTTCAATCTACTCGTAGTACTAACCTTTTACAGCTGATTCACACAAATATATGTGGATTTTTTTCCTATTACGTCCTGAGGTGGTCATCGATATTTTATCACCTTCATTGACAATTTCTCTCGTTATACTTGTGCTTTTCTTATCCATCAGAAGTCTGACTCAGTAGATGTATTCAAGATTTTTCTGCTAGAGGTTGAGAAACAGTTAGATCGAAAGATTAAGGTTGTCTGGTCAGATTGAGGAGAAGAGTATTATGGTAAGATCGATCAAGGCGGTCAACATTTGGGACTATTCTATCAGTGCTTAAAGGATCAGGGTATTGTGGCCCAGTACACTGCCCCTGGATCACCAGAGGATAACAGTGTTTGTGAATGCCATAATCAAACTTATCAGAACATGGTTCATAGCATGTTTTGTCATACTGATTTACCTGTGAATTTGTGGGGAGAGTGGTTACGTTATTTAGTCTATATTCATAATCGAGTTCCATCTCGTTATATTCCTGTTAATCCTTATTGTCTATGGACTGGAAGAAATCTTAGTCTTAATCACTTACGTGTTTGGGGTTGTTCTGTAGAGGCAAAATTGTTTAACCCAAATATCATAAAGTTAGATTTGAGGACTGTTAATTGTTTCTTCATTGGTTTTCTAGAGAGATCGAAAGGATTTAGGTGTTATTGTCCTTCTCAGCCCATGGAGATTGTTGAGTATGCTTAGGCCCATTTTATAGAGGAGGGAGATCTCTTTACCAGTACTATTCATATAGAGGTTATCTTTGAGGAAGGTTTTGAAACTAGGAGTCCAACTTCTATTCTGATTAGTGTTGCTATGCTTCCGCAATTATCGGATATGGATATTGTAACGAGTACAGTTCCAGACCCATCTATTATTCCAGACCCAGTTCTAGACCCTATTGTAGCACTGGTTCTCCCTCAATTTTTTCTTCCACCTGCTCCCGTTCAGATTCCTATCGTTCCACCTCCAGCCCAGCTTCTTGCTCCTACTTGGAGATCTTCTAGAGAGAGACATTCGACCATTTCTTCAAATTACCATCTTTATTCAGTTGAAAGGGATTTATTTTATTTTGAGGATCCAGTATCTTTTAGTATGGCTATGGCTAGTAGTTTTACAGATCAGTGGTGTAATGCCATGACAAAGGAGATGGATTCTAGGTCTCACAAGTCTGTGTGGGAGTTGACACCTTTACTTGAAGGATCTAAGGTAGTTGAATGTAAATGGATCATCAAGGCCAAACATGATTCTGAAGGGAAGGTTGAGCATTTCAAAGCGAGACTTGTTGCAAAGCATCCAAGAATTGACTTTGATGAGACTTTCTCACCAGTTTCATAAAATGATTCATTACGGATAATTTTGGTTCTTACAGCTTATTTTAACTTGGAGCTTCACCAGATGGACGTCAAGACAGCTTTTATTTATGGACGTCTCAACGAGGAGATTTATATGCACTAACCCGAAGGTTTTGAGACCGAAGGGAAGGCTCGATTATTTAAAGAGGACAAGAGATTACCGATTGGTTTATAGGAGATCGGATGAGCTTATGGTTTTGGGCTACTCTGACTCATATTTTGTTGGAGTTTCTTTGAGAATCGCTCTTTTACGTGGGAGTAGTTATTGATTTATTTTATTTACTGTTACTGCACTAAGATTTTTTATCCTTGTGGGAGTTATTCCTAGTTATTATTTTAGTCAACATTCAAATTTGATTTTCATTTTTTAGCTGCTACTATATTTGGATCAGTTATAATATGTACACATATAAAGTTTCATTGTGAAATTACAATAAAGTTTTAGATATGAGTAATTTTTTCACATGACGGTTGTCTAAGTATCAAGTGCCAATAGAGAATACTGAAAGGTTTCTCAAGTTTGCTTGGGCTGGATATGGGTAGGCTCCACATCCTTTGGCCTTTATTTTAGTATGAGCGATGATCTTCGCATAACGGTTTGTCTAAGTATTGAAATGACATGTGTCTGGTAAACACATGTTGCAAGATACTAATGGAAATGTACTAGCACATCATTAAGGTGTATATTTGCCATTCACATGCTAAACTCCACCAGTAAAGAAATTACACGTAAAAACTATTGAGGTTGCTAGCCTGATGTCCACGATATGAATTAGGCATGTACTCAAAGGCCTGACTAAAATTTGTTCGTGAACCGTATTAGCCATCTTTGTAATTGTAGAGTGACAGACAAGTTCGATGTAACATTGCCTTCGACAAATTATCATGTGTGGTTTTAAAAAAACACAGGATGGTCATCCGTTTTTCTTAAAAAAAACCCCGTGATTAAAGCTAAAAATATTTTTCTTAAAATTGAGTTAGTACCTGTAATAACCTATTTTCGTATTGAACGAAGATAGTGCCTTACACCTTTGAAATATAGAATGTTAGCTAAGAACTAAAAGTAACTAACACGAAATTTAGCTTGGAAAACCCTTGAATAGGTTAAAAAACCACAACCTCTTCTGAGGATTTTAGAAAGAGAGAGATGTTTATAGGTTGCTTGCTATTACAAAGAGAGAGAGATGTTTGAAAAGGTCACTCAAAAGATGTGTCAGAGAAGCCCTCATCAATCTGTGGCTCTCTGGTCCTATTTATAGGTCTTATAACATGACCGTTATTGCATTAATGAGGAACGTTTTAATATGAGTCTTCATAATGCTCGAGTAACGGCTTAAGTAACTCTTCTTCTGTGTAACCGCTCCATAATGTATCATAAATGCGCCACGTGTACCTTGACGTGGTCAAGTAAATTTATGATAGTCGTATGCTGAGGCCTGAGCTTGAGATTCAAAACTGGCCCTTACATTCAATCGAGCTGAAGGTCGATATTTGGGTTTAGGTCGAGTATTGGAAATAAGCCACTACATTCGCCCCATCTCAGCCAAGAACACGAAAAGCATTATGAGTGAGTGGTGTTGGTTGAGACACATCTTTGACCTTTGGATATGTAAACTACATAGTTGGATTGGTTACAACAACTTTTCAAATGTAAGAGAATGTATGATAATGTAGTAGATTGGATGATAATGTATTAGAATGTATGATAATGTAGTAGAATGGATGATAATGTATTAGAATAGATGATAATGTAGTAAAATGGATGATAATGTCTTAGAATGTATGATAATTTGTTATAATATATGATAATGTATGATTTAGAATGTATGATAGTATGTCTCAAGCACAGGTCAATTTGAGTGAATCAATAACCAACCGTGAGGAGAATTGTAGTAGTTGCAATAGCTGTATAGTGTGTCTCGACTAGGTCGAATTGAGCGAATTAATAAGCGACCCTCGGGAGAACATGTATACTGGAAGAACTATGTTGTAAGTCTCAGTTAAAGGTCGAATTGAGCGTATTAATAAGCGACCGTAATGAGATATATTGAATGTTGAATAGCTGTATAGCGTGTCTCGGTCAGGTTGAATTGATTGACTCAATAAGCGACTCTCGGGAGAGCGTGTATACTTGAAGAACTATGTTGTAGGTCTCAGTTAAAGGTCGAATTGAGCGTATCAATAAGCGACCGTAATGAGATATGTAGTATGTAGAGCTAGGCTGGTTGTATCCAGGCGACAACTTTTAGATTTGTATAATGTAATCTGTTTGGTCGAATTGGACGAACCAATAGCCTACCTGTAAGATGTTGGTCGAGCTCACCCCGAGTATGAGTTAAATGAATAATGAGATCGAGCTGAGGTTGAACATTGTGTTTGAAGCTGAAATCAGGCTCGCCCCGAGTATAAGCTTGAATAAGTTGCAATCGCCTCGAGTACCTCGACCTCGAGCGCCTTTATAATGTGGTTTGATAATTTTGATCATTGAGTCTGAAGTTGAGATCGGGCTCGCCCCGAGTATAAGCTTGAATAAGTTGCAATCACCTCGAGTACCTCAACCTCGAGCGCCTTCATAATGCAATATGATATTGTTGAAAAGATGAGGTATGAGATCGAGTGTTGAGTCTGAAACTGAGGTCAGGCTTTCCCCGAGTATGAGTAATGGCTTAGAGATAAAATGTAGTTACCATAACTTGCATTGCGACTATAAACATTAGCAGTATTCCCAAAATCACAACTCCCTTCAAGTCCCATTTTATGTTTTATGAAGTAATCGTTGAACGCGTAACTAGTACTGGTTTGAATGTTGTTTCGGTCATAATAGGGGACTCCTTCATGAATGGGCTTACAATCTGCACCACCACCTCCACAAGCCCAATCAATCATATTTTGTAATGTAGTATCCTCTGCGTTGTTCTTCGCGACGTACCAGAGGTACCCATAGTCTAAATTGTCGTCTGGCATCATTGAAAATAGAGCATGATGGTGAAGAAGATGAGATGAGATGAGATGAAGCCATTTGATTCTATATATATATAGAGAGAGATAAGAGTAATGCCGGACGCAGATCTCTTTCAAATATAATCACCGCTCGAATCGACGGATTGAAGCACATTGTTACAGAGAACCTTTGTTATTGTTGTTGCTGATCCTGATTCGCGAACTGGTGAACAATATGGTATTGTTGTTGCTAATTAGGAGTATTGTTGTTGTTGATCATGTTGTTGAAGCAAAGCTTGATTTACAGATAGTTTGATGGTGGACCAATTCGAACTGCAAATATCATTTGGGCTTCGCAAACTGTCGGATTCGACCTGTAAATTGTGTTTGGGCTTCACGAACTGTTGGGATTCGATTAATAATTTGTGTTTGGGTTTCACGAACTGCTGGGATTCGATCTATAATCTGCAACCGTTGTAATATGTGTTTGTTGTGATCTGGGTTTGGGTTTGACAAACTGTTAATTTCGATCTGTAATCTACGATTGGGTTTCACGAACTATTCGTCCAATCTGTAATCTGCGTTTGTTGGTATTCGTTTTGCTTGAGCTTGTTATTGCTTCGATCTCATCGTCGTTTACGAGCTTGGTCGAAAAACATTGTTGTTGTTTGTTGGTTCAGGTTCATCATCGTTTACGGGCTTTATCAGCTTGAATTAAAGATTAGTCAATCTGTAAAAAGTCTTTACAAACTGTTGATGTTTAAATTGTTGATGTTGTCGTAGTTTGATATCGTTCATCCCAAAAAACCCAATCTTCCGGATGACTGTCGCCGAATAAAGGAAAATCAATATGAGTATAACACCCCTATAATCGAAACCGTGGGTTTAATTAGTAAACTGATGTACAACTTGTTATTGTTTCTTTGCTGGAAAGCAGGAGCAACGTCATCTTGTTGTTAACATGGTTGTTGTTGAAGAAGCCCATTGAATTGTGGATCATACGCAAACGTCGAGCTTATTTATCCTTTGTTTTTTTTTTGTTCTTGGATTCTGATTGTTGGTACGAAGAACAACGCCCAAGGTTCTTTGCCATGTTCATCACGAACTACCTCCAAAATCTTGAATCAATCTGGTTCTCATATTGTCCATCCTGAATGTGACGGATTTGGTGTTGTCATAATCCAAATGTTTTAACTCTGCGTTTTATCCAGTTGGTTCAGTTTTTGAGCACTGGCTAATCGTTCGCTGTTCCCACAGACGGCGCCAAATGTAATAACCTATTTTTGTATTAGACGAAGATAGTGTCTTACACCTTTGAAATATAAAATGTTAGCTAAGAACTAAAAGTAACTAGCACGAGATTTAGAAAGAGAGATGTTTATAGATTGCTAGCTATTACAAAGAGAGAGATGTTAGAAAAGGTCTCTCAAAAGATGTGTCAGAGAAGCCCTCATCAATATGTGGCTCTCTGGTCCTATTTATAGGTCTTATAACATGACCGTTATTGTATTAATGAGGAACATTACAATATGAGTCTTCATAATGGTCGAGTAACGGCTTAAATAACTCTTCCTCTGTGTAACCGCTCCATAATGTATCATAAATGCGCCACGCGTACCTTGACATGGTCGAGTAAATGTGTGATAGTCGTATGCTGAGGCCTGAGCTTGAGATTCAAAACTGGCCCTTACATCTAATCAGGCTGAAGGTCGATATTTGGGTTTAGGTCGAGTATTGGAAATAAGCCATCCCATTGAAGTCTGCAGCCAATCCAAGGGAAGACTCTACTCAAGAATAGAAGATTTTCATAGAATAGGAGATGAAGTTAATATAATCTAGTTTCCATATTGTAAGGGCTTATTTCTAATCCTCGTACTAAGTCCGATATTCGAGCTCACATAGTTCGAATAAACATACTGTTAACCAACCAAGGATTGAGGGCAAACAAAATACAATACAGACTTTCTCATCTACAGTTTGGGGATATCGAAGTATCTAGTAATATCGCACTGCAGAAGACACTCAGATATCCATCAACAGTTCGTGTACATACGAACATCGTTAGAGATCGTATCTTCACCAACAGTCTGAAGTTACAGCTAACTCAGATATCCATCAATAGTTCGTATACATACGAGCCTCGCTAGAGATCGTATCTTCACCAGCAGTCTGAAGTTACAGCTAAGGTCATCAAGAGATTCGTTACAAGATCAACAATTATCATATAGCAAGACATTACAAAAGACCTCATAAAAGACTCATCAAACTCATATATTGTAATGTTCCTCATTAAAGCAATAACGGTCATATTATAAGACCTATAAATAGGACCAGAGAGCTACAGATTAAGGAGGTTACTCTGAGATCTTCAAAGAGGCCTTTTTCTTCATTTCTCTCTCTTTATGTAATAGCTAGCAGTCATCAACAAAGATCTCTCTCTTTCTAAAATCCTCGGGAGAGGTCGTGTTTTTTAATCCATTCAAGGGTTTTCCACGCTAAATCTAGTGTTAGTTATTTTCAGTTCTTAGCTAACATTCTAGATTTCAAGGGTGTAAGGCACTATCTTCGTCCTATACGAAAATAGGCTATTACATTTGGCGCCGTCTGTAGGAACGAAGCATACACTCAGCGTTCTCCGATCCAATTTTCATATTCATTTTTTGAAGGATGGCAAATCTAGAAACACCCAACGTCCTACCAGATGCTGCTGATGGAGTGGCAGATCTGCGAACTACTATGCAAGCAAAAACTGAACGACAAATAGAACTAGAGAAACAGCTCGCCAGCATGTAGAGCACGATCAGAGCACTTCAAGATCAATTAACAACAAATCCGAGACCACGGAATGCTCTGCCTGTAACCTCGAGAATATCATTCCATGATCGCTTGGGAAATTAAAGAAAAAAATTTAGCACTTTCTCAAATTCCGCCATAACCAATTCTACCTCAGGGTCACATCAATACACAATTACCCGCTGGAGCGATAATCGATCTACAATAACAAGAGGAACAAAATAGAGAAAAACCTCAAATTTCAGTCTATGACCGCATGGGCGAAGCAACAGGAGAGCATAATTTACCAGGAGGACAAGCAACAAGACGAGCTGTCACGTCTCGACAATATCTCACCCCTGAGCAGGTAGACAAACGCATCAAGGAGTTGTTAGATGCTCAAATACTCACTGGAGGAAACAGCTATACTAAACTACAAAAGAGTCCACTTACACAAGAATTGCTGGACGAGGAAGTACCCACCAGTTTTCACACTCTGAAAATTCATAAATACAAGGGGGGGGATCCCGTGGAGCATGTCCAAGAATTTTAGGATTCTTTGGGACTGGATTCGACGTCCAACCACATCCTTAGCCGTCTCTTCCTGACCAGTTTAAAAGGTGAACCTCTACGATGGTTTCACACATTCAAGGAAGGATCTATCTTCACTTTCGAGCAACTTCGCGAACTGTTTGTCAAGAACTATTTGTACAACAAAGACAAGGATGAGAGTCTTTACTCTTTGTTCAGCCTCAAGCAGGAACCAGGAGAAAAATTGAAGACATTCACCAAAAAAATTTTGGGTTAGCTCAAAAAATTGACAACCTCGATAAGAAAATAACAATCTCCACTTTCACCAATGTTCTACTCGTGCATGGACGAATCAAGGAGCACCTGATCCTTAACAAACCACTGATGCTAGAGGATATGATTGAGAAGGTCAATAATTTTATCGACCTCGAACGACTGACAGCTGAGAAACCAAAACCTCAATGCATTACTCTATCCACCAAAGATCATCCCGAAGAGTATACTCATAACAGCAGTAAAGACTATGGGGGTGATAAGAAACGCTTCAAGTCCTATGACGATCGAGCACGCCAAGGACGAAAGAAATCAATTCCATGCATACCACAGTTAACAACTACTCTTGCGAACTTATAACCGCTGCTACAAAAAGATGAACTCTTCAGAAATGCCAATACTATTCTACCCATACAAGGAAAGCCGTACTGTATTCACCACAAGATTCAACATCATGACAATGAGCACTACTATTTCACACTAAAATTTCTTCTCCAGAGTATATTTGCACATGGTCGAATGCTTGAGTATATTGTTAACATCAAAAGTTACAAAAATGGCAGCTACAAGACTGACACCACGATCGTCCAAGTTAACGAAACAAATGAAGAAAAATACTTGTACTTCATCAAGACTCAAACGGTCAACAACTCCAATAGATCCAAATGTAGGCGCGTTGGACAATGCCATGATCTAACGATGGTAGACAAAGAAGCTCATTTGTTGCCGGAATCCAACAATCCAAGAGCTGGGATCTCTTTCGAAGACTGTGACGTTCGTCACGTCAACTTTCTGCACCACAATGCTCTCGTCATCATGTTAAAGATGAAGAACATAGTTTTGCATACGATGATGGTAAATACAAACAGCAGCATCGAACTTTTATTCTAGAGCACAATCGACCAAATGAGATTAGCGGACAAGGTCGAACCGAGTGACATCAATGTCTCTGGATTCAGCGGCTCTAAGGAAGAGCACGTGGGAAAAATCACACTTTCCATCACAGCCGGGCCAGTCACACTTAACGTAGTTTTTTACGTCATCAATACCAAATCCCGTTATCTGGACATCATGGGACGGCCATGGTTGCATAACATGAAAGCTATTCCCTCGACATATCATCAGGCATTACGAATCGACTGGAAAGGAGGGATCTACAAAATCAAAGGCAGCTAGAAATTGGCTCGAGCTTGTGATAATATTATTTACATTAAAGCTGAGCCAACTACAACAACTTCTGCATAGCAATTGCAGCAGTCAATTCTAGCAGAACCTCAGCTGCCAAGCGTCGAACTAACAGAGTACATCGAGTTCAGTGGCGCGCAAAGAGGAACTCACATTGGAACTCTCTTGAGCACGGAGGAACTTTCAAATCTTATACAATTTCTCATAGATAACAGTGACGTCTTTGTATGGACGTTTCACGAAATGCCAAGGATCGATCCAGCTTTGGCATGCCACAAGCTAGCATTGAAAAATAAAGCAGAACCGGTTAAACAAAAACAATGAACTCTAGCACCAAAATTGTGAGATGAAGTGAATAAAGAGATCGACAAATTGATTGAGGTCAATTTTAATCGCAAAGCAATTTACCCGGACTGGATCTCGAACATTGTCGCAGTCCCAAAGAAGAATGGCAAGATCAGAGTCTGTGTTGATTTCATAGATCTTAACCGATACACTTTGAAAGATAGCTTTCCACTCCCAATCATCAACCATTTGCTCGATTCTACAGCAGGGCACAAACTTCTCTCTATGATAGACACTGCATCAGGATACAATCAGATACCACTTTTTCTTGAAGATCAAGACAAGACTACGTTAATCACTAAACAAGGTCTATATTACTATAAAGTCATGCTTTTCAGCCTAAAAAATGTCAGCACTACCTATCAGAGATTGATGACACAAATGTTCAAAGACTATCTCAGAAAATCAATGGAGGTCTACATTGACAATATGCTCTGCAAAAGTCTCAAGAAAGAGGACCATCTTATAGATTTACAAACTTTCGAGATTTTGCGATCTTACAAGATGCGTTTAAATCCAGATAAATGCCAGTTCGGAGTACAATCCGAAAAAAAATTGGGCCATCTAATTAGCAAAAGAGGCATTGAAGCTAATCCATCATGCATACAAGCTCTCTTGGCTATGCCTTCACCAAGGACAAAGAAGAACGTTCAGAAGCTAGCCGGAATGATTGCAGCACTCAACAAATTTGTATCCAAATCATCAGACAAATGTCGACCTCTATTCAGTCTGTTAAGATAGGGTACATCACGAGGAAAATCAAAGAAAGATCCAGAGATCGAATGGACAGACAAATGTGAAACGGCTTTCCCCGAACTCAAAAGTTATTTAGGGAAACCACCAGTTAAGAGAACGCCAGTAGATAGAGAAGAACTTATAGTATACCTAGCTGTCACAGATACATCTCTCAGCTCCGTTCTTCTCTGACTCGACAAAAAGACTGAGAAACCAACCTATTTTATCAGCAAGACTCTGACTCCAGCTGAAATGAGATACACTAAGATCGAGAAGCTTCTTCTAGCACACGTCTATACATCACATAAATTAAATCAGTATTTCCAAACCCATACTATTCGTGTCTTGACAAACTATCCACTCTGCGAAATCTTATCCAAGCGCGAAAAATCTTGACGTATTCTGCAATGGTCAGTAACACTCGGGGAACACAATATACATTTCAAACCACGTTACTTCGAAAAAGGTCAAGCTGTAGTAGATTTTCTAGCAGACTTTCCAGTAGATGATATGGATTGGGAAGAAGATTTTATTGGTAAAATAGATGAACCGCTCACAGACCAGTCCGAAGATAAATCAGATTGGGTAACAAAGAAAGGTTGGCGACTTTTGACTGACGGCTTCATCGGACCAGCCGGATCAGGAATTGAAATTATCCTTATTACCCCTTCCAATGATCGACTCGAAAAATCTATTAGTCTCAATTTTGAAGCAACCAATAATGAAGCAGAATATGAGAAATTAATTTATGGCTTGGACATGGCACTCACACTGGGTGTAGCAGAGCTCTTTATCTATACAGATTCATTACTAATCATCAACCATTGCACAGGCGTCTATCAAGCCAATGGGAGAATGACCGACTATGCTACTACAGTGGTCAAGCGAATGAACAAATTTCAGACAATTTCTATGGAGCATTTTCCAAGGGGAGGAAATAGACATTCAGATGCACTCGCTTACCTTGCTGGTGTCCTTGAATCAGAAGCTCGTTACTTAAAAATCAATATCATTTCTAACCTCCAGCATTAATGCCATCGTGTCCAACACCATTAATACTGGGGGCAGCGAGGAGATCGAAGATGATTGGAGACATCCTTTCATTACATACATCGGACCTCAAAATAAATTCAACGGTTCACTTTCAGAGGATCCTACAGAACGACGGAGATTAATTGACAATGCTCGAAGATACATTGTTTAGGACAATCTCCTATACAAAATTTGGTCACTGGTCCATACCTCCTTTGTCTCTCTGACAAAGAAGCACAGTAATTCTTGCACAATCTACACGAAGATATGTGTGGATCCCATGCAGCAGGACGATCTCTTGTAAAAAGAACTTTAACTCAAGGAATTTTTTGGTCTAAGATGAAAGCGCAGGCAATCGAATATGCTCATAAGTATGACGTTTGTCAATGGCATGGCCCTAAAATATGAGCTCCAGCACTCGAACTACATTCAAGCCAGGTCACTTGGCCATTCAGATGATGGGTTCTCGATCTCGTAGGAGAGTTTCCTACAGCACTAGGAAAACGAAAACATTTTATTGGTCACTATAAATTACTTCACTTAATGGGTAGAAGCAGTCCCGCTGTACTGAACCAGAGAAGATGAAGCCATCAAATTTATCTGGGAGAACATTATTATCCGATTCGGCAGACCACATCTCATCAGAATTGACAATGGACCACAGTTCGTTGGCTCCAAAATCGTCACATTCCTCAATGAACACAACATCATTCATTCCCCATCCAATCCTTATTATCCACAAGGAAACCGACAAGTTGAGAATACTAATCGAACTATTGTGGATGGCATCAAGAAGCGTTTAGACGACAAAAAGGGGAACTGGGTGAACGAGTTACCACATGTACTTTGGGACTACCGAATAACTCCCAGAACAACAATAGGTTGTACTCTGTTTTTACTGGCCTACAGAACTTAAGCCATCATTCCCACTTAATATCATCATCCAATACGCGATCACGAGATGACAGATGAAGAAAATGAGTTTTAGATCGCATGCAATCTGAATTTGATCGAAGAAACACGTGATAGAGCCCTTGTTAATCTTGGAATATATCAGCTTGCATTGTCCCGATCCTATAACAAGCGTGTTCGACATCGAGAATTCAAAGTTAAAAGCCTCATTCTCAGAGAAATCCCACAACATCAAAAAACACCTAATGCTGGGATATTAGCAGACAATTGGGAAGATCCTTTTATCATAACTGGCACAAGTGGTTTAGGATCCTACTATCTCAGTACACATGAAGGCGTACCTGTACCTAATCTATGGAATACCCGCCGATTGAAGCAGTATCGAAGATAAACATGCTGTAACATCAGATATTATTCCATAAAGCACTTTTTCATCATCATCCCGCTAGTCTATTCAATTCAAGCATTCTACCTATCTCCGTATGGTTCGCTCAATTCGACCTATACCGGAGAATTACTATAATAATTACTACAACATTCAACATATTTCATTACGGTCGCTTATTGATACGCTCAATTCGACCTTTAACTGAAACCTACAACATAGCTCTTCAAGTATACATACTCTCTCGAGGATCGCTTATTAATTTGCTCAATTCGACCTGGCCGAGACACGGTATACATCTATTCAACATTCAATATATCTCATTATGGTCACTTATTGATACGCTCAATTCGACCTTTAACTGAAACCTACAACATAGTTCTTCAAGTATACACGCTCTCCCGAGGGTCACTTATTGAGTCAATCAATTCGATCTAGCCGAAACACGCTATACAACTATCCAACATTCAATATATCTCATTACGGACGCTTATTGATACGCTTAATTCGACCTTTAACTGAGACCTACAACATAGTTCTTCAAGTATACACGCTCTCCCAAGGGTCGCTTATTGAGTCAATCAATTCGACCTGACCGAGATACGCTATACAGCTATTTAACATTCAATATATCTCATTACGGTTGCTTATTGATACGCTCAATTTGACCTTTAACTAAGACCTACAACATGGCCTTCAAGTATACACGCTCTCCCGAGGGTTGCTTATTGAGTCAATCAATTCGACCTGGTCGAGACACGCTATACAGCTATTCAACATTCAATATTTCTCATCGCGGTCGCTTATTGATTCGTTCAATTCGACCTTTAACTGAGACATACATTACTATTTCATCAAACAAACATCTTTTTACAGTTGATTATTGACTTTTTCAATTCGACCTATACACAAGAGAGTATAAAATTACTATAATCATATATCTCAACATATCTCTTTTTGATCGTTTATTGGTTCACCCAATTCGACCATACATAGAGATAACAAGACAAAAACTTTTTTCTAATCAACATTTGAAAAAAAGATCTACAGTAAAGACATATTTACACTCTGTCTGATTATAATATAAGCAATTTAACTATCTTTCACGCTGCGGGCGTACAGCATTCGAACTTTCCCCTGGCTCAGACGAAAGTAAGGCAGGGAAAGATATAGCAACATCAACTACAGTAGGAGACGCATTCAGGAGTTCCATAACTCTCGGCATCAGATTATCTATATAATATAACCGCACTAGCTGCATATCATACTCCATACCATGCTCAGTTGAGGCAGCCAAGATCGAATCATGTTCTTGCCGCAATTTCTTTATGTCAGCATGTAACATAGCCATAGTGCGCAATGTAGCATTATCTGCAGTCAACAACATAGCTTCACCAAGTTCAGTCTTCACTTTGGTTAACTCGTAGTCAAGATCCTTGCATCAATCTACCAGATACTCTTTCCCCTTCAGCAACGAATCCCCATGCTGCTTTGTTATCTGCACACTACGATCCACCTCCTGCTTCATACGTCGCAACTTCTCACACAACTCCTAACAATACTCGCTATCGTTATTTGCTGCATCCACCAACTTTTGCAACTCCTTATACTTCAAATCGAGCTCCTCATAAACCATATTACCTTGCATACACTCTATTTCCAAGGCCTGGTTTTCATGCTCTAGATCGGCGATCCATGTGTTACACTTATTAATAGTTACGTTCAGCTCTTCACCTCTCTTTACACATGCTTCTTCGTGAGTTCTGGCACGGTCACTTTTTCTCTGACAAGAATCTCGAGCCTCACGAAAATCCCAGCTCAACATTTTCAGATGATCTCGCATATTACGGAGTTTAGCATCTTGCTTCTTTAACATATTAGCATTATTTGTTACTGCTGATTTATGACATAACAGATCAGTCTTCTGTTTTTCAATCGTACTTGACAGATCCAGCACTTGTTGGTTCACAGTCATGGTTTCTAATTTTTTCTTCCTTAAAGAATCTTTCCATAGTTCGGCTTTGTTATTAGCAGCCTGTATCTCTATATCCTTACATGACAACTCTACAGTCATAGCATTTAGCCAACTCTGCAGTTCCAACATATCCGCCTCCATCTTCGAGTTCAAAAAGGTCGTATTATCAACCGCCAATGAACACTACTGTAATTCTGCAGTCAATTCATTATTTGATGCGGATAAAGCAGACAACTCGTTCTGTTTACTGACTTCAGCCGAGAAGAACATATTACAAATGGCATATATCTATCAACAGATATTCATGCAAGCAAGACATTTCATTCAACAACATTTATTACAACATCAAGATATTATTTCTATAACTACATACACATATCAACTACATTATGCAAAGCACAATTATATGCCACAGTTTAGTTGGCTTATGGTTGAACCCTACTACTACTCACATCTACTTGCAAAGGATCATTGAAGATTACGACCTCTTGATAAGGAGTCTTACGCCGTGTGTGAGGTAACAGATCTTCGACCTCCTCCTCCTCCTCAGACTCTTCAGCTCGCGGTCTCGAGGTTGAATCTCCTCCACCCTCATTACCTTTTGCAAACTACATATTTTCAACCTTATCATTCTCTACTTCAACATCTTTACCACAACACGAAATATAACGTCAAAATTCATTCTCTACTCTCTCGAGCTCGCCCCATAAAACTTGATCACATCGACCATCTGACGTTCATGATCTATTTTACCAGCACGTTTCTCCCGCTTTGGAGTAAGATACTTCTTCAAACACGATTGGGACACCTGCAGACGTTTCTGCATATCTAGTAAACGCACTTCTAACAACTTCACTCTCTTTTCCAAACTCCGCAACGACTTATTACACTCCATATTTTCCCTCTCCAAACACGCATTCTGTTCTTTACATCGCTCCAGTTTATCACGAGCATGCTTCAGATCATTTTCTAAACGTATCTGGACCCTTCTATCCTCCTTTATATTGAAGAAAATGATCCTCATCATTCTTCGTCCCTACAAAAGTCAGGCTCATCAGGCAATGGACCTATACCACCCCATATGATGGATACACCAGCCCGAGCTGAACATCTCTTCGCCTCTATACCATGGCAATTACGCGCTTCTTGCGCAAAGAATTTCACCCTAGCTGAATCTTGCACTACACCTCTCTCAATTAATAGTTCTAAATAGGCCTCCTTCAAGCCCCGCTCACTATCGACTTCGGCCTCAAAGTAAAGCATCAAAGATAATAATGACCTTTGACACTCTAACTTATCACTCTCATCTACGAATTGCTTATCCTTAAGGGATTTTTGGAGTAAGATAAACTTATCGCTCTCTTTCCGCAAAACCTTATCCCTCTCAATTTTTATCTTCCCACATCTACATTGAAGCTCGAATAACTCCTTAAAGGTATTATCAAAGTTGAACTTATGAAGATGTCTCTCATATTCAAGTTTATTGCGTACATGCTGAATACGATTGATAGAATCCCTTGCTCAACTCAAGGCCTTCTCCATCTCGCTCACTTTCCCCCTCAAACGAACTACCTCCTACATGCAAATTATACATTCACCATCAAATAACCTATATCAACATCAACCGCAAAATTTAATTCTCAGCAAAAATAAATCTATCATCTATGACAAATTCGACCAGACAGTCTAAAAGTAATGTTACAGTTACATAATCAAGAATTAGTTCATACTACCTCCTTGGTCGTAACATCAGCCGATGTAGAAGCCGGGATCTGCTTCGAAGGTCGATCTGCCACTCGAGAGGCATCTTCCTCTAGGAAGATTTCTCACCATACTTCCCAGTAATAGCAAGATTGACATCATCTATAGTCAACCCCCAGGAGAAAAATATTTGAATCAGATTATTTCGAACAGCCAACACAGTGTCGAAAGTCTTCTTTGCCGCATCTTCGGCCTCTATCTTCAACACAACAGTTTCTGCATGGAACTGCTCCTTCTGCACAACTTTCTCCTTCTCCATCTGCTTCTTTAACTGCTCAGACAATGCAGTTTGCTCTTTCTCGAAATGTTCCCTCATAGCATCTTTCTCTGTATCATGCCGCCGAACAAGTTCAGCACAGTCCTCAGCACCGGCCATCAACACCTCCAAGGCCGATTCCCACGCAACAGACAACTACACCACAAGTACAACATAACAGAATTATCAAACAGATCATTTCTTAAACACAGATAATCAGACAACAACATCATACATACCTGTCACATGCTAGATTTAATCTCAACATTCAAACGTTGTGGATCATGCTTCGCCAGCTCTCGCGACATCTGCCCTACTACATCGAGATCGATCTCTTTCAAAGAAGCTCGTTTAGGTTTTACCTCTTGTCTCTGCTTCTTCATAGGAGGCCCCACATTTACAATAGCATCTACCACCTCAATCCCCACCTGCGTCGTCTACACAAGAGTTGTTTGCCCAAAAAGTGGCAACGGCCTTTTTCCTCTAAATTGCAAATTTTGTGTACTCGAAGTACCAGCAGCACAGGCAAGAATCTTTACAGTCCCATCAAAAGCAAAACCAGAAGTAGCCATAGCTCGATTTTAATGAGCTCGTTCAACTATTGCAACTACAGAGTTCAGCCTTTTATCTCTATGGATACCTAACTCTCCAAGTACTTGGCTCAGATCAGTTCCTTCCCGAGATATGACGTCGAACAGACTAGACGTATCGGCAATACCTTTTGGTTTAGGTTCTGCCAAATCAACAACAAACAATGTTAGCAGCTCGCAACAAGTTAATAGACGAAGTACAGGTATAATGAAGACACTTACTCTCGTAAAAATTCTTATATTTCAGCTTGAGCACCGGTTCCCCAGGCATTTGCATACAATTACCCCTCACCATCACAAGATGGTCGCACCAGAGCCTCCCAGCAGATTTAAAACCAAAGAATTTCGGCCTCGCCAAATTACTATACAAGTATCCACTATTCCGACTTTCCACATATTTCAACTTATAATACTTCAAGACATCGTCCACAACGAAATGTCTTGCAATATTACCATCTCTCAATTTCTTGTTAAGGGCATCACAAACACTCATCGTCTCAAAAACATTGCCACTTAATTAGGCAGGGCAGCTCATTAGAGCATTCATTACCCCCTTTTGGAAAAAGGTCAAGGGAATTCTCAACCCATAAACGACCTGGTTCAGATAACAAAGGAACCCTTCCTCTACGACCTCAGCACCAGTGCCGATGTAATAAGTTATTTCTACATTATCTCATATACCCATGTTTATCTGCCATTGATCCAGGGAAGGCACTTGATAATGCTATATCTTACCACCTGGTCTCACCAAAGTCCGAAACCATAACCCTTCATTCATCAGATAATGCCCCCATTTTCCATCTAAGTCTTTCTTATACTTGGAAAATATCTACCCTACGTCTACATCAGTGGGTTACTTAACAAATTCCCCAGTTTCAACCCCCACATTCAATCCCTCATTCACCCCAGAATGAACAGTAGCCGGTATATCAACAACTATAGTACCCCTCACCTCCGAATCATCCATAGTCCTGCCAGACGACGATGATTCCTCACTACTGGAGGATACCACAACTTTACTACTGGGTTTCAAATTTTTATAACGCATCTACCACATACAGGAAAATCTATTCAACGTTTTATAATCAAACATGCCTCCTACCTCAGCCATACCGAACACTTTATTAATTTATCAAGAAGTTCAAACATGCAACTACCATCTACCATGATAAACAACAAACATACTATTTACAATAACAAAAATAGTAGAAACATAATTACTAACTTGTACTAGAAGAGCAGCAGTCGTCGTTTCCGGTCACCACTCTTACTTTAGACGGCAAAAACGTTGGTTTTCCTAGCAAGATCACAATATAATGGTAGACTACGATTGAAATTTGAAGACTTTCTCTCTCTAGAAATGCTTCTTTCTCTCTCTGCAACTGAATGTGGTTTGTGAGAAGGAGAAAGACAAGATTTTATATTATCCTTCAATTTCTGAAATGGCGGCTCTTTGGGACACGTGTCAGCATCATCTTTCCTTGCAGGCACGTCTTTATGTTTGCCCTTATAATGATTTTTAGAGTAACGTACTCGGTTATCACGTTTATCTCTCTCCTTTGCCATTATTAAATTCAAGGACTCATTGCCTAAGAAGATTTGTAGAGATCATGTAGCACGATAATTTTCATACAACAACAACCTTCTGCGGCTACACGATCCTGCTACGCTATTTATGGCATGATTTTTAATTTAAAACCCTAGTACATCTATTACAGCTGTCACTTACCTTATTTTTGATCTGATAGAAGTAGAAAATCAGCAACAAATTCTGCTTCAATTAAATTTTATTCGACCATTATCACAGATACAGAAAAGTGATGACAAAACAATCTCAACAAACATAAATCATTTTATTATGGTCAATCATCCAACCTTACATATAAACGGATGGTTCTTTTTACCACATGGAATGATTTCCCCACAAACAGCTCTCTTAGTCTCTTTAGCAAGCTTATCCAGCGCGATTTCTTAAACTTCTGCCTCACGTAGCTTTACATCTATCAGAAGATTGCAAAACACTCCACATCAGAAGCTGCGACCAAGTTCCACACAATGATCACAATCCTACCTTCTCTGGCATATTCAAGAAACTACGACCGAGTCCTCACCATGATCACAATTATTTAAGTTGACTATGATGATACTCTCACAACAAGAACTTATATAGAGCACAAAAGATATTATGCATTCATCCTCTTAACAGACATGACAATAATATATCTCAACAAGACAACAAATATATAGCGCGATCTACACAGTTCAGAAATATATACTTTCAAATATACTTCATCCAACTCAGCAGAAATTCAATCTACATATCTTCGACCTATTAAATCTTTAACTAGTTCGAGAATTTTTACACGGTGTCCTACAGCAGTTCATTCCAAAGGTTTCAAACACTTACAAGACAAGATAAAACAAGTTCAAATTTATTATTCAAGACAAGCTATTTACAAGGACAAATATTTCATTCAGTTCAAAAATCAAGATTACAAGATCGAAAGACAACTATTTCTTCTACAGAACGAAAGACATCGTATTTTATAAATGATAGTACAACACTTAAACAGAAGCAATGGAAGGCCCAACATAAGAACTAGAGTACAACAGAAGACAAATTTAACCCCACCGCTCCTCCGTAACCCCCACCACCTCCGCAGCCACTGAAGACGAAGGACCACCTCCACCATTATAACACCCAATCCTTTACAGAATATCGGCAATACTTCACATATGACACCTCAGCCTTCTCATCTTCTGCCGCCACCGCATCCTCTGCAAGTATCCTCAGACAGACCCGACGGTAAGTAGCAAACAAGACCACATAGTGGAATTACTACATTTGCTAATAATCATCCTCTGCCTCCTCTACTTTTTCCCACGACATCCCATGAAAAGTTGGAGGAACAGGAATGGGAGTTGGCAAAGACAAACATTGGTCCCCAAAATAATAAGATTGAAGAATCGTCATCTTGTTCTGAACTCTATCCTCATAAGCCTGACGGCTAGTCATCATCACTTCTACTTATACAAATCTGAACGACTAACAGGTTAAACCAGGGTGAGCAGTGATAGCAACTGGTCACCATTTTTTATAGTAGCAGCATTTAAGTGCATACCACAACTTCCAATAAAGTCTTTATCACAATCATACATCTCAAGCAGAACTTTTGAGAGAACCCAACAGTCAAAACAATTATTCTTCCAGATAAATAGGAAGTCATCAATACAGTATTAAACACAAAACGACTAGACTTCTTAACCAACACCACTCGCTACACACGTTTTTCCTGCTATTGGCTGAGAGGGGGCAGTTGTAAGGGCTTATTTTTAATCCTCATACTAAGTTCGATATTCAAGCTCACATAGTTCGAATAAATATATTGTTACCCAACCAAGGATTGAGGATAAACAGATTACAATACAGACTTCCTCATCTACAGTTTGGGGATATCGAAGCATCTAGTAACATCGCACTGTAGAAGATACTCAGATATCCATCAACAGTTCGTATACATACGAACATCGTTAGAGATCGTATCTTCACCAACAGTCCGAAGTTATAGCTAACTCGGATATCCATCAACAGTTCGTATACATACAAACCTCGTTAGAGATCGTATATTCACCAACAGTCTAAAGTTACAGCTAAGGTCGTCAAGAGATCTGTTACAAGGTCAACAATTATCAGATAGTAGGACGTTACAAAAGACCTCATAAAATACTCATCAAACTCATATATTGTAACGTTCCTCATTAAAGCAATAACGGTCATATTATAAGGGCTATAAATAGAACCAGAGAACTACATATTAAGGAGGCTGCTCTGAGACCTTCTAAGAGACCTTCTAAGAGACCTTTATCTACATCTCTCTCTATGTAATAGCTAGCAGTCATCAACAAAGATCTCTCTCTTTCTAAAATCTAGTATTAGTTATTTTCAGTTCTTAGCTAACATTCTAGATTTTAAGGGTGTAAGGCACTATCTTCATCCAATACAAAAATAGGCTATTACACATATCCTATTATTGATCATAGCAATTGTATATATTTCCAACAAGAGTTTCATAACTTAATTTTCCTCCATAATTCGTGTCATAAATTATACAAAATCTTGTTGATATGAGCGACATATAGATAGAGTATATAATGCAAGATCTATAAAAAAAATAAACACACTACTAAGAGAGGAGAAAGTATAAAGAAAGGATACTAACCTAATGAAGAGAAAGCTTGTATATGGGCTTGCCTCCGTAGTTGAAGATGAAGAAAAAGGCTTGTTGGTGGAGAAGGCTTTTGCGATAAAGAAAGGTAGGCCTCTTTTTAGGTATTTTAGATGGAGAATGATTCTTCTTAGAGAAGTTGGAGGAGTTAATGGGGCAAAATAAATGGGGCTTTAGCAAGCCATCTTTTATTAAGTTTTATTTTAAGAGTTAAACTAGGGTTGTACATGAAAAACCGAGAACCAAACCAAACTGATCCGACAGTTTTTACCAGGTTTCTAGTTGAACCGATTCGGTTCTCGATTTTGAGTTTACAGAAACTGAAGTTTTTGGTTCGGCTTCAGTTTTAATTTTTGTTGACCGGTTAAAAACCGACCTGAACCGAAGAGGCTATATAAATCATCTTAACCACTCCCCCTCTCTCTTTGGTACCCCCACGACTACATGAATCGCTTCTTAAACCCGCGAGATCTAATGGTGCATTGAAAGCTTCATCTTCTTATGGTTTCAAGCATTTATTGAAGGAGTGAATACGAGCTTTGGTTTGGCAGATCCAAGCTTTTTAATCGAGCATCATCGAAGGTGGCTCCGGTTCTAGTATGAATGTGGGCTAAGGGGTGGCAAATCAGTCCCAATCTTCTCTTCACTAATTTCCCAACTTTAATTTAAAGCCAATTTTATGTACTTATCTTCTCGTCTAATTTCTTACATCATGGCTAATTTATCAAATGGTAGCAACAATTTGAAGAATAATCGCAAATTTGAAACTCTTAGTTTCCAATTAATTTTCATAAAAACACCCAACCAATTGTATTTGATGGTGCTGCAAATTCTTTGGCTTAAGTTGGATCTAAAAATAAAATTAAAAACCGATGAAAAGAACTGTACAAAACATAAATTTATAGTTCGGTTTTGGAGCGGTTCCGAACCTGTCCAGTTCGGTTTTGGTTCTATCTGTCACGACTCAGCCCAGGATTGCCTCTACAGTTCCTGGAGCACAGCGAAATACAAGGCCATGCCGCGTACATGCACGGCCGGCATGTACCAGCCATCTTCACTGGCGCGGCGCGCCAGTGGAATAATCTCACGGATGCTAGAGCAATATCCAGATAATCCTGGATACTTGTGAGGGGTCATCGAATTTGTATTTGGAATAGACAACAACGCTGAAGGTTCCCTCAATAATCCCTACAGCATAATCTCTCGTGACTGGGCACGAGGTACGGATAGTACACCTGTCCTGTAGCGGATCTGGACTGGTTACATAGCCAATTTATAGGGGCGGTGCGTCTCGGTTGGCTCACGGGGCATAGCAACGGCATAACGGTACCATATACAAGCCTTATCTGTAAAAGCGACCCGCATTGCGAGGCAATGTCTCTTGACCTTCCTTAAGCCAAGGAGAACTCATGACTATCCCTTATAGATAGCCCATGAGTCGGGGTCCATGATGACCAAGCCTTGAAGCTCATTTAGTCATGGGGAGGATTGGACCAAGGTTCCTCCTTAATATAGCCACAAAGTAAATAGCTAATTTCCAAAAGGAAACGTTAAAACTGGAGACGAAGCATACTGGCCCTTTTCGCCCCCTTAACCAATTTCAATTTCAACGAAACTTGGGGTGCAGCTATATTAAGGTCTCGAAAACATATATCCAAGGTTAAAATTTAAAATGCTCAGGTGGATTTTCCTGGCGTTCTGTAGGGCGTCACACCCTCCCGTGCTTAAAATAATCTCGACGTCCTCGTCGAGAACCTTCTTCAACATGGTTCTGCAAAGATTCAATCTTTTGCATCTTCAAGAAACTAATAACTTTCTCGTACTTAGTTTAGAGTACTAAATCTTCTTCTGCACTAGCGGATACTGAGCCCAACTGCTAGTCTCGACGCTGACAACTGTGGTCTTCATGAATGAATCTTGACCTTCGGCCATTCCAACTTAAGTGCATCGGTGACTGGACTTTCATTCAACTCAAAAGTCTACATTCCCTTCTGGATAATGTTCTGTGGCCTTTAGCCTTTTAATAAATAAATGGGCGGTACTCTCAAGCATCGCGCCCTATGAAATACGTTGTATCCTACTGTAAAGTACCTTCTCCCCTGACACATTTAGAATGTTGCTCTACTCGACAAACCTAGGGCGTCTTCTCCGAACTGCCCGACGAGGATATCTACAATCCCATCTAAAAAGTGTGCTCTTTTTCGAGTCACACTAGTGCGCTCTTCCTTCGAGCCGCGCAATGCCTTTGCTGCTGGAGAGTTCAATCTTCTATGAATCTCATCTTCAAACTTCACTATCCTTCTGCGAGTGGTAAGGAGCAAGTTTGTTAAAAACTAGGGGTAAACTCTCCTCATCTACTACGGAATACCTGCCGCACTCTGAAACTGCATGACTGCTCTTTCAACTAACTCTGCAAAGGTCTTCAAACAACGTCTGCCCTTCTTATAGAACATCTGGGATACAACATCAAGATGCGGTACTCTAGCCATACCAGTATAGAACTGAACTGGTGCTCATTGTTCACTTGGACAAGGGAGGGTAGCTCCTATGAGGTAGCATACTCTCAACAAGGTGTGGACCACTCTTGCCCTACTGCCAATAAAACCATCGAGGCAGCCTATCAAGGCGCGGGTACTCTAATCCCTACTGTCAGCTAAACCATGGAGGTCCTGTGTGAACTTGGAAAACCCATGAGACATCTATCTGTACAGCCACGTTCTGCTCTACCACTTTGTAGTAGCCCATCATCTAACCAATTGAACGATAAATGACATTTGCACCTAATTTGGCTGCAGGAAGGGTGATCGCTACTCCGGCGTTACCAAGGTCTCTCAACTTCGGAGGACTCCAATTTACCTTACTCTCCAAGGAGGACTTCTCAATGCCTCTTCTCTAACGAGGACTTAACACTGGCATCTGTACTTGCCAAACTTCGGTGGTAATGACTCATGTTAGAACCTGCATACAACTGCGTCACAACTTACAGCTCTTTCCACACTCAATAATCTTGACGTCTGCGTCGAGAATAAAGTTGTGACATATAACTGATTGACTGCTGAAGCGTTTCTACATCTCTTCATCCCTACTCGACCCTGAGTACCTGGGGAATTCAAGAACAAAATACTGTCTCTGCACCTGTCGCCCTAAGCTCCTTGGCTTGCCATGTCCAACTGCTATCAAACTCGTAGAGACTAACCTTCATACGGTCGCAATCATCTTTAAACAAAAGCGTAGCCATTCTCTATCTCTGTACTACCTTCTATAAGCGCAGCAAACTCTAACCGGTCATTCAGATGTGGTCTTCAAATGAGACTCCATCAATAAAAACAAAGGCGCAGGAATTCGATCCCTACCGCCAACTACCAAGTGATAAGGAATTGGGAAACTAACATCCAATTCTGCTCAAGATCTTTTCATCCAAGAGCATTCATCCATCTGAGATCATGTCTGAGGTAACCCGCTCAACTCTGTTCTGTAACAATGACGTAACTTAGTACCCTTCGGAAATGTGAGTCTTCACCCATCTGTGAGCTTAAAACGATCCATAATCATCTTGTGGAACAACATGGATCAACTCGGCTAGAGCACTCGCACGGCGACAAACATGAAACTCAACTACGGAGCCAGATAATAAGCATCACTCAACAACTTGTCTTCTTTGAGTGAGCAAAGCAGTGTCCAAACATCCTATGGAACCAACTATGGACAAGTGACAACCCAACATGGGAGTCGCAGTTCATGTCACCTAACCAAGAGAAACTCTGCCCTCGACGTCTACCTGACGAAATCACTGTGTGCAAACTCGAGACCCAAACCATGTCTTTATCTGCTTTCTTGCTACTTCCATTTCGGCTTATGACATTTGCCTCCGGAACGTCTCTGTGTCCAACTCAGAACAATCAAAACAAGTATCAACCAGGATTCTACAATCTTCTGTAGGCACTAAGGAATTCCAACCAAACCAAGCTTCGAGGCTTCCACACGAAAGTACTCGGTATAAAATGCTGACCATATCGATCCCTGTTGAGGGGCATCATCCTTTATTATAATTGTTACTAAACTTTGCAGTGCATATGGATCAAATACAAACAACAACCTGCTAGATCGCCCGACTACTATTCTTCATAGAGCATCTGCTATACTGACCAGCCTTCTAGAGACAATCAATGATATAGATCATCGCGTCCAACTCAAATCTCAATCCATCCTCTTAGCGTCATTGTCCAAAGCATACTTAAATTGAGCAATCTCGCGCTCAAATATGAAGCATTTCTCTCACTTCTAATATCAACTGACATGTAGGCAACCCACTCTACAAGCATTCACAATGGTGATTGAATCATCTATACAGAGCAACTTCGGCTCTAAAGATAACAACTGTCAACTAGGTATCCCGTATTACCAACTCAGGAACCATCACTCTGATCTACTCTAACAAGATCTGATAACTCGGTTCAACTCTTGACCGACTCTGATAGATGTAGGCACAACCCATCTACGCTCTAACAAGCAATGGCCCAGCAAGCCTTGCTCTAAGACCATCTATCACGGCCCAGCCCAGGCTTGCACCTACAGTTCCTGGAGTACAACGGAATACGAGGCCATGCAGCGTACATGCACGTCTGGCATGTACCAGCCATCTTCCCAGGCACGCCGCGCCAGTGGAATAGTCTCACGAATGCTAGAGCGACATCCGGATAATCCTAGATACTCGTGAGGGGTCAATGAATCTGTATTCGGAATAGGCAATAATGTGAAGGTTCCCTCAATAATCCCTACAGCGTAATCTCTCGTGACTGGGCACGAGGTACGGATAGCACACCTGTTCTATAGCGAATCAGGATAGCTCAATATGCCAGGTTACAGATATGGGACATGTATATCTCAAGGGGCGGCGAGCCTGGACTGGTTACATAGTCTATTTATAGGGGCAGTACGTCTCGGTTGGCTCGCGGGGAATAACGACGGCATAGCAGCGCCATATACAAGCCCTGTCTGTAAAAGCGACCCGCATTGAGGGACAATATCTCCTGCCCTTCCCTAAGCCAAGGAGAACTCATGACTATCTCTTATAGATAGCCCATGAGTCAGGGTCCATGATGACCAAGCCTTGAAGCTCATTTAGTCATGGGGAGGATTGGACCAAGGTTCCTCCTTCATATAGCCACTAAGTAAATAACTAGTTTCCAAAAGGAAACGTTAAAACTGGAGACAAAGCGTACTGGCCCTTTTCGCCCCCTTAACCAATTCTGATTTCAACGAAACTTGGCGTGCAGCTATATTAATGTCTAGAGAACATATATCCAAGGTCAGAACTCAAAACGCTCGGGTGGATTTGCCTGACATTCAGTAGGACGTCACACCGTCTGACCTAGAAACCAACATTCTGGTTCAGGTATCGGTTTGACCCCAAAACCATGCTGAACCCTAGTCAAACTTCTAAATTCTCATGAGTTACCCGTGGGTCTCAATATTATTTCCTAACTGTGATAAGAAAATACAAAATAGTTTATTTAGAGATTAGTCCTCATGGGGTAAAAAAGACATTAAGAAGAAAGTAGAGTTACTGGAAGAGAGTTGTCATTTTATTTATGAAGGAGCAGGTAGGTGGGTAGGTGCACCTGCTCCCGGTAGTCGCAAAGCCAAACTCGTTGTAAAAGTGCATAACCTTCAAATTTAACGTATAATGTGCATTCCTATTCCAAAAAATAGTACCCCATTATGAACTCTTACAATAGTATTTTGTTAATGTTAGAAGATTTGGAAATATGATCTTTTGTTGCAAATAGACTTTCTCCATCCTAATCAAAAACCATATCTCAACAATGATATGCATGTTTCCTTTTTATTGCATATTGATGTGATGTCTAAAATTAATCAAACAAGGCAAATTATTGCACAATTATTGTGTATAAACAACGTCTGGGACGATAATGAAGAAACCACGATTGCCCCTGTAATTTGACGGTGGTGTAATGGCGAGTTTTCCGATAGGTAAACTTCACCCTTACTTTAGTTAATCTGGATGTGATGCAAGTGTTAGAAGGATAAAACATAGAGTATTTTACGTGGAAACTTAGAAGAACACTAAGAAAAACCACGACCTCGATGAAGATTTGATAAGGAAAATGTTTACTATGTTGCTAATCAATTACACTTGACAAAGAAAATAGTAATGGTGTAAACAATATGCAGAAAAACTTCGCCCCCTTGTGTGTTCTACCTATATTTATTATTATATGCATGTAGCTACATAATTATAACGTTTCACCTAAATTCCGGGAAGGTGTGCGACCTTCGCGGAGCACGGCCAATGACTATATTTGACCAAGTGTAACGACTGCTTTTGTGTGGTTGGCTCTTGCAATTCAGGGTGCTCTCGAGATATATACTTGTATGCGTGATTATATACCTTCGAGATGTTCCTTAGAACTCATCTTATCGAACCTGAGAAATATGCGACTACATGTGGGGCTGCTACACCTTAAATAATGTTTTAGATCAAGGTCGGTTTTAATTATATTTTATGTTATTTATATGCTCAATCCATATCTGTTGGAAAATACAAAGGATGTTTTGGTTTTCTTTTTGGTTTGAATGGTAAAACTAAGTGTTTAGTCTCACATTGGATATGAGGGAAACTAAACTCTTCTATATAACTAAGTCTAACACTTAACTTGTTGTGATGTGTGTGAGAGTTGGTGGGTCACACGCGCATGTACGACCAATGTGTGCAAACTAGCTTGGGTGCATGGGCTACCCATGGGATTGCTCGACCTAGGAACCCGCTTATTATTATGAGACTATGATTAAGCCTTGGGGCCATGGGCTCATGGGGATTCTTTTGAACACTTAGTCACTTTTTTGGGTTTGAGGTATGAGTTGGGTTGTCTCCAACAGACGCACCTTAAGGTATGACTCTTGGTGAAGAGGAACTGACTTGAGGTGTGACCCTTGGTGAAGAGTCACCTATGCTCTATATAACCCAACTTCATTTTCATTTATTATTATCAGTTTTTCAGAGTTTTCTTGAGTCATTTTCAAGAGAAAAAACAGACGCAATCAAAGTTAGTTTGGCAGAGAGATAAAAGTGCTTTCTTCTCTCTGCGACTGATCGTTGTATCCTAGGAGACAAGGGCCTACATTCTTGCAAAGTACTATGGCAGGGGCAAATCTGTCTTAAGGAGATAGTGTATATACACTAGACTCGATCATCTCCTTAAGAGGTGTTGTTTGTTCATGCAGATTGAATAACAATATCAACCCTACAATCTTGCCTGGCCCTTGTGATTTAAGTTTTGCTTTCTTTAGTTGAAGCTATGGAACTGGCAATAATGAACTTAACAGTTTACTCCTGGCTCATATAGAGTTATAGGTCTCATTTTTTTGTGGGCTATGCCTACTGCTAGAGGGCCAAGAATGTTTCTTAACTTTTTTTCTTTCTTGTAAACTGATTAGATCTTAACAGATGCGCTATCTACCGGTTTCAAAGCTTTTTCAGTTACAAGTTTCCCTTCCCTATTCAGATAGATATTCGATAGTATGCTAAGTTATTTGTATAAAGAGATCATATCAATGTTTTTTATCTCCTTACAAAAGGAAAAAAAAGCCAAGATGGTTGCTTCATTCTCCTCAACGCATTAGGTAAATCGGACTGTCCATCTCTTTACACACTACAGATTGAGCTTTTGTGAGAGACGGCGGCCTTCAGCATAAGCCCAGCAAGAGCCCCCAAATTTTGGCATAAATCAAGGGCCCCAAAAACATATCCATGTAGATAGTGGGGGCCTCAAAATTGAAGTTCGTTTAGGGCCCTCGAAACCCCATGGACATCTCTTTGGTAGTAGGTGTAAGGGCTTATTTCTAATCCTCCTACTAGGCCCGATATTCGAGCTCACGTAGTTCGTATAAACATACTGATAACCAACTAAGGATTAAGAGCAAGCAGATCACAATACAGACTTCCTCACCTACAGTATGAGGATACTGAAGCGACCAGTAACATCGTACTGCAGAAGATACTCAGTCGACCATTAATAGTTCGTATACAAGCGAACATCGTTAGAGATCGTATCTTCATCAACAGTTCAAAGTTACAGCTAAGGTCATCAATAGATCTATTACAGATCAACAAGTATCAAGACGTTACAAAAGACCTCATAAAGACTCATCAAATACGGACGACCAAAACGTATGTCATCAATGTAACTAACGGTCATATTATAAGACCTATAAAAGGAAACCTGAAGATCAGGATCCATGAAGGCTATTATCATCTACAAAACTTCTTGGAGAAAGTGATCCCTACCAAAGCTCAGATATCCTATCTCTTTCTCTTTGTAATAGCTAGCACCTAAATAAACACCATTCTTTCAGAAATTCTCAGGAGAGGTCGTGGTTTTTAGCCCATTCAAGGGTTTTCCATGCTATAACTTATGTTAATTGCTTCCAATTCCTAGCTAATATTCATATTTCAAGGGTACACGGCACTATCTTCATCCAATACGAAAATAGGCTATTACATTTGGCACCATCTGTGGGAATCGAAGCATACACTCAGTGCTCTCTGGTCCACTTTACTAATTTATTTCTCGAAGGATGGTAAATCAAGACAAATCACACCACGTCCTGCCTGACGCTGCTGAAGTAGTGACGGATTTGCGAACAACTATGCAAGCAGAAGCCGAACAAGGAATAGAACTAGAGAAATAGCATGCCAGCATGCAAGACACAATCAAAGTACTTTAAGCTCAAATAACAGTAAATCCGAGACAGCAGAACGCTCTGCCTACAACCTCGAGGATATCAGTCCATGATCGCCTGGGGCATCGAGTCCAGAATCTAGCACTTCCCCAAATTTAGCAAGAGCTAGTCCCACCTCCAGGTCATGTCAATCCACAATTACCCACCGGAGCAATAATTGATATGCAACAACAAGAGGAACAAAATAGAGATAAACCTTAAATTTTGGTCTATGAACGCATGGGCGAAGCAACAGGAGAGCACAATCCACCAGGAGAATGAGCAGCAAGACGAGCTGTCACGTCTAGACAACACCTCACTCTGGAACATGTAAACAAACGCATCTAGGAGCTGTTAGACGCTCAAATACTTACTGGAAGAAACAGCTATACCAAATTACAGAAGAGCCCGCTCGCATAAGAGTTGTTGGACGAGGAAGTACCCACCAGTTTTCATACTCTGAAGATTCACAAATACAAGGGAGGAGATCCTGTGGAGCACGTCCAAGAATTTTAGGATTCTTTGGGGCTACATTTGACATCCAATCACATCCTCTGTCGTCTCTTCCCGACCAGTTTAAAGAGTGAACCTCTACGATGGTTTCACACGCTCCGCGAAGGGTCTATCTTAACTTTCAAACAACTTCGCAAACTGTTTGTTAAAAAATATTTGCACAATAAAGACAAGGAGGAGAGTTTTTACTCTTTGTTCAGTCTCAAGCAGGCACCAGACGAAAAATTGGAGACGTTTACCAGGAAATTTTTTGGACTACCTCGGAAAATTGACAACCTCGACAAGAAGATCACAATCTCCGCTTTCACCAATGCACTACTCGTAGATGGACGAGCCAAGGAGCACCTGGTTCTCAACAATCCACTAACGTTGGAGGATATGATTAAGAAGGTCAACAACTTTATCGACCTTGAGCGACTGACAACTGAGAAACCAAGACCTCAACGCATCACCCTACCAACCAAAGGCCATCCCGATGAACGAGCTCATAACAGTAATAAAGATTATGGGGGTGATAAGAAGCGATTCAAGTCCAATGACAATCAAGGACGCCAAGGATGAAGGAAGCCAATTCCGTGTATACCACAATTAACAACTACTCTTGCAGACTTATACCCGCTGATACAAAAGGATAAATTCTTAAGAAATGTCAATACTCTTCCGCCCATACCAGGAAAGCCATACTGCATTCACAACCAGATTCAACATCATGACATGGAGTGGTGTTTCGCACTGATATTTCTTCTCCAGATTATATTTGCACATGGTTGAATGCTTGAGTATATTGTTGACATCGAAAGTTATAAGGATGGCAGCTACAAGACTGGCGCCAAGATCGTCCAAGTTGACGAAACAAATAAAGAAAAACACTTATACTTCCTCGAGACTCAGACAATCAACAACTCCAACAGATCCAAGCGTAGGCACGTCGGACAATATCATGATCTGACAATGATAGATAAAGAAGCTCGCTTGCTGCCAGAATCCAACAATCAACGAACTGGGATTTCTTTTGAAGACTGTAACGTTCGTCACATCAACTTTCCGTACCAGAATGCACTTGTGATCATGTTCAAAATGGAGAACATAGTTCTACATACGATGATGGTAGATACCGGCAGTAGCATCGAACTAATTTTCCAGAGCACGATCGACCAAATGGGCTTAGCAGACAAGGTCGAACCAAGTGACATCAATGTCCTTGGATTCAACGGCTCTATGGAAGAACGTGTGGGGAAAATCACACTTCCCATCATAACCGGACCAGTCATACTTGACGTAGTCTTTTAGGTCATCAAGGTCAAATCCCGTTACTTGGGCATCATGGGGCGACCATGGTTGTATAACATGAAAGCTATTCCCACCACATATCATCAGGCATTACAATTCGACTGGAAATGAGGGATCTGCGAAATCAAAGGAAGCCAAAAATTGGCTCGAGCTTGCGATAATACTATTTCCATTGAAGCTAAGCCAACTACAACAACTCCCGCATAGCAATTATAGTAGTCAATTCCAGCAGAACCTCAGTTGCCAAACATCGAACCAGCAGAGTGCGTCAAGATCAGTGGCATGCAAAGAGGAACTCACATTGGAACTCTCTTGAGCACGGAGGAACGCTCGAATCTCATACATTTTCACACAGATAACAGTGACGTCTTTGCATGGATGTTTTACAAAATGCTAGGGATCGATCTCACTATAGCATGCCACAAGCTAGGGTTGAAAGATAAAGCAGAACTGGTCAAAAAAAATAACGAACTCTAGCACCAAAACTGCGAGACAAAGTGAATAAAGAGATCGGCAAATTGACCGAGGTCGGTTTTATTCGCAAAGCTATTTACCCTGACTGGATCTCGAACATCGTCGCAGTCCCAAAGAAGAATGGCAAAATCAAAGTCTGTGTTGATTTCACGGATCTAAACCGACATACCCCGAAAGATAGCTTTTCACTTCTGATCATCAATCATCTGCTCAATTCTATGGCAGGGCACGAACTACTCTTAATGATGGACGCTGCATCAGGATATAATCAGATACCACTTCTTCCTAAAGATCAAGACAAGACTGTGTTCATCACTGAACAAGGGATATATTGCTATAAAGTCATGCCTTTCGGCCTAAAAAACATCGGCGCTACCTATCAAAGATTAATGACACAGATATTCAAAGACCATCTCGGTAAAATAATGGAGGTCTACATTGCAGATATGCTCTGCAAAAGTCTCAAGAGAGAGGACCATCTTACAGATTTGTGAGCAACTTTTGAGATTTTGCGATCTTACAAGATGCGTTTAAATCCCGATAAGTGCCAATTCGGCGTTCAATCCAGAAAAAATTTGGGTCATATAATAAGCAAAAGAGGGATTGAAGCCGATCTGTCAAACATCGGAGCTCTCTTAGCTATCCTTCCACCAAAAACAAAGAAGGGCATTCAGAAACTAGCCGAGAAGATTACAACACTAAACAAATTTGTATCCAAGTCTTCAGACAGATGTCGACCTTTATTCGATCTGTTAAAGCGAGGAACATCACAAAGAAAATCAAAGAAAGATCTTGATCGAATAGACATACCAATGTGAAGCAGCTTTCCTCGAACTTAAACATTATTTGGGCAAACCACCAGTCATGAGCACACCAGCAGATGGAGAAGAATTCGCAGTATACCTAGCTGTCACGGATACATCTCTCAGCTCTGTTCTTCTCTGATTTGAAGAAAGGACTGAGAAACCAGTCGATTTTATTAACAAAACTCTGAGTCTCACTAAAATGAGATACACCAAAATCGAGAAGCTTCTTCTTGCTTTCATATATACATCCCATAAATTAAAACAGTACATCCAAGCTCATATTATTCGTGTTTTGATGAACTATCCACTCTGCAAAATCTTATCCAAGCGCAAAAAATCTCGACGTATCCAACAATGGTCAGTAACTCTCGGGGAGAACGATATACATTTCGAACCACATCATTCAGAAAAAGGTCAAGCCGTAGCAGATTTTCTAGCAGACTTTCCAGTAGAGGTTCCTGATTGGGAAGAAGATTTTATTAGTCAAAAAGATGAACCGCTCACGGACCAGTCAGAAGATAAATCAGATTGGGTAACAAAAAAAGGTTGGCAACTTTTGACCGACGGCTCCGTCGGACCAGCCGAATCAGGAATTGGGATTGTCCCTATTACTCCTTCCAATGATCGGCTTGAAAAATCCATTCGCCTCAACTTTGAAGCATCCAATAATGAGGCAGAATATGAGGCATTAATTCATGGCTTAGACATGGCACTCATACTGGGTATAGCAGCGCCCTCTATCTACACAGATTCGTTACTAATCGTCAACCATTACACAGGCGTATATCAAACCAATGGGAGAATGGTCGACTATGCTGCTGCAGTGGTCGAACGAATGAACAAATTTCAGATAATTTCTTTGGAGCATTTCCCAAGGGGGGAAAATAGACATGCAGATGCACTAACTTACCTGGCTGGTGTCTTTGGATCAGAAGCTCGTTACTTAAAAATCGACATCATTTCTAACCATAGCATTAGCACCATCGTGTCCAACACCATTAATATTGGGGCAGCGAGGAGGTCAAAGATGATTAGAGACAGCCTTTCATTACATACATCGGGCCTCAAAAGAAATTCAACGGTCCACTTCCTGAGGATCTTACAGAGCGGCGAAGATTAATTGACAATGCTCGAAGATACACTGTTCAGGAAAATCTCCTACACAAAATTTCGGTCACTGGTTCATACCTCCTTTGTCTATCTAACAAAGAAGCATAGCAATTCTTGCACGATCTACACGAAGGTACGTACAGATCCCATGCAGCAGGACAATCTCTTGCAAATAGAACTTTAACTCAAGGAATGTTTTGGCCTAAGATGAAAGCACAGGAAATTGAATATACACGTAAGTCTAACGTTTGTCAGCGGCATGGACCTAAAATACGAGCTCCAGCACTCAAACTACACTCGAGCCAAGTCACTTGGCCATTCAGACGATGGGCTCTCGATCTCGCAGGAGAGTGTCCTACAGCACCAAGAAAACGAAAACATTTTTTTGGTCACTATAGATTACTTCACTAAATGGGTAGAAGCAGTCCCGCTGTGCTGAACCAGAGAAGACGAAGTCATCAGATTTATCTGGGAGAACATTATTATCTGATTCGGCAGACCGCACCTCATCAGAATTGAAAATTAACCACAATTTGTTGGCTCCAAAAGCATCGCATTCCTTAATGAACACAACATCATTCATTCCCCATCCAATCCTTATTATCCACAGGGAAGCGGCCAAGCTGAGATTACTAATCAAACTATTGTGGATGGCATCAAGAAGCGTTTAGATGACAAAAAGGGGAACTGGGTGAACGAGTTACCACATGTACTTTGGGCCTACCGCATAACTCCCATAACAGCAACAGTTGTACTCCATTTTTACTGGCCTACAGAACTTAAGCCATCATTCCCACTCAATATCATCATCCAATACGCGATCACAAGATGACAGATGAAGAAAATGAGTTTCAGATCGCATGCAATCTGAATTTGATCGAAGAAACACGTGATAGAGCCCTTGTTAATCTTGGAAGATATCAGCTTGCATTGTCCCGATCCTATAACAAGCGTGTTCGACATCGAGAATTCAAAGTTAAAGACCTCATTCTCAAAGAAATCCCACAACATCGTAAAGCACCTAATGCTGGAAAGCTAGCAGACAATTGGGAAGGTCCATTTATCGTAACTGGCACAAGTGGTTTAGGATCCTACGATCTCAGTACATATGAAGGTGTACCTGTAGCTAATCCGTGGAATACCCATCAATTGAAGTTGTATCAAAGATAAACATGCTGTAATATCCGATATTATGCAATAAAGTACTTTTTCATCATCATCTTGCAAATCCATTCTGTTCAAGCATTTCTACCTATCTCCGCCTGTACCGGAAAATTACTACAATATAGTTATTCAAATATACTCGCTCTCCAAGGGTCGCTTATTGAGTCAATTAATTCGATCTGGAAGAGATGCACTATATATGGCTATTCAATATTCAAAGATGTCTCAGTACGGTTGCTTATTGATACACTCAATTCTACTTGTGACTGAGGCCTGCAACATATCTATTCATATATACTCACTCTCTGAGGGCCGCTTATTGAGTTAATCAATTCGATCTGACAGAGATGCACTATATAGCTATTCAATATTCAAAGATGTTTCAGTACGGTCGCTTATTGATACACTCAATTCGACCTGGGACTGAGACCTACAACATAGCTATTTAAATATACTCGCTCTCCGAGGGTCGCTTATTGAGTCAATCAATTCGATCTGGCAGAGATGCACTATATAGCTATTCAATATTTAAAGATGTCTCAGTACGGTCATTTATTGATACACTCAATTCGATCTGTGACTGAGACCTACAACATAGCTATTTAAATATACTCGGGGTGGCTTATTGAATCAATCAATTCGATCTGACAGAGATGCACTATAAAGCTATGCCATATTCAATACATCTCATTGCAGTTGCTTATTGATACGCTCAATTCGACCAGTAACTGAGACCTACAACATAGTTATTCAAATATACACGCTCTCTGAGGGTTGCTTATTGAGTCAATCAACTCGATCTGGTAGAGATGCACTATACAGCTATGCCATATTTAATACATCTCATTACGGCCACTTATTGATACGCTCAATTCGACCCGTAACTAAGAACTGCAACATAGCTCTTCCAGTATACAGGCTCTCCCGAGGGTCACTTATTGAGTCAATCAATTTGACCTGGTTGAGACACTATACAGCTATTTAACATTCAATGCATCTCTTTACGGTTGCTTATTAGCTTGTTCAATTCGACCTATACAAAAGAGAATACAACATCACTCCAGTCATATATCTCTACATGGTCGTTTATTGGTTTACCCAATTTGACAATTCATAGAGAAAACAAAAACAAAAACATTTGTTTACTCAATGTTTGACATTTTTTTTTCTACAGCAAAGACATATTTACACTCTGCCTAATTACAGTTAACTATTTTTCTCGCTTCGGGCGTACAGCATTCGAACTTTCCCTAGGCCCAAACAAAAGTAAGGCAGGGAAAGGTATAGCAGTATCAACTACAGTAGGAGACCCATTCACCAGCTTCGTAACCCGCAGCATCAGATTATCTATATAAGATAACCGCGCTAGCTACAAATCATACTCCATACCGTGCTCAATGAAAGCAGCCAAGATCGAATCATGCTCTTGCCATAATTTCTTCACATCAGCATGCAATATAGCCATAGTATGCAATGTAGCTTTGTCTGCAGTCAACAGCATAGCTTCACCGAGCTCGGTCTTCACTTTGTTTAGTTTATCGTCAAGTTCCTTGCAGCGATCTACCAGCAACAAAGCCTTATACTGCATCGTTGTCTCCACACTACGCCCCATCTCCTCCTTCAGACATTGCAACTTATCACACACCTTCTGAGAATACTTGTTTTTGTCGTCTGCAGCATCCACCAACCTTTGCGGCTCCTTATACTTCACATGGAGCTCCTCGTAAACTTTATTACCTTGCATAAACTCTAGTATCAAGGCTTGTTTTTCCCGGTCAAGACCTGCGATCCATGAATTACACTTATTGATGGTTTCATTCAGCTCTCGATTTCTTTTGGAACATGCTTCCTCGTGAGTTTTGGCACGGTCACTTTTTCTCTGACAAGAGTCTAGAGCTTCACGCAAATCCCAGCTCATCTTTTTTAGACGCTCTCGCATATTACGAAGTTCAACATCCTGCTTCTTTAACATATTAGAATTATCTGTCACTGCCGATTGATAATACAACAAATCGTTCTTCTATTTTTCAATCGTACTCGACAGATCCAAGACTTGTTGGTTCGCAGTCATGGTTTCCAATTTTTTCTTCTTTAAAGACTTTTTCCACAACTTGGCTTCATTATGGGCAGTCAATATCTCTGCATCCTTACTTGACAACTCTACAGTCACAGCATTCAGCCGACTCTGCAGCTCCAATATATCAGCCTCCAACTTCGAGTTCAACAAGGTCATATTTTCAACCGCCAATGAAGACTGCTGTAATTTTACGGTTAATTCTTTATTTGAAGCAGAGAGTTCGTTCTGCTCATTGACACCAGCCTAGAAGAACAAATTACAAATGGCATATATCTATCAACAAATTTTCATACAAGCAAGACATATTATTCAACAACATTTATTATAACATCAAGCTATGATACACAAATAAACTACATTATGCAGAGCATAATTATAGGCCACAGTTTAGCTGGCTTGTGATTGAACCCTACTACTACTCGCATCTACTTGCAAAGGTTCATTGAAGATTACGACCTCTTGAGGACGGGTTTTATGCCGTGTGTAAGGTAACAGATCTTCGACCTCCTCCTCCTCAGACTCTTCAGCTCGTGGTTTTGAGGTTGAAGCTCCTCCACCCTCATTACCCTTTGTAAACCACATATTTTTAACCTTATCATTCTCTACCTCAACATCTTTACCATAGCTCAAGATATAACATCTAAATTCATTTTCTACTCTCTCGAGCTCGCCCCCATAAAATGCGATCACATCGGCTATCTGACGTTCGTGATCCGTGTTATTAGCACGTTTTCCCCGCTTTGGAGTAATATTCTTCTTCAAGCGCGATTGGGACACCTATAGACGTTTCAGCGTATCTAGTAAACGCGTTTCTAACAATGTCACTCTCTTCTCCGAGCTCTGCAACAACTTATTACACTCCACATTTTTCCTCTCCAGACATACATTATGATCCTTGCATCGCTCCAGTTCGTCACAAGCATGCCTCAGATCGATTTCTAATTGTGCCTGGATCCTTCTATCTTCCTTCTTTATATTGAAGAAAAGGATACTCATCATTCTTCGCCCCTACAAAAGTTAAGCTCATCAGGCATTACACCTACACCACCCCATATGATTGATACACCAGCCCAAGCTGAGCATCTTTTCGCCTCTATGTTATGACGATTACGTGCTTTTTGCGCTAAGAATTTTACCCGAGCTGGATCTGGCACCACACCTCTCTCAGTTAACAGTTCTAAATAGACCTCCTTCAAGCCCCATTCACTATCTACTTCGGCCTCAAAGTAAAGTGTCAAAGACAATAACGACCTTTGACACTCTAACTTATCACTCTCATCTACGAACTGCTTATCCTTAAGGGATTTTCGGAATAAGACAAACATATCGCACTCTTTCCACAAAACCTCATCCCCCTCAATTTTTATCTTCCCATATCTACATTGAAGCTCGAATAACTCCTTAAAGGTGTTATCAAAATTGGACTTATGTAGACGTCTCTCATATTCAAGTTTATTGTGTACCTGTTGAACACGATTGATGGAATCCCTTGCTCGACTCAAGGTATTCTCCATCTCGATCACTTTCCCCCTCAAACGAACTACCTCCTACATACAAAGTATACATTCACCATCAAACAACATATATCAACAGCAACAAGAAATTCAATTCTCAGCAAAAAAGATCTATCACCACTACAAGGGACAAGTTCGACCAGACACTTTAAAACTATGTTACAGCTACATAATCAAGGATTAGCTCCTACTGCCTCCTTGGTCGTGTCATCCGCAACTAAAGAAGCCAATATCTGCTCAGAAGGTTGATCAACTACTGGAGAGGCTTCTTCGTCAGGGAAAACTATCTCACTATATTTTCCAGCGATAGCAAGATTGAGATCATCTTGAGTTAACCCCCAGTGGTAGAAGGCTTTAACAGGATTATTTCGACCAGCCACTACAGTATCGATAGTCTTCTTTGCAGCATCTTTGATCTCCTTCTTCAAGACAGCAGTTTCTGCCTTAAACTGCTTCTTCAACACAGCAGTCTCTGCCTCAAACTGCTCTTTCAGCATAGTTTTCTCCTTTTTCATCTGGTCCTTCAACTCCTCAGACAATGCAGTTCGCTCTTTATCGAGCTGCTCCCTCAGTGCAGCTTTCTCTGCATCATGTTGCTGAACCAGGCCAGCGCGGTCCTCAACACCTGCCCTCAACACCTCGATGGCCAAGTCCCACGCAGTAGACAACTGCACCACAAGAACAACATAGCAGAATTATCAGTCAGATCACTTCTTAAACACAGATAGTCATACAACAATGATATACATACCTGCATAATGTTGGACTAGATCTCAGCATTCAGACGCGGTGGATCATGTTTAGTCAGGTCGCGTGATGTCTTCGACATCTGCCCCACCACACCGAGATCACTATTTTTTTAGGATGTTTTCTTAGTTTTGCCCTCTTGCCTCTGCTTTGCTTCTTCGCAGGAGGCACCACATCTGCAGCAGCATCTACCACCTCAACCACCACCTGTGGTGCCTGTACAGAAGCCGTTTGCTCCAAAGCTGACAACGCCCTTTTTCCTTTAAGTCATCGACTTTTCAAGGTCGAAGTACCCGCATCACATACAGGAATCTCTGCCATCCCATCAAAAGCAGACCCAAAAATCGTCTTAACTCGATTTTGATGAGCTCGTTAAACTTTTAGAACTACAGAGTTCAGTCGCTTCTCTTTACGGATACCTAACTCTCCAAGTACTTGGTTCAGATCGGTTCCTTCCTGAGATACGATGTCAAACAAGCTCGATGTATCAGCAACACCTTTTGGATTAGGTTTTGTCAAATCAACAACAAATTATTTTAGCAGTTCACAATAAGTTAAAAGATGAAATACAGACAAAATGAAGACACTTACTCTCGTTAAAATTCTTATATAACAGCTCGAGCGCCGGTTCCCCAGGCACTTGCATACAGTTACCCCTCACCATTACAAGATGGTCGCACCAGGGTCTCCTAGCATATTCAAAGTCAAAGAATTTTGGCCTCGCCGAATCACTAAACAAGTATCCACTCTTTCGATCTTTCATATATTTAAACTTATAGTATTTCAAGACATCGTACGCAATGAACTGTCTCGCAATACCACCATCTCTCCATCTCTTGTTAAGGGCTTCACAAACCTTCATCATCTCAAAGACATTACCATTTAATTGGCCAGGGCAGCTCTTTAGAGTATTCATTACCTCTATTTAGAAAAAGGTTAGGGGAATGCTTAACCCATATACGACCTGGATCAGGTAACAAAGGAATCATTCCTCTACGACCTCTACACCAGTCTCGTTGTAATAAGAGATATCTATATCATCTCCTATATCCATATTTCTCTTCCACTGATCCAAGGAAGGCACCTGATAGTGCTCTATCTTACCACCTGGTCTCACCAGAGCCCTAAACCACAATCCCGCATTCATCACATAATGCCCCCATTTTCCATTTAAACCTTTTTTATACTGCAAAATTTTTTTGCTACGTCTACATTCTCGGGATACCTAAAAAATTGTTCAGTCTCAATCTCCACATGCAATTCCCTATCCTCCTCAGAATGAATAGCCGGCATATCAACAGTAATGGTACCACTCTTCTCTATATCATCTATAGTCCTACCAGACGACGATGATTCCTCACTGGAGGATACAACCATTTTACTACTGGGTTTCAAATTTTTGACACGCATCTAACACATACAAGAAAAGGCTATTCATTGCTTTGTAATCAAATAGGCTTTATCCCTTAGCCATACCCAACAAGTCATCAATCTACCAAGCAAGCCACTACAATCTAATATGGCATTCAACAGACACACTAACTACCACAGCAAAAAAGATGGAAGCATAGATACTAACCTGTATTAGTGGAGCAACAGTCGTCGACTTCGGTCACCACTTGCACCTCAGACGGCAAAACTTTGTTCTTTTTAGCAAGATCACACAATAATGGAGGACTTCGTTCTAAGTTTGAAGACTTTCTCTCTCTAGAAATGCTCCTTCCAATCTCTGCAAATGAATGTGGTCTATGGGAGAGAGAAAGATGAGTTTTTATACTATCACTCAGTTTCTGAAATGGTGGCTCTTTGGGACACACGTCAGTATCCTCTCTCCTAGCAGGTACATCCTTTCGTTGGCCCTCATCATGATTTCTAGAGTAACGTGTTCTGTTATTACGTCTGTCTCTCCCCTCTGCCATTATTAAATACAAGGACTCGCTGCCCAAGAAGATTTGTACAGATCATGTAGCACGATTACTTACGTACATCAACAACCTTCTGCGGCTGCACGATCCTACTATACTATTTATAGCATGAGTACCAGTTCAAAACCCTAGTACAATTTTTTCCAGCTGTCACTTATCTTACTTTTGATCTGACAGAAGCAGAAAATCAGTAATGAATCCTGCTACAAGTATATTTCATTCGACCATTAAAACAATTACAGAGAATGGATGATCCTCTTCACCACATGGAGTGATTTCCCCCCAACAGATTTCTCGCCCTCTTCAACAAGCGTATCCAGTGCAATTTCTTGAACTACTGCCCCACGCAGAAGTTCGCAAAACACACCACATCAGAAATGACGTTCAGCAACCTCGATAGCAATCCTACCTTCACTGGCATATTCAAGAAGCTGCGACCAAGTTCTCAAAATGATCAGCAGCTATTCAAGTTCACTATGACAATACTCCTACAATGAGGCCCTATATGGAGCTCAAAAGATACCATGAATTTATCATCATAACAGACATGACAACAATATATTTGAACAAGGCAACAAGGATATAGCACGATCTACATAGTTCAAATATACTTCATCCAACTCAGCAACAATTCGATCTACATATTTTCGACCTATGTCATCTTTGACTAGTTCGATAATTGTTCCACGGTGTCTTATAGCAGTTCATTCAAGAAGTTTCAAATACTTACAAGATAAGATAATAAAGTTCGAATTTATTATTCAAGACAAACAATTTACAAGGACGAATACTTCACTCAGTTCGAAAATCAAGATTACAAGTTCTACAGACAAATATTTCTTTTACAAAGAATAGCCCACGCCACACATGACAGTACAACACTTGAGTAGACACAATGGCGGGACCAGCAGAAGAACTTAAAGCCCAAGAAACAGGACTGGAGTAAGGTAGAGGACAAAGTTAATCCCACCACTCCTCCATAACCCCCACCATCTCCGCAACCACTGAAGACGAAGGACCACCTCCACCATTACAACACCCAATCCTTCGTAGGGTATCGGCAGTACTTCTCAGACGACTTCCCCTCCTTTTCATCTTTTGCCGCCACCGCATCCTCTACAAGCATCCGCAGACAGGCCCGACGATGAGCAGCAAACAAGACCATGTAATGTAAGCGCCATATTTGATGATAATCATCATCTACCTCCTCTACTTCTTCCAACGTCATCCCATGAAAAGTTGGAGGAACAGGGATTGGAGTTGGCAGAGAAAGACTTTGGTTACCAAAATAACGAGTTTCCAGACTCATCATCTTGCTATGAACTCTCTCCTCATAAGCCTGACAACAAGTAGTCACCATCACTATTACTTATGTAAATCCAGACGAATGACAGAATAAACCAAGATGAACAGTGAAAGCAACTGGTCACAATTATTTATATAGCAGCAGTATTTAAATGCAAGCCACCACTTCCAAGAAAGTCTTTATCACAAACACACATCTCCAGCAGCATTTTTGGGAGACCCAACAGTCAAAACAATTATTCCTCCAGATACCTAGGAAACCATCAATGCAACATTTAAAATGACTTGACTTCTCAGCCAACACCACTCGCTACACACGTTTCTCCTACTATTGGCTGAGAGGGGGCAGTTGTAAGGGCTTATTTATAATCCTCCTACTAAGCCCGATATTCGAGCTCACGTAGTTCGTATAAACATACTGATAACCAACCAAGGATTGAGAGTAAGAAGATCACAATACAGACTTCCTCACCTACAGTTCGAGGATACTGAAGTGACCAGTAACATCGCACTGCAGAAGATACTCAGTCTACCATCAATAGTTCGTATACAAGCGAACATCGTTAGAGATCGTATCTTCATCAACAGTTCGAAGTTACAGCTAAGGTCATCAATAGATCCGTTAAAGATCAACAAGTATCAAGACGTTACAAAAGACCTCATAAAGACTCATCAAATATGGACGACCAAAACGTACGTCATCAGTGTAACCAACGGTCATATTATAAGACCTATAAAAAGAAACCTGGAGATCAGGATCCAGGATGGCTATTATCATCTACAGAACTTCTTAGAGAAAGTGATCCCTACCAAAACTCAGATATCCTATCTCTTCCTCTTTGTAATAGCTAGCACCTAAATAAACATTATTCTTTCAGAAATCCTCAGGAGAGGTCGTGGTTTTTAACCCATTCAAGGGTTTTCCACGCTAAAACTTGTGTTAATTGCTTCCAATTCCTAGATAATATTTATATTTCAAGGGTGTAAGGCACTATCTTCGTTCAATACAAAAATAGGCTATTACAGTAGGAGACCTTTCTAGTTTCTATAAAGCCCTTAAAATAAAGTACTACACTCCAAATGTGTGCTTTATTTGTGTTCCCATGTCTTCTTCTCCACACCATAGCCAAGCACCAACCACGGTTCAGTGTCAAAAACAAGTGTAGAAATAAGGCTGGTGCTACCACAACAAGTTGGGAAGTTTTTCTCAATCCCAACCCGGAAACCCAAATAAAATTATTATTAGAACCGGAGGTTTAAACTCAAAAATAATTGACAATGGTAAGAGAAGCCCCAATATCATATATTGAGCTGCAAGACTTGATATGACCAATGTAGGACCAGGGCCAACCCAACTACCCGTAAGGTCTGTGCAAAAATACAAATGGGGCCTAATTTTTTTATTTTTTTATTTGCTAGGACTTGAACCCATGCTCAAATGATAGCATTAGCCAACTAAGCCAAGTCTATATTAGATGTGCTATAATTTTTTATTTTTTAGGCATTGGGCAATTTTTTATTTTTATTTTTATTTTTTTGAGCTCGATCGCCCACCTCGCACTCCTTTGGGCCTGCCCAACGTGAGACAAATGATTTTTATTTTTATTTTCTTCCTGATTCTGATTACTTATACTGAAGCCTAATTGCTGAATCTAAAACCTGAATTTCGCGGGCTGGGTTAAAACCACCCAACTAACAGCCCTTACTGTCCATACAAAGTACAAGCACAGCCTCTCTCTCAAAATAACGAATTTGTTTCAGAGATTTTAATTTAGAAGAGAAGATGTCTGCAACGACGAGCACAACAAGAGATGCTCGAAGGAGAAGGATTGTAGAAAGAGGTTCAGATCGACTCGCTTTAATCACTGGGAAGATCCAATCTCTCCCTCAATCACAACGCTCGCATCACTCTCACACAGTTTCATCTCCTTCATTGCTTCTTAATGATCAACATCTAGCGAGTTTTAACTCTGATCCTCAAACGAAAGGTATATATTTTCTTTTTTCATTGTTTTTTTGATCTGGGGTTTGAGTATTTGTGATTTGGTGTCTGGGTATGTTTGATTTGCATGAATAAGGATGAAGAAAATTATTGAATTTTGAGATAATTATGTTAATGGGGGTTGAAATAGTATAGCATCTATGGTGTGGAGTTTGTTTAAGCTCTTGATGTGTTCAAACCTAATTAATATCTTCTAAAAGTAAGCTCAAATTAGCTTAAACCATGTAATTTGGAGCAATATAAGCTTTGGTATGTGATGAGCCTGGCGCATAACATTAGGGAGGGTCATGCATGTGGCACTCATTTGATATCCCAATATGAAATGGCAGCTTTGCATTTGGTGGGTAGAAAGAAAACATATTAACGACCTTTTTTTGTAATTAGATGCGGAAGATTAGGAGAAAAAAAAAATTTAACAGAGAAGAACATAACGAATACATTTTAAAGAAAAAATATGTTGTATGGATTTTAAAATACAACTAAAAATGATCCAGGAGGATCTGAGCTTTTTTTGACTTTTTAAAAAGTCTATTTGAATACACACCTTTTGTATTCGAAGACTTCTTTTCCTATTCGAATAAACAGGTGCTAGGTAACAACGACACGGATACGGGTGTCGGTCTCGGACACGGGTACGGGGTGTCGGACACGGCGACCCAAAAAAGTGTAAAAACGGGGACACGGATGTAATTTTTTTATTTATATTTAATTATTTATATAATTGTAATTCGAGATAATAAACTTGTGGACAGAAGATGCATACCTCAAAAGTCAAATGATATTAATGCTCATAGCTCAGCATATGCAAAAGCCAAAAGATAATAAACTCAAAAGAAATGCAAATATAAAGGCCATGATGTGATCGTTACATCCAAGAATATAGGCCTGAAAAAAAATTGAAATTGATTCAGGTTAGTAATTACGTAACAAATATAACATTTCTAATGAAAATGAAGTACGTAAATACTAAATACATACCACCAAAAGGTCAAAAAGATGATGAAGTCTATCACTGATCTGAATCCTCCTCGTATGGAGGAGGATCGACAACTGGCTCACCGAGTCCAAGATTTGCTATCTCAAGCAACGAGGGTCCGTCCATAGTATCCTCATCACCAAGAACATCCCAAAACTGGGTAGGGCCCTTAGTATAGCTTGTTTCTTTTCTTGATAACAACCGCAAAGTGCTATGGACAAACACCAAATCTTCTGCTCGCTTTGCTTGTAATTTGTTTCTTCGAACACATTGAATAAAACCATACGTAGACCAATTACGTTCAGAGCTAGAAGTTGAACAAGGTTGATTCATTAACCTAAAGAGAAACAAAATTATATTAATGAGTCATTATGTACTAATTCAAATAAAATAACTATAAAAACATATTATAATTATCATACCTATCAGCCAACTTTGCAAGCAATGGGGTGCTTGCCCCGTAGTTGTTCCACCAAGCTGCTTCATCTTCCGTGTTTTTGTCCTTCTGTGATTCAACATTGGCGAAACTCGCCATACATCCAGCAAACCTCCCATATTCTTCTTTCACCTTCTTCTGTTCTTCATCATCAGGAAATAAACGGTTAAAGCATTCGTTACGTCCCTTTGAGATCTCATCATCGCGGTGCGGCGGTACCCGACTCAACTCATTGCCACCCGCGAGCCATTCTTCGCTATAATATTTAGGATTCAGAGAATGAGCAAGACAAATAAGGGGATTGTTGCTTTTGTTCCATCTCTTTACTAGTATATCATGAACTTCGGTGTAGAAAGCTGATGAATCTGAATTGACATTCTTCTCTTCTTTCTGAAAAATTACAAGACGCACTTTCTCAATCATCACATCCCACATGTCATATATAAGATGTAAAGTCGGTCTATCTGTGTCACATGCCCTTAGAACATCAATCACGGGAATCGTGAGATCGAGCAAGTAGTCCACTTTTTCCCACCAACTATCATCAACTATGAAATTCTTTATCATTTGCGCTTTATTGTTGTCATCTTTCTTATTGAACTTCCAACCATCATCCACTACCATGCTTAATAATGCTTGTTTCACTTCATGTAGTCTCCGAATCATAATGAGATTGGAGGCAAACCTTGTCTCTCCAATACTTAACAATCTCAATAAAGAGTATTTGTCATATATCGACAATGCCTGCGAATAATCTGCAAAAAAATCTCGATAGAACGTGCTTCACCAATTAACTCTTTTATCCAGTTGCACTCTTGAAATCTCGACACATCTTTTTCGGTTGGATCACAAAGATCTTTTATTGCCAAGTTAAGTGTATGGCAAACGCAAGGAGTCCAAAATATACTTCTATGTACACTCTCCACAATCCCCATAGCTGCCTTCAAGACGGGTGCGTTGTCCGCAACAATTTGCACCACGTTCGATATACCTACTTCTTCGATCGTTTGTAGAAACATATTCGCCAAATAGGCGGCGTCTTTGTAATTACCAGAAGTATCAACCGCCTTCAAAAATATTGGACCATTTTTCGAAGATCCCATAAAGTTTATTAACGGCCTTTTGTTATTGTCGGACCATCCATCGCTAATAATAGAAACGCCTCTCCGCTTCCAACCTCTCTTGATTGGTGTTACGAGTTTCTCTAAATTTTCTTTCTCCTCAGCAAGTAACTTTGTTCTCAATTTATCGGCACTTGGTGGAACGTAACCCTTTATTGAACTATCTGATGCAAACTCAATCATTTCTCGAAATAATGGAGACCGGATAACATTAAATGGGATGGCACACCCAAAAAAGAACCTAGCAATCAAGTGATCAAGCTTGTCTCGTGCTATAGTATTGAACATTTCTCCAAGGCGCGAATCACCTCTCCTAGGTTTAATACCGTAATCTTTAAATTTGGGCAATGAAACATTTGTCACTCCCGTGTTTACCATAGATAATCTCAAATCCGCAACCTCTTGTAACTTTGTAAGTTTCTTCAAATTTTCATCATCTATACCAGTACAAACTCTTACTCCCGAGCCCGTTTGACGTAGGAGATGACCCTTCACTCGAGTATATGAACCTTGAAAATTCAAATCACAAAACGTACATCGCAAAGAATGATTTCCACCAGTACCGCCTCCCTTACCACCTTCCTTTGGTACTTTCACAACATACTTCCACAATGGACTCTCAATACTAACATCTTGTGATGAGCTTGCTGCCTTTCGCTTTCGATTTTGGGTACTCATCTGTTTTTGAAGAAACAAACAGAGATATTTTCATCATTAGTAACCATGAAAACCCCAAATGCCATTGCCACAAAAAACTAAACCTAGGTTTTGCAGATTTTACAAAACCCTAGAAATTGAAAAAACTTATCAAAACCTCAATTATACTATATATAGAGAGAGGAGAGAAAATAAAATACTTATTACCTCTTGAGAGATTGTACCCAAAGGATAGAAGAGTTTGATTTTTGAAGAAGGAAGAAGATCAAGGAGTCGGGGAGGAAAGCTTGCTATAAAGAGAGAGGGAAATAATTGGGACTTTTGGCTTTGGTTGGGCATCTCTAGGAGTTGAATTGGTTTTAGGTTTTCTAAGTCTAAAATTTGTTTATAAGTATTGGGCCTCTTTAAAAGTCTAAGATTGGTTTATAAGTATTGGGCCATCTTTAAATGTCTTTTAAGTGTTGGGCTTTGGGTTAACAATCAAGAGAGATCCCCATGAATCTAAGTGATGTGGAATATAACTTAGGCTTGACTATTGTATTACATCCCATTTGTAATTTATGTGGCTATATATTTAATAATGTCATGTTTACATAAATTATAAAATACTTTTGAGACACGCTAATCACTTAATAGGTTATTAAATATTTTTAAGGCTATCTATGCATAGCTTATAAATAAGGGTGTGATTCGATTAATGCTCAACTGAAGATTGTAATATGCAATTGAAGCATATAGTTGTTTAATCCAGTTGTTAGGGTTTCAATTAGTACCCAATTGAAGATTGTGATATGTAATTGGGGTAAAATGTAGTTTAATTCTATAGTTTAGATTTAATTAGTGTTAATTAGATTCTAATAATATGCAATTGGGGTAAGAGAGAGTATAATTATTTAGTACGAGATTCAATTAAGTGCAATTGGAGATTGTGATATGCAATTGAGGTAAGAGAGCATAATTATGTAGTACGAGATTCAATTAGTGTGCAATTGAAGTGACATACTATGCTCGTACTACATAATTATGTTCAATAGGTCTGTGCTTGCCCCATATAATATTGAAGTGACAATTACTTTACATAATTATGTTCAAAATAAAAAACAAAGAAAGCTTTGTGCTTGCCCTAGCAGCGGCTAAGGCTTAAAAGAAGTTCTTGCTGCAACAACAATGTCAATTCTTCATCTTCAAACGAAGCTACACCCACTGCAACTAGTTAAATACTGCAGATCTGAGGTAAAATGGAGAAGATGTAATTTGTAATTTGTAGGATGAATGCTACATAATTTTTTAACAGGAGTATCTACTATAATACAATTACCAACTTACCACATTTGCCTTTCTTGTGAATGCTCTAACCCAGTGGCGGAGCCAGGGGTGTTCCAGGAGGGTCACCTGAACCCCCTGGCTGTCATGAACCCTCATTGAGGTAGCACTTTGCCAGAAGAAAAAAAAGTTCACTTTGTAAATCTTTGTATAGATTTGAACCCCCTGGAATTTATAACATAAATAACTTGTAGCTTAAATGGTTCTTTCTTGTTAATGCAACTTGGGAAGACAAGGGTTCAAGCCCTGTCTTCAACATACTTTTTGCTTATATTTCTTATAAAGTATATACTATGGATTTGGGATTGCAATTGTGACATTTGGGTTCATCAGGCCCAATCGATTTATTGGCCCCAACAAAGGTGTTGCATGGAATGGGTTGGAGTAGCTTAAAAATCTGGCCTGGTTCTCAAATCAACAAACTATCATTGAAGGCCCTAGTGTTTTGCCAAAGAGAAGAAAAGTAAATTTCACAATAGATAAACCAAACAGAAAACAATATCACGTGCTGTTTACAGCAACTCTCTCTCTCTTTCTTCTTGGGTGTTGGGCCCCAAACAAAGAATAAAACTTAGATATTTACATCACACATTAATTGTACACCACATCAACACAACACATCATACCACATCAACACAACACACCACACCACATCAGTCTCTCTTCCATCATCTTTTCGGTTCTTCCCCAAGCAAACTTGAATCTTCATTCATTCATCAGTCTTCTTCATCTGAAAAAAAAAACCTCTTCTCTTGTGGTTAGTCATCAAAGATGGTGCTTAGTACCTGTTTTGCTCATCCTCTCCTTAAATGGTCTTTCAGGTGAACTTTTCTAGCTACTTTTCCATCTTTTAATTTTTAACTTGTTACAAATCATTCTCTGTTGAAGTTCCAAGGTGTTGTTACAAATCATTCTCTGTTGAAGTTCCAAGGTGTTCAGGCTTGGTTGGAACTTAGTCCAACCCCGTGTCCACGCATGTCCGTACGCGTATCCGTGTCCAATACGTATGGAAACGGATTTTTTTTTTAGATAGGAGTGTCGTTGTTATGTAGAACAGGTGTGTTCTGTTCGAATACACTTATTTTCTATTCGAATACACTTTGATTTTTATTTGAATAAACACCTGTCTGAGTCCTCTGTCACTTTTTCCTGTTCGAACAGAGGCGCGATTCAGCCTATTTCTTTAGGCGTTTGAGGGCATATTTGTCATATTTTGTAACTAGGAACTTGTAACCCTTATAAAGGGGCAAGGCTAGGAAGATTAGAGGATGTTAGATCAATCAAAGTTCTAAGAGAGAGACTCAGGGCTTGAGAGGAATTCGATTATAATCGATTATTTAAGCAATTGAAACTCTAAAAGGGATTTTTTTTTCCCCAACCAATTGGTGTGTTATTCGTACTTTTATGCTAATTAGGGTTTCTCTATTTGTATTGCGGATTAAAAAAACTAAAGGAAAGCGAACAAAAGCAAAACATGGTGTCTTTAATCAAAGATAATAAAGAACCCTTATGGAGATGTTGTTTCCTTATTCTTGTTGTTAGCCAGTTTGTCTCTTTCTTTTTTTCTTTCTTTTTTCTAATTGCCAATTTGGCCCTTCTTATTGAGCCAGTTTAGGGTTAGTTTAAGAATTTAATTGCAGTGATTTAAATGTGGTACTTAGAGAGTAACAATCTACCGCATGTCTTCTTGGATTTTACTCAACGTAGACAGTCTAATTGTTTGAGTTGAGGTTCATCCCCCAAGTCCTCATATTCAAGGATTGCATCATTTGAAATTTAGGGAAGGTCTTCTCCCCAACTAACAACTTTTTTGTAAAATTAGAGTGAAGTCTTCCATTCACATATGTACATGTCAAAAAGCTTAATGATAGAGTTTTGTCACCAAAATATTATTGGCCTGTAAGTTATTATTGCATTTCTGCCACTTTTCTATTCTTAATGCTCTGCTTGGTATCCTGTAAATAGATCCACAATTTAAGTGTTTCGATTTATTTCCATTGATCCTGCAGTTGCTAACAACTAGATTTAGTATTGAGAGTAAAGCTTGGATAATCTAAATTATCAGCATTAATGCAATTTTCCCCATCGCGAATTTTACCGAGATACCACTACCGGGCGGAACCTAAATGTTCTTTTTAGTGATTGAACTTGTTAAACAAAGGGTTTCAACCGTAAGTATATGGTATGACCACAGTTTATATGTTAGTAAAAGATTTGTAGTTGTTATGCACAAGTTCTTATGTGTCAGTCCTATTTTTCTCATATATACCCACTTTTGGTACTGCAGTTACTCTTGTTGGTGAAGATGACGCCAGTAACATTGCATTACAGAAACATGAAACAGGCATTGACACCAGAAGCATAGAACCTCAATTACGTAAATGTGAAACGAGAACCGATATTATAAGGCCTTCTTCACCGGATACCAGTAGCAAGGCACAGCCATCTCCGTTTTTGTCAGAACTTCAAAATGTACCTAATTCTACAGTCAGTCAGTTGCCACTCGGTCGACGAGCAGAATCACCACACCATTACCCCAATATATTCACTGCCAGTCAAATCAGCTCCTCTATCTCAGCATCTGAGAATATCCGCATTCTGTGTTCAATCACGATAGCACTTTTGGTAGTTCTTTCTCATTTTAGTATTCCTAATGGCATTAAGAGGATCATAACGTACAGGCCAGTTCATCTAGTGTTGTTAACTGATATAACTCTTGTGCTTGCACGGTTACTACTCTGGAAACAAGTAGCGAGAAGAGCAGTTTCAGAAGATGCGTCTGGCTGGGCTGATGGATTAGGTAAGGCTTTGGAGACGGGGTTAGTGTTTTACAAAGCTATTAGTGCAGCTTTCATGGATTGCAGTATTTATGCAGTAGTTGTCATCTGTGGCCTTTCTTTGGTAGGAAACTGGTTGTACTGATAAACAATATTGATCAGTTTGGGACACCATTCCTCTTGGATCTGGTGGAATTTTTTTTTTTTTTTCATGTATTCGAGTGTAATGTTTAGGAAACCTTATCTTATACATGATTGTATTTTGAGCATTCGTTAAAGTTAATAAACATTGATGTGTTTAAAGGTATTGTGAAACTTAATCTTAAACAGTAAAAACCAACAGGTTTTGCCTTGAAAAGCTTTCCAGCAGAAGTGTAATCAACTGTCACAGTTATCCGAAACTGTAACACTTAAATTTCATTTTAGAAGTCATAGAACCCCCGGAATTAGTGACAACTTCATCAAACATGCAAGGCTCAGACGTTGGAGGAATCATGAGGTTAGAGTTGAGACCATGCTATAATAGTAAATCGTTACGTTTCTTATCTCAGGGGAAAATCACAAGTTTCTGAAATAAAATGAATTACGCAGTAAGTTCCAACTGTTTTTGAAATGCCTCTGCTGGCCAATCATTCCCTTGTTGTTTACAATAGAAAACAAAGAATTCAATGACTGACATGCAATGCCTCCATATAATCACTGAAAAAGTTAAACCTATTACCCTCTTTATGACCAAAATATCACTACAAAATTCAATATCTATGTTAGGAAAAACTCCTCCACTTGTTAACATCCACCGCAGTAACATTAAAATTTACAAACAGCTCAAGAAAGACAAATATCTAGTTTCACACTATTATTGAGGATATGATGAATGATAAGTTGATGTATCAGGAACAGTACCAGGAGCAAAAGTAGTATTGTAATCATAAGCACCATAGCTAGCCTGAACCCCATATGAAGTAGTAGCGCGAGTAGTAGCTCCACCAACACCCATAATGTCTTCTTGTGCTTGTGAATAATGTTGAGGTAATGTAGGAGAACTTTGACTATACCTTTGCGGTACATATGACGCTGAAGGGGAATGCCTGTAAATAGGATGACTAGAATAATCGTATGCCGATGTCCCTGCATATCTGGCAGCTGCACTCTGATGTGGAGAAACTATGTTGCCACGGTAAGCGTTAGAAGTCCTTCCCACTTTAGGTGAGTTAAAACCGAATGGGCCACCACCAACTCCACGGGGTCGCTTGTTTTGGGGCTTGTTGGTCGGGGCTGTGCTCTTCTTCCTCTCTATCTTAGCTTTCTCCAACTGACTAATACGCTTTCTTGAACTCTCGAGAGGAAACTCTTTTTCGAGCTTGTAGTCTTCAACACATCTGATAATGGCTTTATGGGCGTTCAACTCCAAATAACCGGCTTCTTCCTAGAAAACCACTTTAATTATCAGTTAAAACATGTAAAGATATATAGAATGGATTGATGTATCTAGTTGCACGTGTGACACACGGAGTCATCACAGTCAGAAGTTGTTTATTTATTGCACTTTATTATAGTTTCCCGCGAGGACAAGGAGACTTTTCAAGGCTGTATCCCCCTCTGAAAACAGTTTTCTATTTCTAATGTTAGTTTGAGAGTTGGAATAAAAAATCAAGAGTGATTTCTGAAAATGAGTGCTTCGAGGGTTTTATCAAAAGATTAAAAATCTTATTTGTTTTTATGTTTGTGTTTCTTAATCTGAGCTTATGTGGATTGATTCACATCACAATAATATCTTGCAATAATTGCATCTCCAACGGTGATCGATATTTGAAAATTCAGGGCAAAAAGCTCCTAGGTGGTACTCTATATTTGCCACATGGGGGGAGAGATCAACATCGGAGATGCTTGAAATGCAACATAAAATCTTTACAGGAATTTGAAAATCTATTGCCAGAAAATGTAATGTGTGGAGTAAACAAACCGTTGCAGAGACGCTGTAATGGCCATCCTTCAATATTGCGCTGACACTTTTTCTTGCATTTTTAAGATGGGCCTTGAGCAGAGGAACTGGAAGAAATCGTCCAATCAAATTGGCCTCGTAAGCGAAACAGACGGCTTCAATCTCCTTGCCTTTCTTCACCAATTCGTCAATTATATCTATAATGGAAGGTAGAAAGTTTTAATTGAAACAAGAAGCAAACTATAAATCCTACAGAATGAAGATAGTTGTATGTCTCAAAAATATATGGAGACGTTAATGTGTAGGCAGGAAAATAAAACACATCCAATTTAAAAGATTTTCTTCTCAATCTTTTGTTATTAATAAGAATCTTATTAATTAAGAATTTAATGAACTTGGAGCAGTCACCGTAGCCTCTATTTAACCTCAACAAAATATTAAAATATTATCCATCTGCTTGCGTGGTCAGTATTTTATTGCTAGGAAAAAATAAACTTTAAAAGTGAAATCAGGAAAGTGACGGCTCAAGCCAATAGTTTAATTAAAAAGGCTTCCTCAAAAAGGAAAGATTCTCCACTTCTAAAGCCATTCCCCTTCCTATACTAGAGAAAACAAACTTTAAAAGTATGGACCAAAAACTCCTCCAATCACAAGTACATCGAGAGATACTTGCTGACTTAACAATAAAGAAGCTTAAACCACCACCACCATCACTTGAGGAGTCCCTTAAGCCATCTGGCAGGTTTCTTATTCGGAGAACAAGGCTCTATCTAGCGTTTCTGATGTATCAGGATATACATTGCTGATATATGGATGATTTAAAACAGACCAAACTTTGCAATTTTTAACAATTTTAACTGAGATATTGATTTCTCAACTACCGTTAAATTGACGATATTTTCTACTTTCCGGCAATTTTAAAAACTTGTCCACAATGTATTAATCTTGTCCAACATATTGCCAAATTTTCGCGAGAAATCAACTCCAAAATTTAATTAAATATCCTTTAGGAATTTAAGATCATATCCCAACTTTCAAAATCCAAAATTCCGATCCAATAGGACTGACACTTTAATAACTCTTTGCGACAGATAGCATGGTACCCGTCACTTAAGCCCAACATTCTTTTCATTTAACTTTGTATAACCGTAAAACAGTTTTACTGAAATGGGGCTACTTCCAACATGGTTATATTAGTATTTATATGTTGCCTTTGTAAGCGTAAGTACTATAAAGGGTTTAGCATGTTCCTAGGAGAACAACAACTTGATCATTCAATTGCAACTGATTACTTGAGAAGCATCATTATCTATTATCTTTATCTCCCTTCCAAATTCGTTGTGGATTCAATGTGATTCGCCTTTTCTCTTAAATCCCTTTACTACTATCAAAAGATCTTTAAAACACCCATTTATCAAACATTCATTTTCTCATAGTAGATCCCTCACATCCCCAAATCACATTCATATAAAAGAACATTTTTTTAGGGGTAAACTTTAAAATACGAAAAATTCACTATTTTTCTCTCGAGTATTGAATTTTCAAATTCGTCCCCCCTTAAAATTTTCTCCCTCGTTCAATCTCCATAAATCTCTCAACTTCCCTACCTTATCTCTATCAACCTCTCCCTAACTATAACCTACCTAATTTCGGTCCATATTAGAATCTCTACATATTTTATCCCCTTAATACTTTCCCCACACTAAAAAAAAAATACCAACAAAATTGCCTAAATCATTCACCCCTACAAAAATCTACCAACCCAAACCCTCTCTTACTTCACTTTTTCTACTACGTATCTCTTCATTTTTTTAATTTTTTTTTAAATTATTTGTCCAAGGTTGTAACACATATTTTCCGGGTTTCAATAGTTAATGCCATATCGATGATTGGATTTGAAAGGTGGAATTGGTATGTGATTTTATGGAATTCCAGAAGTGGTGAAACTTGAGCTAGTAGCGATCAAACCGAAGGGAGCTTATTCATACTTGTGGTTTCAATATCAAAATTGGCGAATTAAACAAAGGAGGAATATTATTTTTACATGGCAAAGGATAAAGAGGTGGTTAAAGGAAACATTTCTTACTGTGGATGAATATGGAAGTTTTCTCGGAACCACATCTTCATCTTTAGCCATGCAAGAAGAGGATTTTTGACTTTGTTTAACTCGTCAATTTTGAAATTGAAACCACAAGCCGGAATAAGCTCCCAGTAGTTTGATCCCTACTATGTCAAATGTCCCCGCTTCTTGAAATTCCATATAATCACGTATTGATGCCACCTCACAAAGCCAATCATCTGTATAGCATTGGCCACTTGAGTGGGGCGAGTTAGATAGGAGTCCAAGCGAATATTCCTAACCAAGGTAATCAAAGACCTACTAAGAATTTAATATGTGCCTAGTCGCCTGCTCAACAATCGACTTAATGCAAGATACAGAAAAACGCAGATCCACTATGGTTGATAGGTCAACGAGTAAGGACTGTTTTCATTATAGATATGGACATTCAAATATTATTGGATAATGTTAGGATTTGATCCATGAGTTGCTACTTCTGATATTAACACGTTAGGATTACGAATAGTTAATACTATGTTTTCCGTAAACCTAAGGTGGCCTAAGTGGTTGAAACACACATAACTTTGTATATTAAGAAAAAGAACTCGCCACTCACTATGAAAACAAATAATAAGAAAAACAAGAATAGAATTGCAGCATCAAGTCACCTTTTCAAGTATATGCACTATGCATAATATAAAATCAACATTTAGTAAATCATCATTTGGTAAGGCAGTAAACACATAGTAGCTGAGTTTCAGAATGCAAACCTGCCATTTGATCACCAACCCACAATGAAGCAGCAAGCTTCGGCACCTCCCGCTTATTTGTATACTCTACCACCAACTTCTTTAAATACTCATCCTCAAACCTAGACCGTAATCCAAACCCAACTACAAATTGCAAAAACATTCCAGCCTCAGCTGCCCCAAGCTCCCTACTATCCTTCTCATCAATCATCGTTTTCCACGTCTCCGCAATAACACCTGCCCTCTCCTCAACACTTTTCGCAAACCCAAATCTCTTATTCTCCGGTAACAAAGCCTGCAGCAGCGTTGCACACGCCCACCGCCGATCCGAACCCCCAACCTTCACATTCTTATGAGCTATAAAATCATCCAATGCATCCAAAACAAGGTTCGCCGGATCTACACATTCGCTAATCGCAACCCCAACCTCATACTTAAACGCCCCGGTTTCCTTCCGCTTCAACATTGTAAACCTAATCAACCCAACACAATCCATCTTCCTACAAAGGGTTTTCAGAAAATCCAAAACCTCACCATTCCCACCTTTTTGTTTCTCAAATTCCAACAATGACGCTTGTTTCAACTCCTCAACACGGGCAATAGCATTCGATTCATCTTCGGGTATCGAGTTCTCGCGGTGTTCTAATGCTTCCAAAGCTTGCTTTGTGTCGGTTTCTAGGGTTTCGAATTTAGTGTCTAGGGTTTTTGATTTCTCAACGAACGATTCCTCTAAAAAGGTGAATTGGGTCGATAGGGTTTTGTAGAGTTGAGTACAGTTTGATAAGATGGTTGTTTGGAGTTCGAATTTATCGAAGAAAGTTTGAATTTGATCTTTATCGATCGCCATTAGAGGCGAGAGATGGAGCTCTTTTTTTTATTAGGGCAAAAAAATGGAGTCTTTGAGTGAGAGTGATAAGAAAGAAGAGGTGAATAGAGAGTGGAATATCAATGTCTAAAATACCCTTGGATAGTAATAAGGGCTTACCCCGACGGAGGTGTTGAGCGATCGGAATGCGAATGCGAATGCAAGAGCGACGCTATGGTAAACACGCTAGTGATTTCTCTGTACACTGTGTAATGTGCAATTTTTTTCTAGCTCTACATATGCAGTAAATTACCTACATATAATAATATCCTCACTTAGTTTCATATGTTAATTACATTACCTAAAATAAAAACTTAAGATTCTAAACTATTTCTCATAAATATTTAATTAATTTTCAATACACATTAGATTAGCATAAGGAACGATAAATCTTACATAATTTTATTTAAATGCATCTTTCAGGACAATTTTGTAAATGCACCAGATTTGTAGCTGGGGTAAGTTCGGAAGAAAGATGAAGATGGATTAAAGGTTTCTTTCTTCGGAAAGGATAGTGCATCAAATTGTTAAAAATGTACTTGAAAAATTATAAAAAGTAACACTAGATTTTTTGATTTCATAGATGGCTCATGGCTGAGAAAATTTTCAAATCCCTATTGCAGAATTACACAAATCACCATTGGCAAAATTCCAACTCAAATTTGTTCTTGTCATGCAGCAATTATCACACCTTTCATGGCACTACTTTGAGGACAACAACAACAATCCACTGTTGTCGTGATTGTGTTAGAGGAAATTAAGACTGACATCTAAAACCTCATTATAGAGGAGAACCAACCCAGACAACTCAGTGCTCTAAGCACACCATTTACACACCCAACTTTAAGTAAATAGAGAGAGATGCATGGCTTCTACATCTCCTCAGGGCTCAGGTTGGGATCCAGAAGAAAGGATGTTCAAGAGCTTGACGAGCGGTAAATCGCTCCCGTGGATCAAATCTCAACAGACCTTGCAGTAAGTCAACTAATGGCTTTGAGTATTGTACTTGTTGGAATATTATTTGCTGAAATTTCAAAAATACCATATCACGAATGACACTATTAAGGTTATCAAAGAAACGAAAATTAGTTAAACATAAACATCGAAAGAAGAAAAAGATAAATACCCTCAGGGGGTCAAGTTTCCCTACAGCCCGGATGCTCTCTCTTGAAACCGCTCCTTCAGGCCAGTTTAACCGTGCTCCTCTTCTAAAATATTTCTCTGCACCACGACTGCAATCAACGTGAAGAGACAGAACAAGTTAAAGATGTGAAACAATCAAAGTTGCAAACAAAAGACAGCAATGCTTGTTACGCAATTTAAATTAACGAAACAAGTTTCAGCCAAACAGGTTCGCATGTTGCCTATAGGCACAAACATCGTGCCACATATGTTGAAAATAACCTCCCCAAAAACAAAGGTATCACCTATCCTTGAGAAACATAATATAAAATCCAATGGGTATGTCAATGATACTTTCCAAGTTACTCATAAGACAATCATGCTCCTCTAATGCACTAAGATGAAATTACCTGGCTTTTCGAATCATACGTTCAGGTAAAGGTCCCAATACCCTCTCCATCATTGCCAGGTGCTCCAAGTTCTCATGCGTCTGAAACAACGCTTTCCCCTGAATTCAAGTTTTACAAGTTTAGAGATGCTAAGAAAATTGCATGATGATAGACCTTATACAAAGTTCTGGAAATTCAAGATACTAACCAAACAGAGCTCAACAAGTATGCAACCAACACTCCATAAATCACAAGGGTAACTCCATCCTAGACCTGCACAAAATAATAACTGATGAAGAACATTACAGAGTAGGATCAAAGATGAAAAACAGCCAAGATTTCTTGCTCATGGAATACAAGACTGAACGGAACCATACCCACAAACTATAACTACGATTTTTAATATAGACAAAGTCTAACCCTTTGATATAACATAAGAAGACAGCGACAATTCCCTATTATAATGAAATATCCAACTTTTGCAACTCAATTTTATATCAATGATGAGCTATACATATGAAGATTTAATTTATTTATACAGCTTCACCCATAAATCTTGAGTTCAAACACCGCTACTTATATATAAAAATAAAGATCCTTTATCTGCTAGAATTATATTATAAGTAGGTTTCTAGATGTATGAACAGTTTTAGTTCAAACATGCAAGCTTGCATAATTAATCCAATAAGGAAATTCCAAATTATTAATTTGACGTTAGAAACTACCATTAATAAGTGTCACAGCAAAACAACTAGAATGCATAACTACGCTTCATTTAATTAACCATCACTGAATAGGATGCATAGATGATGACTTGTGGTGTAAAGTGCATGTGCACATTGTGGACTGAAGTGCTAAAGCCATGTTCAGTCGAATGGAGTAGTGTACCAAATGGGTAGCTATTGACCTCAATAATTCTATGTGGGGTGACATAGACAAAGGCATCCACTAGTCAAAAGAAAAACTGAACAAAAAATGCAAGCTCTTCACCTCCAACCAGGGGAAAGCTTAACTAAGTCACCACAGATCCACAGGTACCTTAAGTAGATCAGTTCTTACGGGTGCAGATGACAGAGATAATAAATTTTAATCTAAGATGACTAGTTTACCTAAAATAACCTCAGGTGCTCGATAATGCCTTGTGGAAACAATCGAACCATTGACCTTATTCTCAAAAATCGTGCTACCAAAATCAATCAGCTTTATCGCACTTGACTTTGGCAAGCACCTGTATCTTGTCTCGTCCTGTGAATATCTCTGTAGCATTCCAAGCATTCATTTAAGATTATTACTTAGTTCGAACCACTAATTATTTTGGAATTTCCTGCAGGTACAAATACCTTGTGGCTGGGAAGCTTTACACTCTCAGATGACACGAGAAGTATATTTTCGGGCTTCAGGTCAGTATGGATTAGGGTTAAATCGTGCATATCTGCATTATACGGTAAACTTTAACATTTTTTTCCAAAAAAAGTAACAATAAAGAAACACTAAATGAAAATGCCAAGCCCCTGGACAAACAAAGAAGACCGTGAAGTAGATCTAGAGGATCAAAATAAGGATGTGTGAGAGAGAGGTAAAGAAAAAGGAGAATGCGAGTATAATGCACACACATGCTAAAGATTCCAAAATCTGACGCCCGAACTCCCGGACAAGATCCACAGGAAATGGGTAGTATTTATTTCTTCGTAGAAAATCAAATAAACTCGGTCCAAGCTTCTCAAACACCTGACAACCATGGAAGTTCATTTACAGAAAAGTTTCATTATTTTCCAGTATTGTAAGTGAGCCAACCCTTTACAATTTCGTAAATAAATGAATCATTAACCAGGCATTTAGACCTTCGTGAAACAAACATGCACATTTGATGATCTACACGAGAAGGAACATAACTCTCAATATTCAGTTAATAGATTTTGAATGGTAGGAAAAAGTAAAAATGTGCCTGAAATCAATCACGGATTCAGAGATGGGCAAACTTCTTCCACGATAGGGCCTACAACTATTTAATAATGGGAAACTGAACGCAAAGAAGGTGGGATAGCTGGAAAGCTGGGCGTACATAAAAAGTAGCTCGATTACGTCAGTGCTTTTGACTTAACTCTCATTAAAGCTTTTCTTGTTGATTTTATTTTTTGGGGGGGGTGTAAGGTACGTTTCCAATCATATAATGAGGGTCAAAAGTAAAAAATTATACTTGTATATACAAATAGATAATGTTTCACCAATGGATCAATATGGAGTAGTGTCAATTGGAGTACTCACAATGCATATATGATTACGGTAATCAAACCAGTTTCGCATCTGCACACAACTGCACATCAGAAAATACAAATATCTTTAGACCCTAATATAAGATAAACTAACACCTATTCTTCTACTTACAAATCAAATAAGAGAGATACCCTGAACCGCCACCATTTTTAGCAAGATGTTCAAGCATTTCAATTTCAAACATTGCGGCATCACGGTACTTGCGTATGCTCCTGATTACTTTAACTGCCACCAACTCCTGTGTGTGACGGTCCCAACATTCCAAAACACGGCCAAAAGTGCCTGCAGTAATAGCAGTTTGCTGACTTGTATACATAAATAATCATAATAAATGACCCTTGGAGACAGCAGAGCACTAGACAGCTAACCTTCACCCATTTTGCTGAGTATCTTATCTGCAAGAAATGGATTAAAAGCGTCAAAACTTAAATGGAAATGTACTTCAGGAAACCTGAATTTATAAACTAGAGCAGGCGGTCATGATACCAGAATCCAATATGTGAAATAGTTGACCCCCTTCCTTATACACGAAAATTAGATATAGGTTGAGTATGTCCCAAGGCTGTTATAAAATAAGTTTCACGGGAGAGTAATATGTAGCCAGAATTGGGGTATATGGGGAGATTGCAGACTATTTATTGCTCCTCTTCAACTTTGCAATACAGCACAAGAAGTGTGGATGAATTTTCTCTCAGCAATCTCATCCACATGTGGCCTAGAACAGGGGCGAAGCCAGGACTTGAGTCTAGTGGGGGCCAAAAAACAAAACGAGGGGGTTCGGAGGCCTCGCCCCCAAGAAAAAAAATTGTGAAGCATATTAGGGTATTTTAGTACCGCTTATATTAGAACTCGTGCCAAATAAAAAATAAATAAAAAGTCTTAGAAGAGAGTTCCCATTCTAAAAGTTAATTATAAATCATATAATGTTAAATGATGAAGTAGGATTTGATAATCATAAAATGTAAAAATGAGGTTGTGGGGACTTGAATCCTTGTTTAGGAAGTCAAAACAAACATCTTATCCACTAGACCAATAACCATTCATTATGTGATTAGAACTGAGTGGGGTCAAACATATACAAATTATGCATATATGCATTATTTCTAGTTATCTGGTAAGCGATTTCCGACAAATCCAGTGGGGTCAAATGACCAAAGTTTCGCCCCTGGCCTAAAATGAGGCTCTCTCCTAAAGACCAAAGTACCAAACACTATAGAAGCTAACCCATTGGTAATCATTTTCATAAGTGGAGAGAAAAGGACTAATAATCTTTTCAGCAAGAGAGAACATCAATTGGCATCATCCTTATCGACACAAAATCCCTACTATGACAAATCTAGGGAACATTTAGAGGCACATGTTACAAATTTTATTCCATAGTGTTTTCCTCACTATACCTCCTAAGTCGGGTGACATCTACATTTTGCTTATCTACGTTTTCTTCATTCAATTATAAACAAAGAGAGCGAATCTGCTAAGCATGCCCAAGATATACGGTTTCAAAGGGTTCATCAAATATATATGAACCTCTACCCCTACATAAAAAATCTAAAGAAAAACTATAACCAAGCAACTTTTTCATCAATCACTAATTATTAAGTCTTATAACATATATTTATAGTGTACCTCCACTGCTACATTTTACACCTAAAGCATTCTTTAGGCGCAAAACTAACGTTAACCTTTCAATTCAATCGAAAAAAAACAAATTTTTCTTGAAATTAAAATAAATACTAACTGAAAAGAATCATAAAAAAGTTTTAAAAATACTTACATCTTGGAGAAAGATTTTCTCCGAGGCTAAACACGTAATGCCCTTCTCTATCATCGTCCCTCCGCGGCGGCGAAACAAGCCGTGTTGCCGAACCCATTACTTCATTAGCATCAATCCTCAACCTATGAGCCTACAAATATCCATCGAGCCATAACCCATTACTTCCGTTAATCAAAACCCTAATTTTCCAACCCCCACAGTTCCCAAATTTTTCCCTCTCGTGGGCGTAAAGGAACCCTTCGAAAACCTAACCCTAACATGTGGAGATTCAAACGGACCTCTGATTCAGATGGAGCAACATCCCATGCCAAACGAGGGCGTTTTCTAGTTCGTTGCTGGTTCTCCATCTTCTTGAAATCGATCGATCGATCGATCGATCACGAATTTGAATTCGAATTCGATTCTTGATTAGTTGATGATCTCTCTGCAACAGCAAAACCCTAAAAATTTTAGTAAATTTTGATTCCTAGTCGACTAACTTTTTTTATTTTTTTCGAAAAGTTACTATTCGAAAAATGAGAGAGATTGGTAAATTTGGGGGGATTTTGTATGAGACTGGTCCGGATTCATGGCGGGCCCAAAAACTGGCCCATTTACTTAAGGGTTCGCTGACCCAAAAAAGCAATCTCTCCTCACCTCTCCTTTATCGTATCTAGTGTGAATTTCACTTTTTTGAATCACTACCCAAAAATTGAGATTATTGTTGAAAACCACTCCCCATAATTAGGACTTTTTATGGATCGAATTTAATCTAAATCCGAATCCGATTTTACAACTTCGGATTGGATATGAATCATACTTATATAATCAAAATTATTTTCGGATTGGATATGGATTCTAGTTATATAATCAAAATTATTTTCAGATCGGATTCGGATTTGGATTCATACATATCCAATCCGATACAAATCCGAGAAACATACTTAACATGTTTTAAATATTTTATGTTTTGTAGCCTCTATACCTCAACGGTCTCTCTCTCTCCCTCTTTTTAACATTGAAAACTAATCTTACTACATCTTTCTTTTTCTCATCTCCATTCAAGAAGTTCCGAAGATAGCATGTTTCAATTAGTTATTGGAAAACTCAAATTCTTCATTATTGAAGGTTTACTCCACTGTTGAAGATTTACTCCATGGTTGGTTCTAAATCTAAACTTAGCGGAACACAAATGTGAAGATAACTCAGTGTTGTTGTTGTAGGGATTCATTTTGGAATCCTCCTACCGTAGATGCTTTGAATATTTTTGGGGAACAGCGTTATTTTGTTCGGATTCGGATATTCTAAGTTCTACTAGGATTCTGACTGAATTTGGATGGTGAAATTACCTTTGGATTCGGATCGAATTTGGGTACAATAGTTTTGAGTTCGAATTCGGATTTAGATCATGGTTTTAAATAACCGTTATAACGGTAACGCCCTGAGCCCATTCCGTTATACCCCATATTCTGTTATAAAAAATAACACCCGTTATTTGTTGTTACAAACCGTTATTTTATGCTATAACGGCTGTTGTTACCGTTATAACAATACGTTATTTTCAATGTTTTTATTCACTTTTAGCAAACGTTATACACCGTTATATACCGTTATATGTCGTTATATGATTTTTGAGGAATATCATTTCTTGTGATATGATATGAAATAACCACTAAGGTGTGGAAAATCATTTTTTGTGAGGAATATCTTGTGATAAGATATTCGATCATAGGTGGAAAGAACAACTTCATTTAGATTTGCATGCTGCTGGTTATATACTTAACCCATATTACATGTTTTTTCTTTCCACTTTCTCAAATAAAAATGGCATGTGTCACCCGACCTTAGCATTGAACAATTTGATTGTGAAGATGATATCAACCCCACTTGAGCAGGCATAGGTAATATTAGAGGTATTCAAATTCCATTACACAAAATTATATATGCATGTTATTACCATTTAATTAATATAATATAATATTTATTATTTGACACAAATATAAAAGCTTCCTTTCAAGCCAGGTTGTATGGGGTCAGAAGCTGCAGGCATAGCAGCTCAACAAGGTGTTAGGCTGCGGCTCAAAACGAATTCAAAATGGGATTTTCAATGTTCAAGTTCGAGCTAGTTTTGTTGCTTGAAGATTCGAGCTGGTGTTCAGTTCGAACTGTTAAAGGTGAACTCTTTATGTCAAGGTCGTTTGAACGAAGGTCGAAGTCGTTCAAACGAGATAATTGAAGTCGTTCGAACGAAAAACGCTCTGTTTGGTTTTTGCTTAAGTTCGTTCTAAAGAGATTTATTCCAAAGCGATAGTTTATCTCGTGATGTGTACTTCGGTGATGACCTAATAGAGAATATATAAATATAGAGTGTGAGTTCAAAGCCTCCTAACACAGTGTATGAGTTAAAAGCCTTTGTGTGAGAAACTTAAAATCTAGAAGAGATGTAGCATCTATGATAGATCTTGTAAATAGTTGGTCTTTATAAGGAAGAAGGTGGAGGGTGTTCTCTTAGGATTTGATGGTGAGAGGGGAAGTACGTCTTGATTGCTAAGATGAGAAATAAAAGAAGAGAGAAAATTGAAGGGTTTCAAGAAAAAGGTATGCAACATGGTCTTTGTTGAGGTAATATTTGGATTTTTGATGAATCTTTTATTTTTTTCTTCTCTCTATGTGAGGGTATTATGAGATTAGAAAATTCCATGTTCGTTGGAATCTCTTGAGGGCTTGTAATTAAACTTGGATACATAGTGGATTTCTAACTTAGTGATGGAGGAGTAGCCTTCGGGTGAACCTCCGGCAAATATTGTATCTTGTGTGCATGTTAATTGTGTTTCTAGTTTCTTGGTTGATTACTTGTATGTCATGAGGATAACGGATAAAATCAAATTGCGTGAGGGTGATGTATTCCGCACATTCACCCCCAACACAAGGAAGTCCTGGTGAGTTCATAAATTATTTACCATAAGATTATGTTATTTACTTATCATTCATTTTCTAACTGAACTTTGAGCCATTATCTTAGTTCATTGGTGGAATTCATATGGAGTGGAGTTGCCTCAACTTTAAAAGTTGGCTGTAAGAATTTTAAATCAAAAATGTACTTCGTCCGGATGTAAAAAGAACTAAAGTACCTTTGACAAGTTCCACACAAAGATTATAAATCGATTACTTTCAAAGAAACTCAATGATCTTATCTTTGTTCAATAGAATATTCGGCTTGAAAGAAGAAGGGAAGATAGACATCGGCATTATCGTGTAGACCCCATAAGTGTGTGTTATTTTATTGGAAGATCCAATATGTAAATGGATTGCTGGAGATGACGATAAGCCTATGTTGCCAACACATGAAAAATGGTCAGAAGAGATTGAAAAAGAATTATCAGTTGAAGACATGGAGGTCAATGAGTAAAGGAGGTACTCTACTTTTGTAATTGACACAGATTTCCCAAAAAACTGGTTACAAACACATATGTATCAAACACCAATAGAGCCGTTGCCTGAGACGTATTTTGATTTTGATTTTGATTTTGGCCAAATCAATCTGGAGCACGGCCAACCTTCAAACTACTCTAAATTTGATACCAATCAGTTCGACTCAGTTTACCACTGAATGTAATGCCGCATTCTAGAATAATTATTTTTCATTTGATGTTTATGTGATTTTTAATGCTCTGGTGTGATGTTTAATGCTTTGGTGTGATGTTTAATTTGTCTGCTGTGATGTGTTGTTTCAATATTGTAATGAGTAATAACTTCAATAATAATATGTACTTTAGGTTTTCCTTTATTATCCTTTTAAATATAAAAAATAACGTTTATAACGGTAACACCGTTATAACGGTGTTATTTGTAAAATAACGTCATTGTTATAATTGAAAATTAATATTTATGTCACGCCCTAAATTTCCAATGATTTAAAACCAAATTATTAACAGGAGTTCTAGGGCGTGCAGGTCGGGTAATCCAAAGAATCACCCCCAGAAACGACCGAGCCATAAACAAGTTCAGGCTCAGTCATTCACTTATAGCAATTCATCAGAGTAAAAAGAATAAAATGACGGAAGCAAACGACATAAATATGCATATCAAAGCTAAAATATGATACAATATCTCAAAACTATACAACAACAGAGTCTGAATATAACTAAACAATAATATACAACTAAGGACCTACAATTACATATAATCTAAACTCTGAGCTCCGCTGTAGTCTACAACAACTACTCTGCAGCTACTCCACCTCTAAAATGTTAAATAGCGAGAGTGAGCAAACCGCAGCTCACTAAACCCAACAAGGCTAAAAACTATACTAATGCAACTAATGCTAACAAGAATAGGAAACGATGAACATGGTGAAGCATAGTGAAAATATAGCATATCTAAGTAGCAAGAAATGAAGTGAATATAGTCTTATTAAGCGAAGATTAATATAATATGCGAGGAAGTGATATGATGATGTAGATGCTCAATGCTGGAATGATGTATGAAGTTAAACTGATGGACTCAATCTTATTATAATTGGTTGATCAACCGCCAACGCAAAGACTCAGACATATGAGAGATCGTTGTTGGATACAAGGGGTTCGATTTGTTCCAAGCTCGACCAGGCTAGGATATTACAACTTGATCAGAGTGAATAGGGGTTTCAACCCGAGGAGCCACCGTCCTCATATTATTCTAATTCTAAGGTATTTCAACCTTTCAGGATAGTGTTGGCACCAGAGGGGAACTATCTTATACCATCCCATACTCCAAGATGGGTATTCAGGTATGATAGCATCTCAGCCATAACTCACCATACTATTTCAACCCGAGCTAGAAATCCTCCTAACCTATCGGGGGTCAGCCGATTTGGAGTAAGTTTATGTATCCGATCTCAACAAGATAAGAAGAAACGATTATATGATCTATAGATCCAAACAGATCTACCAGAGATCAAAACGCTGCAGCCGCTAACATGGCAAGCACACATAGGAAACCACCTACCTGAGCGAGTGGCAAACAATCCTAATACAGACGAACAGTGACCCAGTCGTACATCTGCACATAGAATAACATTAACTAACCAGTCACAACATTTAACTAGATGGCCAACGACTTACCAGTCACACGTCAAAACAACATCAGTCTCTAAGAGACAAAACGGTATTCAAGGACAAAGCCACGAGAATACAAAACATGCACGACTCCCTAAACGATAATTGAGAAATTCAACTCTACATGCCTTAGGATATCAAGCCCTGATGATAAACAACTCCTAGAACAAGTCAAGAGTAATTACGCAGTTAGTGTTCAAGGACGAAGCCGCGAGAACTAGCGTAACAACTCCTAACTCATTCTTGAAGTCCAAATATGCATAACTACACTAACATATCCAACATAGATAATAACTAACTTCAAAGAGGAATGCAATCTATACTATATACTAGGAAAAGCAACATATATGTCTTTAGTGTCTCTTTAAATCAACATAGGTAATATTAGTAAGGAATTTAGACATTAAGGAACACTCGCCTGACGAAATGCTCCAGAAGAATCAATCCAAGCAATACAACTCAACGCTCCAACAACAGTACCTCACGGACAAACACATCCAATCAATCCCCTAGCCAAGCAACACTACATCGCTACAATCCTAGCAAAGACGATTTAGAGTAACTACAACTCAACCAATCATAACCATAACCTAATAATCAACCTAACCCAACATAATCCATATCTAATCCATCACATAAGGGCTCTACTAAAACAGAAATCAGATTATCAAGGGAGGAGAAACAGTTAGGTGATGCGAACTGATTTCAGAACTCTTGAACACAACAACTATCTTCGTAATCGTCTCTCTAAACCCAATAAATAAACAACTCTTCAGAAATCAAACACCAATGACTTATAGTAATAATTACTCTTAAAATATTCTCTAATCAATTACCAAGCAAGCAAGAGGGTTTTACCGAACTGAAAATCAGATTATAAAGTGGAAAAGCAACAGGGAATTACTTACATAAAAAGGGCAGCTGCGATTGGAAATGGATGACGATAAGTTGGTGGTTGAAGATGGTTAAAACAACCTCTTTCTACACTTTAGAATAGCATCAATAAAGGGGGTAGCAACTGAAACAAAATAACAACAATGTCGATTACAGGCAGCCCTTTCCCTGTACTCAAGAACAGCAACAACAAAGGCGGCAACCACTGAACCGCAACTGTGGTCTCTTCCCCCACCCTCTAATACAACAACAGAACACAAAAACCCCTTAAGGGATGAAGCCCAAACCAACTATACAGCAAGCAACGAACTGCAACAGCAACTGAACCGCAAACTGCAACAATGGCAGCAATAACCGATCTGAGAACAATCGCCTCTACTCCCTCTCTTCTTCCTCAAAGAGCAGCCCCTCTCCAACCCTTACTCTATACTCTCCAATTTCCCAAAGACTCTCCCCCAACTCTATGTTAAAATTCTACAAATCAAATCCCTAAAATAGATATGTGTGGTGATCCAATGGAACGGTACTACGATAGCTACAACGAAGCCTACCCCATACGAGTAAAACGGTACTCTAATGTTCACATTCACAGTAAGCCTATATACCATACTGAGAGTCCTGATATAAAATGATGGAACACAATGCATGATGTCAAGGAAAAATATTGATGCATAATTTATTTATTTAAATAAAGAAAAAAATAAAAATTTCCAGGACATTACAATTTATATATAGAGAAAATAAAAATACAATCATTATTTTAATATAACACCGTTACAGGATAAATAATGACCGTTATTTCTTGTCATCTAGCCAACAGTAACGTACCTTTTTAAATCTTGATTTAGATTCAATATGAATCCAATCTATTGATAGCCCTACTAGTATTGTATCTAGAGTCTAGACACACGCCCACAAAAAAGTGACATAATATTTAGACACGCCCAACGCCCACAGTTTTCAGCCCAAGCTCACTCTTTATAAATCGCCAATCCATCATCCGCGTTATTGTTCCAACAAAATGCAATCTCTCCAAGAAAAAGCATCACAATGGAGTGGACTAAACACCAACGACGCCTTCTCCATCGACACCACTAATCTCTACAACAAATTAGGGACTCAATCTTTCATCAATCTCTCCACCAATTTCTACAACAGGTCTGTCTGTTTCGCTCTCTCTATAATAATATTAAAGAAGTAAGTAACTAATTGTATTATTTTTGAGATTTGAGTTTAGGGTTTATGGTGATGATAAGGAAGAGTGGTTTCGATCCATATTTGCGAATTCAAACAAGGAAGAAGCTATTCAGAATCAGTATGAGTTCTTTATTCAGAGAATGGGAGGTCCACCTCTTTTTTCTCAGAGGAAAGGTATTATACATTTAGTAACTATCTCAATGGGTTTTGTTGTTGTTGGTCTACACTAGTGGTTGTGGCTTTTAGTATCTGAATCTCTATATTGGTTGTGGAACTATAAAACTATTAATATAAAATAAATATCAGTTACCATCTCTATATTGGTTTCATTTGGAGAGATTGAAAGTAAATTTAGAGAATTGACACCTTATACACTTGTCCCAAATATCACTATTTGTTTGTGAATGTTCTTTGAGGAAATGGGGCGATTATTACTTTGAGCATCTCCACTATATACTGTGCACGGTGGTGTTAGGTTCTTACAGGTTGTCACTAGGTTTCAGTACTTTCTGTTCATTGATTTTTTAAGATTTCTCGACGCCTACTCAAACCGTCTAGTTACCCCATCGCTGTAATTTCGTTCTCATTCGGGAAAAGTGTCTTTTAAATTGACTGTTTTTGGTGATTGGATCTTGAGGAATAGGATCAATGACAATGGTTACCATGTCTGCCTGTCTGCATCACAATGTTTTTAGTACGTCGTTTTATTGAGATAGATCGTTGAAGCCATGGGAATTTGTCTGAAACGCCTTTCTGTAAATAGATTTACCTAGAGTTTTAAACTTGAAATTTTCATCTACCAACTCAATATGAAGAATAGAAGTTGCCTTCAATCTTCAACAAACTGAAGTATGGGTTACTAGCACCAGCTCGATTTAGCGTGTACTTGAAACTTGTCTGAGAATTTCGCTAATTTAAATAACATGTAGACAAATGCTTCCAGTTCTAGATTCTGAGAAAACCATCATTAGTACTTGATGTTACCTTTGGTAGAGTGAGTTTATTTTCTGAGTTGCTATGAGAGTTTGATCACCTAGTCATGGAGGGTTCCATGTTTACTCTATCTGTAACCCAACAAATATGCTTGTCCTACATACCTCGGTATTTTTTGTATTTGAATTGGACAAAAATTGACATTATATTCTTCTTCGTATTTTGATACTGTGCAGGTCATCCGGCATTGATTGGACGCCATCGGCCATACCCCGTCACACACCAAGCTGCGGAAAGGTGGCTATACCATATGCAACAAGCACTGGACACGACCTCTGATATTGACGCAGATTCCAAAATTAAAATGATGAATTTCTTTAGGTACGACTTTGCTCCCATGGCTATTTTTCTGTTACATCTAATATTACTTATCGTTTTACATAATTTTTTATTTTTTTGAAAAGGCAAGCTGGGGGACTAACCCCTATGACATTTTGTTTTTGGTATGTCATATTGTTTTTTACCTGTTTTTCTTCCAGGCACACTGCATTTTTCCTTGTGGCTGGAGATGAGTTAAAGAATGGTAATCACGGGGTGAGCAAATAGGCTGCATGACAAAGGAAATTGGTCAGGGACCTCTTACTCTAAAGCTATAAGAAACAAAATAACCGGGATGTGATCATTCACTTTAACATCATATGTGTTATTCATTTATGATAGCTGAGTCTAATTTAGACGAGCATCAATTTACATTCTTGAAAGAAGCATTGGCTATTCATCTTTCATCACTTCTTGCTTGTAAGTTTAGTTGCTCCTTTTAACCGTCTGTACGGCCTTCCTCCTTATCAACATCTTACGCTGCACTTTCAAGCGAATTAGTTGGTCTAGAAATAGTTAACGGCATTTTTTAGGTTTGGACTGTTTTAACTTCTTTCATGCAAATGGCGTGCAAGTTAGAAGTTATCTAGTCAACCTACAATATACTCTATTGAATGATTATGATCAAGCTAGCTTAAAACCCTTGGGCTATGATTATTTATGCATGATCAAAAGAAGATCGATAGTACATTGAGACCATTCATTGTCTATGGTGCTTGGGAGATCCCAATCTGTTAGGTTGGGTGGTAGGGTCCTAACGCTCGTGAGAAGATAAGGTTGCCATAAGAATGGGATCCCCACATCAAACCTTCAAAGATCAGAAAGAGAAAAGGAGAAAGGATAAGAAAAGCACAGCTTGATGTACTAAAATGATATTTGTTTTGTGGTCTTGGGGCTCTTTCGGCTCTCGGAAAAGAGTAAGTTTTATCACTTTAATGAGATGATTAGAATCTTTTAGAGCTCATAACACCAAAAATTTGATCCTAAACTTGAATGCTTATGCAAGCGAGCAAGTTCTGGAGATAGTTCAGTATTCACGACATAGGAATTGAACCAACCAAAAGGCTGTCATAAATTCGGGTGCCACTTGCAATGAGGTCAAGGCGACTTATTCAATTGAGGACTTCAGGGATGGGGACTCATCTCTGTAGGAAGCATTTTATGCTTGGTGATAGGGATTTACGTCACATTCTGCAATTGTGATAGATGATCTTACATAGATATTACATTACATGTGCTTCTGCTGCTTTTTTGGGTGGAGGGACCAATACTTAGTCAGGGATTGTGGTCTTAATTATTGGATTGAGTGTATATACCAAGAAGGTTGATCCTAGTACTTGTTGAGACTGAATCAGAAAATTATTGCTAACTAGAGTATAAATTATAAAAGGTATGAATTTTGAATTTTTGGCATGACCTAATGCAGCACATAAGAGAAATGCAGTTCCTTTCCAATCAAACATTGAGATATAAGGACATATTACAGGTGTTTTCTGTGTAAACTTAGGGACTGCTAGTATAACTCCATTGTTTGTGCTCATAAGCCGTCTGGATCCTAGGTTTAGACACATTTTGTTTCTAGATTGAACTGGCCTTGGCCGGTTAAGAGTGAATTAAACTCTTCCGATTTTGGTTTTAGTCCACGGTCGACTGTCAGTCCTATCACTACATTAAAGAAAAGATTAAGGAATTGATTATTTTCAATTTGCAGATGATCTCATCTTGCTCTAAACTAAGTGTACACACACACCCATAAAGAAAAAAGAAGTATAAGATTTCTATATGGTGCAATGATCTACTTTGATAGATAAAATAAGTAGTTTTGTGTGTTTTTGAGAGAAAGACCTTAAAAGCATCTAACATCTCAGTTTCTCAAAGTTAATAATAGAAGTGGTGGTGGGGGAGGTAAGAGTTTGACTAATTAGAAGCACCTATAGTTGACATAAGGGTTTACAGATCACTTATGGACCTCTCTTTCAATGAAATCTTGCTTCATTCTTATCTTAAGCCTAACAAAACAAACTTAATAACTGTTATTTTAGTCTTTAGTCTAATCTTAAGTCATTGCTCTAACTTCTAAGTGAAAAATCTTGAGAAGGAAAAGATTTGCACGACACTCGCCGGAGCAGTGAGGGAATGCGGCCAGTAATAGCCTTGTATCTCGCTAGTACAGATCCTGACTTAAGTCTTTAACATATGTATCAGCCAGGCAAATGGTGATAAATTATGAACTCGGATCACTCTAGTATGCAAAAGGAAAAAAATCAGAAAAAATTAAAAAGGAGAGAGTTAACTAAGGACACTGGGATATAATCATAACCTCTGTCACAAAGTTCGGCGATTTATAGTGAATTAGGGTAGAGCTGTATAAGCCTCCGATTAATCTCCTGGTTCGGGTAATTCACGAATTATTCACAAATTTGGTGAATTTAGGTCCAAAAACATAGATATCGCCCAACCCACAAATATATTCTTTGGGATTTTTAGCCTAATAATAATAGAAATAGAGAAAGAGAGAAAAAGAGGGGATGAAGTAGCAACTACATAACCGATATGAAAAGCCACAATCTCTTCCTATACGTTCATCTAATGATATTTTTTAGTGAACAATTTTTTCGCGAATCATTGCCGAAACTTTTCCCTATTTAGGTGAACTATCCGTATCGACCCCTCGCCGAATTATTCCTGAATCCGAACTTTGTTACAGAGATCATAAGAACTAAACGGTTCTATAAAACCAATATGAAAACATACAAAAAAAGAGAGTAACATTCCTTATCTCCTTTATTATAGCATCACATTTATCATACCATTACACCATTTCTTTGAAACATCCTAGACGGGTCAGCGAACCGAGCAGAGAAAGATCTAGACAAGTTATCAGGCTCATCCCATCCCATATCCTGATCAAAATTCTGTGCATAAGTGTACGAATTATACGGGACTTGAGCACCCGAAGAGTAAAATATCTTTCTCTTCTCTTTTTTCAACTTTTTCCACAACAATCTCAATCTTGGCTTGATTGATGTAGTTGTAGAAGATGAGTTCAATGTTTCGAGCTCACCGTGATCACTTCGTACGTATCTTTTGCTCCATCTCATGCTCCTACAACTTGAACTGCACCAGCTCCCAATATCCATGGCAGAACAACTATTACTAGAGAGCTTAGTCTTCTCTAACTGGGAAGCTTAAGAGACACCAATATACAATTCTCCCTAGATATACATATTTATAGATGACAACAATGTACATTACATTTTTTAAGTTAGGCTTGATAATGACTTTTTTTTAAGTTTGAATGGTCTAAATTGTGTGGCTGGATCCAGTCAATTTTGCTCAATCTGGCTCGGCTCGGCTTCACATGGACTATTTACGGCTAATTATTTTGTGTATGGTGCGTGTTTGACATCATAAATACGGTTGCCATACACGGTTAGTTGATCCAGTGTTATCTAGGAATTTTCATCCCGGTTAGTCCCAACATCATAGTTTTCCCCCCAGGAAACCTTCAATTACCTCACTAGCTTCTACCATATCTGCCCCAATACTCGGTTAGCTCATCCCAAATTTGCTACATTCGGGGTGGGACAGGTCAAATTGTCATCCCTATGTAGGCTTAGCCCTGGTACATTTCCCGAACAGTCTAGCCTGATTATGCAAGATTTGGTTTGGTTTGGTATAGTTGGTTTTTCGGGCGTAATCGGGCCATCATAACATTCCGGGGCGAGCTTTATGAACTCAAGAGTCAAGACGGTCTCGGCCTAGTCGGGTCGGGGCAAATTTACATCCATAATTTATTTCAGATTCTGTACCTATACAAGTGGTTTGTATAATACAAGTGCATGGGCACATAGAGAGTGCAGTTGCCTTTTGTTGTCATCTCCTACAAATCCATGTCCTTGTGAGAATATAAAAACATCCAAAATGAATCAACAATCATATCCAAACTAACCTTTCTCAACTAAATCTGACTAGGAACACCATTAGCTTTGCCCGGCTGAATGTCGAAAAAACCGATCCACAGTACTGTCCAAATTACAAATGTCGGCACAAATTTGGACTTTTCAGATCACATGAATACCGAGACTGAGGTCAACTAAATCCTGTATTTCGTGTTCTAAATACAATACAGACGTGCTGCTAACCACTAACCACTAGATTCATGTATGAGAGTAAAGCTTAGCTAATCTAATGGTCAGCAATTGTCTAAAACAACAACGGAATTATTTTTCATACAACAAACAATCATAGTAAGTTGTATTTTACGGGCATAATTTTTGAGTTAACTCAGTTCATAGATAATCATGTTAATTAAGTTGATGAAAGGATGATCTAGCTAGGAATGGTATTGGTATGAAAGCTAAGTGAGTGAAGCAAGAAAAGGGAGAGAGAGAGAGAGAGAGAATAAGAACAATGTGTGGGTCGAATTGAGAGAGGGCACATAAGCTTATCTTGTGATGGTCTATGATAGACAAGTGTTTAAGGAGAGGTTCATCTTTAAAGGAAAGATAGAGAGACAGGATGGATGGACTCTCATCTCATCTCATTTGGAATCTAATCCCTTTAAAAAGCTAAAAAGCTAAGCATCTCTCCAAAACAAATCAACCTCTTTAGTTCCACTTTTCTTCCCAAACTCCCCTTTTTATACCCACATATACTTCTTCCTTCCTTCACATACAAACCCACCTTCTCTGAAAAACTGAAACATACAAATATACAGAGACAGATGTGTCATCCAGGGGTGCCTTTTCAAACCCTTATCAGCAACAAACCTAGCAGAGGATGGTTGGAGTTGCAGCAGGTATCAGCTATTGTGGTTGAAGTGATGAGTACTACTGTTGGTGGTAGTGGTGAGAGGCAGTGTTTGTGTTCACCAACACAGCATCCAGGATCATTTAGGTGTAGACAACATCACAGTGAGTACAAATGGGGTGCTGCTAAGAATCATATACGACCCAGTACCAGTTTGTAGGATGACATGATCATGTAACTAGTACTGGGGGTTTAAATGTGTGTTGTTTTCAGACTAATGATCTTGTAATTAATGGTGTATAAATAGTTGCTATTTCTCTAGTCTCTATCTAAATTTATACCTGTATGCACCTTGAAGTTTAGTGGAGTGGCCTTTGCCCTGGCCTTCAAACTAAGGCTTCAAATCAACCCTTCAATTTAAAGTTTTAAACCCTCCTTAATATGCGGTGACCAAGTGTGTGTTTGGTTCGTAGAAAACGGCAGAAAGGTGAAAAATGAGTTTTCCTGGTTCTTAAAACTTCAAATGAAGAAAACCCGACTTCCTCTCAAACGAGGTTATTCGGTTTCACCACATAGCGTGGGTGTCGCCAATTTTATTCTTCTCTTCTCAACTTAAAAATAAATAAAAAATATGGCGATGAAGATCTTGCGTCTATCTCTCTTTCCAAATAGCAAGGAATAAGAGCAGCTCTCAATACCATGTTGTAGGGCGGTAGGGTGGGGTCTCTCTCTCAATATCATGGTATAGGGCGAGTGCAATTATTTGTGCCAAGGTGGGGTTGTGTGAAATTATTTCAACCTCTACCAAGAGATTTCAATTATTTAATAAATTTATGGAGTGATTTTATCGGTGATTTATTGTCGACTTTTAAGTGAAAATGTGCCAAAATTAATTGTTGTAGTTTAAACCTATTTTATAAAAAATTTCTACATGCCTCACCAAACAAACAATGGAAGTTAGTACATAAAAAAATGAGTTTTTCACAATTTTGATAAAAAATCATTAGAAATTTAGATTTCATGGAAATCCAGTTCACCATTTCCGCCGTTTTCCACAAACCAAACCCACCCTAATAATTAGGCATCGAATACCGAAAATATTTATGGAGCACAAGTTTTCTGCCATGTTTAACCATTAGATTGCCATGTCTAACCCTTAGATTCATCTATGAGAGGAAAGACTGGCTAATCCAGTGGTCAGCACGAGCTAAATCTCTCTAGTACAGGTTTTTTTTACATATGCGCGCAGGGAATATTCTGAAGTTGTACCAAGCATCTGCACAAATCAGATTCCGCAAAATAAATGTGGCTATCGTTTATTACTGCAGACCATTAGGTTCATGTTCAGGCGGATATACTTCTAGTACACATCACAAGTCTCTTCCAGTTTGAGTAAATAATTTTACTCATCTGTTAGATAATCAGTGAAATTTCAGTTTCATAATTCTAAATAAACTAATCCAAAGAGTAGACTAGAATTCTGAAGAAAAGGAACTTGATTATTAACATACCATTGATTAGACTTAATCAGAAATTCCTATATGTGATAGCAAAGAAGCTCAGAAATGCTAAATTCTTACTTCACACTTGTATATATACGTACATTGAAGTAAAAAAATCAGCTAGGCATATCTTAACTTCCTAATCAGCCAGTCGTAAGTTGATTCCACAGCTTCTTCATATTCACAACCACAGCTGAGCACACCCAACCACAGTTTATCGAGTAAAAGGAGAGGCACAAAAGCATATCGTTCACTGCATATAACAGATCAAATTAAGTTCTTCGCATGGAAAAGAACTGAAACTGAAACTGAAAGATCTACACATATAGTTGCTTTTGTATATTCCAAGAATATTATTGGCAGCCAAGCAACAAACCATATTAGTGATATAAGGCTCAAAGATGGGACATAATTGTCTAATCACCTCCATTTCCAGGCTTTAGCCCAATGATTGGTTTTGGATCAACATAAATTAGAAAAAAACTGCTGGTTTTATTTTCAATAAGAAGATTTTTATATCTTTTTTGGAAAATTAGTGCGAGAAGTTTATCTGGTCTTCACCTTAGTGTAACAGTCTTGACGGGTAATTGTTTGGTTGTCCGTACTAACATATACGTCACACGATACTTTTGCCTGACAAAATGGTTAAAAAAGATGATGTTAGCAAACCGATATAAAAAATCCAACTTTGATCTGCAGAAAAAATATATATATAAGAAGCCAAAAGCCAACACAGGTGTAAAATAATCTTCATATTTTAGACATTCGTTCAGTAATTAGAAAAGATGGCATACCTAATATCATTGCAAACACTTTATATCTCAAACATCTTAAGCAGCACAAATCCATTTATCTGTGTTGATAGATTTGAAGGTTTCTCTTATATGGATCACAGACAGGTGTAAAATAATCTTCATATTTTAGATATTCGTTCAGTAATTAGAAAAGATGGCGTACCTAATATCATTGCAAACACTTTATATCTCAAACATCTTAAGCAGCACAAATCCATTTATCTGTGTTGATAGATTTGAAGGTTTCTCTTATATGGATCACAGACAGGTATGACTGTTTATAGGCAAGCAAGAGGCCCGTTGATCCAAAATGGCATATACTTGGACCAATGAGCTTGCAAGAACTCAACTTGAATACTGACGCAAAGCCAAAGCAAATAAAAGCTTAGTTACACTTAAAAGATTGTTGTCAAACTCAGACTAGGTTTAGGCATCTGACTAAGTTGGAAACTTACTTGATACCATGGTTCAAAAACTCGGACTCAGGACCTGGATAGCCCATGGCTTATCCCGAGTTAAACCGTCTGATCCCGAGTTGGACGAAGCAACCTCCAGGTTGGTTCAACTCTTTTATTAGAGCTCGAAAAGTTATGAATATCTAATGTCAGTTTATCATTTTGCGCTTTTGCTGTAAACAATTCTCAAATTTCGTTCTAGCAAAGGAGATCAGTGAAGTTTGCACTGACAGATAGACAAGCCTATATAAGATTCAAACAAGTTCTCACATATCCTTCGAATCAACTCTCGTCTTGGGCTGGTAAAGATTGTGGTACATGGAAAGAAGACCAATGCGATAACACAATTGTCTGTGTTGTCAAACTCGACCTCCGAAATCGATATGCTCGTTTAGACAGGAATATTTTGAAGTCACTGTTGGGTGGTGAAATAAGCCCTTTATTAGTGTAGAAGTATGTGAGTTGACTGGAATTGAGTTGATTTCAAGAAATCAATGTTCCTTATTTCCTGAGGTATCTCCACGACTTGAAATATTTAAACTTATCATGCGGGCTTTGGTGGTGTTCAAAGTGTTCTCATCTTTCTTCTCTGCAATATTTAAACGTAATTCTTAAGGTATCAACCTTGGTTACTGCTTATATGATTGCTCCAGGTTACTCAACATGCTCCCTTCTTTACTTAAGTTGTTCGATTCCCTTCAAAATGTTAATTTTATATCTCTTGATCTTTCAGTTTACTTATCCAATTCTTTGATACCAAACTGGTTATTTAATCTTATTCAGATCGACTCCCTTGATCCAAGAGAGGATGCTTTCTACGGTCCTATGGTGGTGCTCTTGGAAACTTGAATGCTCTCAAAGTTCATGATCTGTTTAACTCTACATACCCTATTGGATGCATAACTTTATGAGTCTTGTGAGAATCATTAGTAAGGAACAATCATGAATGATGGTGGTATAACCCTAATTCCCGCACTCTCCTCAGTATGGCTTATAATGAGCTTGAAAGGGGAATACCAAGTACCTTGGGGAATCTTTGCTAATTACAATAACAAGATTTGTCCAGTAATAAAATTAATAGAGAGATATTTAGACTCCAAGGAAATTCATCTCGATGGCCGATGCATTACGCTTGGTTTGAGGACGTTAGTTTAGGAGTGGAATAGACTTTTGGGCCTGATTCCTGAAAATTTTGGACTTCTTTCCGAACTGGAAATGTCTCTAATAACTCTTTGAAGAGTGTTGTATCTCAAAGTTCAATTTGCCAATCTTCATTTCATTAAACATATCCACAAATTCTTTGGTTTGAATGAAAGCAGCTCCAATTGGGTTCCTTCTCTTCAACTAATAGGTATTCAGATGGAAACATGGCAGTTAGGCCCTTGATTCCCGGTATGGCTTATAATACAGATGGATTTACAGTGCCTTGATTTATCCAACTGACGAATTTCAGATGCTATACCCAATTGGTTTTGGAACTTGGTCTCCAGTATAATCAATTTGGACCTCAGATCAATGAAATGTTGCCAAATCTTTTAGAATTACACGATTATTCAACTGCATATTAGGGTTTAAATGGCTTTCAGGGCCCATTACCCCGTCTCTCCTTTACTATGGTAGAATAAGATCTTTCTAACAATACATTTTCAGGGCCTATACACCCCACTGCTATGAAATCAACGAAAAAAATAACAGTCTGAGAGTTCTTGATCTCTCAAGAAATCTTACTTCAGGACAACTTCCAGAGTGTTGGATGTACTCACATATATTGGAATTGACAAGGTTGGGGAATAATAATCTAATGGGAATTATTTCAAGCTCCATGGGCTCTGTACTTTGGTTCTGATCATTAAACTTGCAAAGGAATAATCTTTAAAGCGAATTGCCTTCATCTATGCAAAACTGCCCTCTGCTTTGGCTCTGATCATTGAACTTGCGAAGGAATAATCTCTACGGAGAATTGCTTTCATCTATGCAAAATTGTACTAGGTGATCTATCGACATTGGTGAAAAGAAGTTCCCCAGGAACACATTGCCATGTATAGGAAAGAGCTTCCTAGATCTTTAAATTTTGGCACTTGTTCAAAGGTAACAACGACACGGATACGGGTGTCGGTGTCGGACACGGCGACCTAAAAATATGTAAAAACGGGGACACGGCTGTAAAAATTTTATTTCTTATTTTCTACTATACTTATGTTGGTTACTTAACCTATCTAACACACTTATTGGTTAATTTACGACATATTTTTACAACTAATAACAAACAAGTTTCAACACTTATGGGTTATATTAACTTATGGGTTAATTTACGATTAATAACAAACAAAAACAATGATATTAGTTAGTATGGTTGAATAACATGTATAAGAATTAAAACTTTCTAAAAGCTATGTCAAAAAGGTTATGATCTAAGCAAGAAGTGTCCGTTGGAGTGTTGACACGAGTGTCGGTGTGTCCGAGTGTCCGATACGTTTGGACACGGATTTTTTTTTGGAATATGGAGTGTCCATGTTACATACTTCAAATAATTTACATGGTTCCAATCCTTTGGAACTCTGTCATCTCACCCCACTTCAAATTTTGGACGTTACGCATAACCATCTTTCAGGAACCATACCATGATGTTTCAACAATTTCAATGCCATGCAATGGAGCAAAATGAAATTCAAATGTTAGATTATTCATTTTACAATGACAAATCCATAGAGAGAACCCTATTAGTGATGAAAGGAGCGGATTTTGAATACACCAAAACACTTATCCTCGTAAAAAAACATGGATCTTTCCAGCACTTTTCTAGATGGAGAGATCCCTACAGAAATAACAAGCCTTCATGGGTTACGTTCTGATAGATTGTGGGTTGTCTACGTAGGTCGTGGTTACTACGCACGTCACCCACAGGCGTAGGAACTGTCTTTTATTTTATTTACTTAAGTCAGGGGAATCATCTCCAGTAGGCCTAGTTGTGATATTTTGTGAGAGAGAGATTAGTGAAATTTGTGAGTTTTGGGGAAAACTCATAAAACCCTAGAGAGAGATATCAAATTAATCTAATTTACGAGTTTCCGTACTATTGTTCTTATTAAATTTGGTATCAGAGTAAAACCACGATATAAGGGATGCAGAAATTCATCGATTCCGACCTATATTTTCTTCTTAATCTCGCCAAAATCGAAAACGAGAGACGAAAATATGAGGAAGAAGATTAGGTGTCTAGATGTGCAAACGAATGACAAAGTGTGTTTAGTAGGAAGGGGAGTAACCACGAAGAAAGCCTAGAAGAAAATGAGTCGGAGCGCCGTCAAAACGCAAGGGAACCGTGCGGTTTTCGACCAGAGATGTTGTCCGCCATTGCTGCCGAATCGGGAGAGAAACAATTGCCACACGTGCGCCAAACGTGCGTTGCACACGTGATCTTTAAGTGACTCACGCGCCAGTCACGTGTCTCCTGTTATAAAACAAACCAGCCCAGCAACCGACCAGACCCGGACCATCAAACCCAAAGGGGACAGCCCAAGCTTGGTGATCAAACCAAACCCAAGCCCAGTCCAGATGACCAGAAACTCCATTACCAAACAACTGCAACAAGCTGCAACAACAACCTGACTTTGCTAGCAACAACTGCGACAACCTCCACCTTTAACAATTCTGTATCAAACGTAGAAAATTCAACAACTTCACCGACAGATTTGACATCTCCAATCACCATAACCAAGCATACTATTACCACATCTCCACTAAAAATGGCTGCCTCCAACAAAAGTACTTCTTCTTCTTCGGCTGACCCACTAACATCGACAAAGACGCCCATTAAACTGACACACTGAAAATTAGCGGAGTTGGAACGGATGCTCCAAAATCGAACCTGATTGGTATTGTGTCGCTTCTCGATTCTTGTCGTGACGAGTGGGAAGCATTGGAACCCACATTGGAGGGGAAGAACACAGTTGTCGACCTCCTACCATACGAGAAACCGGAGAAAATTTTAATGTCTCGCACTCTTCCATTTTGTGGGTCTAGTGTACGGGTACCCGAAGAGGGGTTAGAGAAAGACAACGAGTATTGGAAGAAGCATAGCATATTCCACACAAGATGGTAAGCTACTTGAAGTCATCATTGACGGCGGGTCTACAGAAAACCTTATTTCGGAGGAGGTGGTAGAGAAGCTAGGCTGCAAGCTTACTCCGCATTCTAAACCATTTACTATTCACTGGATGCAAAGAGGGGGTACGAAGAGGGCATTGTACCGATCTAAGTTGAAGATCAAGATTGGGGACTCTTATGAGGAGACTATACATTTCATAGTAGTCCCCATGGATGTCTGTCATATAATTTTAGGTAGGCCTTGGCAGTATGCGTGGAGTAGTGTTCATCCGGGGAGAGAGAATACCTATTCTTTCAGGTAGAGAGAGAAACAGATAGTGTTGACTTGCCTTCCTTCAGTAGGATTACACAGAGACAGACGCACACTAGTTTCCTTGTAGAGGCAAGAGTGCACGGTTGCGCTTATGCTTTGGTGAGTTCTCTTTCGGCTCCACTAGTTCCAATTCCACCTATATTACAGTCTTTTATTACACAATATGATAATGTATGTACTGAGCCTGGTACACCAGAGTTGCCACCTCTGCGTGGTATCCAACACGCTATTTACTTAGTCCCAGGGGCACCGTTGCCTAACCTACCGCATTATCGCATGACCCATGCTCAGCATGCCGAACTACAAAGGTAGGTCACTGAGCTATGTGACAAGGGCTTGTTGAGGGAGAGTATGTCACCGTGTGCCGTGCCGGCTTTACTGACACCAAAGAAAGACGAGAGTTGGCATATGTGCGTTGATAGCAGAGCTATTAGCAAGATTACAGTGAAGTATAGGTTTTTAATTCCGAGACTTGAGGACATGATAGATGACCTGCATAGGGCAAAATTCTTCTCCAAGTTGGATCTTAGGAATGGATACCATCAGGTTCGGATGCGCCCTGGAGACGAATGGAAGACTGCATTTAAGACCAAGGATGGTCTCTACGAGTGGTTAGTTATGCCATTTGGTCTCTCCAACGCCTCGTCCACTTTTATACGACTTATGACCGAGGTGTTGAGGGAGTGCATTACGCAGAGGTTTGTGGTTGTTTATTTTGATGATATCCTCATACATAGCCGGTCTCAGGAGGAGCACTTGGTACATATTGAGCGGGTATTACAACTTCTACGAAAGCACAAGCTTTTTCTTCAGCTCAAGAAGTGTTCCTTTATGGTAGATTCAGTGGAGTTTTTAGGGTATGCCGTTTCAGTTGATGGTATTCGGATTGACGAGGGGAAGGTACAAACGATACGTAACTGGCCAGTTCCCACCACCACGTCACAAGTTTGGAGTTTCCATGGGTTGACTACTTTTTACCGCCGGTTTATTAACGAGTTCAGTCGGATTATGGGACCTATCACATCCCTAATGGGGGATATTCCTTTTCTTTGGTCTCCTGAAGCTGATGAGGCTTTTCAGTTGATCAAAGAGAAACTGACTACGAAACCAATTTTGGCACTTTCAGAAGATTTCTCAGATCCCATGTTTGAGGTTGGCACTTTCAGAAGATTTCTCAGATCCCATGTTTGAGGTTACTACAGGTGCCTGCAAGACAGGCATTAGGGCTGTTCTGTCACGGGGGGCAAGCCGATAGCTTATTTCAGTCAGAAGCTATCTGGGGCTCAACTTTGGTATTCGACATACGATATAGAATTATTGGCAGTGGTACGGGCTCTTCAACATTGGCGCTATTATTTGGTTCACAGGGAGTTCGTTATCCACTCGGACCACGACGTACTCCGCCACATGCACAGCTAGCAACGTGTTTCTTCAGACAGACAAGCTAAGTGGTTAAACTACTTGCAGGGTTTTCATTTCCATGTTCAGCACATAAGGGGAAAGGAGAACGGATTTGTAGACAGGGTTAGCAGGATAACACAACTACTTGTTACGCTACGCGCGTCAATTTTTGGATTTTCTGAGATACGAGATTTATACCCAGATGATGCGTACTTTGGACCTATCTACAGTTCTTGCTTGCAACACCACGGGGACCATGAGTATTCAATACAGGACGGTTACTTGTTAAGGGGTACAATTTTATGCGTCCCTGCTTCGTCTCTAAGCGAGCAGTTGATTACTGAGGTTCATGCGGGTGGTTTGGTAGGGCACTACGGAGTTGCCAAGACCATGGCTTTGATGCGGGAGAAATATTTATGGGCTACTATGCGTCGAGATGTAAACATTTTTATCAAGAAGTGTTACACTTGTATCACGACTAAGGGGCGCGAGCAGAATACTGGCCTCTACACTCCACTTCATGTTCTCAGTATTCCTTGGCGTGATATATCCATGGATTTTGTGACAGGGTTACCGAAGACTGAAGGTTTCGATTATGTTTTCGTAGTGGTTGATCGGTTCTTAAAGATGGTTCACTTCATTCTCTGTACAAAGACGAACGACGCCTCCCATATAGCACGGATGTTCTTTCGGAAGATCGTTCGCCTACACGGATTTCCTCAGTCAATCACTTCGGATAGGGACGTTCGTTTCACAGGGCATTTCTGGAGGTATTTATGGAAGCTCATGCGGTGTAAACTTTAGTTTTCCATAGTATTCCACCCTCAGACAGAGGTAGTAAACCATCGCCTTGGTAATCTCCTACAATGCCTCACCGACGATAGACCTAAGGAGTGGGATTTTCTCCTATCCCAAGCAGAGTTTGCATTTAACAACTCTTTAGATTGTTACGGGGTATTCACCAGAGATGGCTTTAGATTTGGCACCGATTCCACAGTTGATCCCAGTTTCTGTCAGTGCACTAGATTTTGCATCATCCATTCAAGCTATACATGAGGACGTCCGTCAGCACTTACTGCAACATTATGCTAGGGTTAAAGAGTGAGCAAATCGCAACCGACGGGAGGTCATATTTCAGTCAGGGGACTTAGTTATGCTTTATCTTGAGAAGAGAAGGCGCACATGTGCAACTTCTAAGCTACTTCTTCGACGTACATGACCATTCTGTGTCATTCAGCGCATTGGTGAGAATGCGTATGAGCTCGATATGCCAGAGGAGATGAGACGCTCACGTGTTGTGAACGTCAAACTCTTATCTCCTTATCATGGTGAGACTATCCCACCAATTACCTTACCCCTGTACCCAGAGTTCTTAAGGGAGGGGATTGCGTAGATGAGGTTCTTGAGCAGAATGTCTGGCACACAACAAGACGAGGTCGTTATGTCATGTTTAAGGTTCGATGGGTAAACCAGGCTAGGGATTAATGGATTCCAGACGCTACTTTTCATCAGATGGATCTGGTCTTTTACGATGAGTGTATAGCGAGAGAGAATTTGGGGTCGAATTTTTCTTAGCGGGGGAAAGTTGATAGATTGTGGGTTGTCTACGTAGGTCGTGGTTACTACGCACGTCACCCACATGCGTAGGAACTGTCTTTTATTTTATTTTGTTTACTTAAGTCAGGGGATCATCTCCAGTAGGCCTAGTTGTGATATTTTGTGAGAGAGAAAGATTAGTGAGATTTGTGAGTTTTGGGGAAAACTCATGAAACCCTAGAGAGAGATATATCAAATTAATCTAATTTACGAGCTTCCGCACTATTGTTCTTATTACGTTCATTATTATTTTTCTATTGAGAAATATGTTCATTGACTTATTATCATGAATATTTTCGAAGGAAACAGTCCAGAGAAGATGGGGAGCATAGGGTTACTGAAATATCTCAATTTTTCGATTAACAGGCCTACATGAGTAATACTCTAGGCATGTCAGGTTTAACATTTTTAGCTAACTAATAGCTTGAATTTTTCATGTAATAGCTTATCAAGAAAAATTCTTTCAACTACTCAGCTTCAGAGCTTCACGGTGTCTAGCTAAATTAGCAACCCCAAACTGTGTGGCTCTCCGCTAGAAATGAAATGCACAAGATTTTCCATCTTCAGGTCAGAGTTATGGCAATGGAGTGAATGAAGAAGGTCGAAAGGTCGACATACATACGTTCTGTGCTAGCATGACACTTGGATTTTTCGTTGGATTTTGTGGTCTTTATATGATCCTAGTATACATGATGTCATGGAAGATATAACTACCAAAATCTATACTACGTGCAAGTTATAAGGATTTCAGTTGCAACTCTATTGTTTTTTTTTTAATGAATATAAACATTATTGATAAAACCGAGCACAACGCCCAAACACAAGCTTTTTTTTATGCATAATGTGGTTAAATTAAACAGCATTGAAGTCGTATTTTTTGCTAGAAATATTTGAGCTTAACTTGTACTAATTAAACAACAAACATAACAACTATATCAAATCCAAAAAACCGTAAATAAAATTACCTTGATGGGAACCTTGAAAAACAAGACCCCTAGCTTCCCGCGCACCACGGTCACCGTATCGAACGGAATCACCCCCTTGGCCAAATCCTCAAGCAAGTAAAACACATCATGAAGAACCTCAATCCCATTCAAACTCAACGTCGCATTCACATACGACGAACCCCTCGCTCGTACCCGTCCCCCACTTGAATCCACAAACCCTAACTCCCTACCTCGATATCCAATCGAAACCACAAGAGACTCATAATCAAGCGAGAAGAAATCCCTGTTACGAACCCTAACAGTGAGATCCATCGAGATGTCAAGAGAGATCGAAGGTTTGGTGTGGAGTTGGACATGGTTGAGGTTGAGACGGACGACGGTGAGGGAAGGGTCGGAGGGCCAGAGGAGGTAGATGGAAATAGTTAGGAAGATGAGGGAGGTGATGAAGATTAGTAGGCGAGTGTAGTTTCTGGGGCGGGAGTGATAGAGAGGGAGGAGGATGTAATATTGGTCTTGTTGGGGGTGTTGGTTGTTGTTATTATTGCCGTGTGTATGGGGAGGTAGTTGTGAATATGGTGGTTCTTCTCCTTTGGGTGCCATGGAGTTTTGGATTTTTTTTTCTTCCCGGGAAGATTTGTATTAATCTTTCTAGTGAAGATTTTCTAATTACATGTGGGCCCATAGATGGCCTGCGGTGAGTACACGATGATACTGTAGCACCGCCATTTGAGTTTTTTATTTTTATTTTTACTTATTTTTACGATAGTCAGCTACAAATGTCACAAAATATGAAAGATTGTATGTTACCTTCTTCTTTAGTGTAGACAGATCGTTGATACCTCTTTAGAATTTCTTATAAGAGTCATTTTTTAATGGGGGAGTAAACTACAATATTTTATTATAGTTTATTTTTTAGCTTTCATTTGGGAGATAATTCCCTCATCAGCACGCACACGCGAACTTGAAATTACTCTTTTTTCATGATCATGATTGTGTTGTCCAATGATTATGAAAAAAGAGTAACGATTCAATCAGAGTAACCACAATTTATACTTGCAAGACGCATATCATGATCATTGGACATAACACAATCAAAAATCCAACTAAACACCACCGTGATATATGTTTTGGCAAAAGCACAACTGGAATCCAATAGTGATAAAAGCTTCAGACTGGCAACTCCAAAAATCCAAACAAACAATTGTTATTAGCAAATACCGCATATCATTCATCATATCCTTAATCACTACAAACGGAGTCGATCGAAAAATAATTGAACACACCAGAAGAAAACCTCGTCGTATAGCGAATACGACCACGAAACGCCCCTAAACATACATGATCAACAGATCAAGTACGTCTATCAATGAAACGGGCCAACCCGGATAGCAGAAACAGGTAATCCAACTCACCCCTTAACCGGATCAACAAATTCCCCAGTCCAATAAAATCTCCTCTTTATTTCATCACATCGAAGCCCTAAAAATCCAATTTCTCTCGATCCCCAAATCTCTCTCTCAAATTCAGAATTGCAACAATGGCGTCGTCGATCTTCCTTCGAAGATCCACTACTGCAATATCATCATCATCATCAACCCTTCTCTCCAAATTTCTCAACCCCATTCGCTCTTCCTCCTCCACAACAATCGCCCCGACCACAATCAACACCTTCATCACCAATAACAACGATGATAAGAACCCAAACCTCGATCGTCGTTTCAATCACTCTCTCATTCGCCGAAACTTCATCTCCTCATCAAGCCCTTTCGACCCACTCTCTCAGATTCGAAATTCACCCCAGTTTGCAAACCCCAATCCTTCGATTATCGCCGCGGCGCGATTGATGGGGTGTGGAACAAACCCCAAGATGTTTAGCACTGAAGCTGTGGGTGCTCCCAAGGTTCAATCCTTTCGACCCTTATCGCCCCATCTCACCATTTACAATCCCCAAATCAACTCAACCTTTTCAATTATAAATCGAATCGCCGTGGGGGGTTTATCTGGGTTGGTTGTATTTTATTATCTTGTGTTTGTGAAAATGGGGCCGATTTGTTTCACTTACAAGAGCTTTTTTGATGTTATGTATTACACGACGAAGCTTGCTCCCATAACGCTTGAGTTATCCGCATTGGCTGTGCTTTACATTACGGTTCATTCGGTTCGTGATTTATTATATGGTAAAAGAGTTTTACCAAAGTTTGGATGATGATGACGAAGTTTGGTGATCTGGGGTTCGCGTCTTTGACTCTAATGTGGTAAAATTTAGAAGTTTTTCGCTATGTGTGTTATTTGTGTTTTGCAAATGTACACCAGTTTGGTTATGAAAATATAGAAATAATAACGTGGTGTTGGATCTTACTTTTTGTTGTTAATATTTGATTTTGGTATCGGTTCGTCTGTATGGGTAGTTTGCCAAACCCATTTTGTTGTTTTCTAATGAAAGTTTGAACACAACTTTAGCTGTTTTTGTATTGTTACATAAGAAACTAATTGGGTGAAAGTTGTAGGTGCAACCTTGATATGATTATTGTAGGTATCAGATACATTTGAAAATAGTTTGTTGCATTTGATTTATTTGTTGGTCTATGAACATTTTTATATTTTATTTTCAAAGAACTAGCTTAGGTTAGTTGGGTTATCCCGAGGTTCATGCAGGGGTAGGAATCCTCGGCGATAAAACTAGGTTGAATTTGGAATTTGGAAATAAGAGAGGGCTGAGAGATTAGGTGAACGGAAGAAAGGGCAGGGAGGGATAAAGAAAGGATTAAGTATAGAAGAGGAAGCTCGGAAAAGGAGTGTGTCAAATGGACATGTGTAACATATTGTCCAAATGACATAACATTCTTGTAGGCTGCATATAATCCAATCTTCATACACCAGCTACTCAGTAGTTAGTACTAAAAACCTAGAAAGGTAGACCACATTATTGACTGTCATTGGATTAGGTTTTCTTTTATGGTTTCCAGTTATAATGGCCAAAATGTGGAAATGTGTATTCGTTAACTAAAGAAATTGTTTTGCATAACATAATCATCAGATGCGACCAACATAGAAATTTTGTCAATCCACTTTGCAGCAAAACCATGTACCAAAATTTATTAGAAGTAAATGCCCTTATAGTTAAATTTGATTTACTCTAACTGGAATATCATTGAGTAAGTCAGTATTTGACAAATAAATTTTGATTACCCAACTTCCTTTATTTTAGAAACCTTTGCATGTTCTTTATGAACCTTTCCAACTGTGAAACTAACTTGCATATAGTTTATGTCCCTAACTCAATCAAATCAAGTTCTCATCCTTCTTTTAATTAAGCCATAGGTATATGTTATGGTGTAGCCGAGAAAAACACACTTAGAAGTCTGTCGCTTCCTCTGTCCAATGTCTTCTGCCTTTGTTTTCCCTTGTTCCTCTCCGGTTTTTTTTCCTGATATTCCCATCAGGCTGCTTTTCCACCTTCTGTAGCTTCATGGGCCAGCTGTCACCAATATATCCATATGCTAGCATACTTTTTTGCTAGGTATATACCAGCATATAGTTAGTCGGTTTAGGAAACTTTTTAACAAGCTAACAAGTTTTTGGATACCAAGGTTGCTCTCAAGGAGCTTGATATGAGTACAAATGTATAATTATTTGATCACATCAGATTAGACTCTGCCTGTATTTATTCTTGTAACTAAGTTTGTTGAAACTTATGTTTTCGTCCTGTGTTGCAATTGCACCTAGCCATGACACAGAATCCATTGAAGTAATGAAAGTCATAGCTACAGTGAACATTTAGCATTGCTGATTCCATATTAACGAGGAACTGACAGCATTATGACTTAGTAAAAAAGTTACGGTTCCTTAGATTTTTTTTTTCTCTAGGATTGACTGAAGAATCATTCTGGTTATTATTCGTTAGTATATTTATCTTTCCTCACCTGACTGGAAATCAGCAAGTCTGAGAAGCTCTTTTATTACCACCACATGTGGATAACAAGAGATTAGTTACATCATAATCTTTCGCAAGGTGCTAAAACCACGTTAGGATTTGGGGCGGGGGAGCTAATCCCATCCCCATCCCCGCTTAGGTTCCAACCCCCCCATTCCCCGCCCCAATACCCGTTTAAGTTAAAGGGGGATCCCCGAATCTGCCCCACCTTACAAAACCTAATCCCAGACCCACCCCATTTAACTATTAAATTTTTTTTTGTTAAAAATGAGAGGATCATCACAAAATGATTGTTAACGACACAAAAGTAGTAATCATAGGGCCAAATTCGAAAAAAAATCTTCAAAAACGGTTGAATTTTTTGCAGAAGATAGCACAAATGTTCAAGATGGCGAAAAAAGATAGTCCTTAGAAGTAAATATTAGGCAAAGCATATAACATAATTAACATTAGCAAAAAACAAACAAACAAGGAAGTACAATAAATACCTGAAGTTAAGCGTTTTAAGCAACACTGTAAATCAACGATAGCCAAAAATAGAGAATCAGTGGTACATATCAATTAGAATATCAAGAAATGCCTGAGAGGTGAGATCCTCTTATGTTTTAGAGATCTTAGATAAGACCGAATGAAACGATACAAATTCATAAAGATCAACTAAATGAACAGTTAGATATCTAGGACTTGCAAATGCAACTTTAAACTTCAGTATTTAAATCAGCATAGCCTGGAGGATCTTGGGAAGCTATAACATGTACAGTACAATGGTTATGCAAAAAATGCCTAAAAAACGCTAGCAAATACTGCATAGGCTTCTAGTGAACTCCAAAGTAGGAAGAACTACAAAAAAGGCTGAAAGTAAATACGAACATAACACTCCAAACATAATAGCGCTAATAAAATTCACATAACACTAAATCTCGTCATAAGCACATTCTCTGACAAACTAATATATGAGAACTAAGTGACCTAATCATTATGTGAATATATTATAGGCGATTTTTGGTTCATACAGTGAAAGGCTAAGTACCAATACGAGATGCCAAACTAACATCTATGTGTAATAAAGAAAGCAAAAACTAAGCACCAACTATATTCAGTCTATTGGTTGCTCGTAAGCAAAAACTAAGTAATTAGCACATTACAAATAGTCACTGAATAAATCAAAACATATTAGCTGCAAAACTAAAGAGTAGCTGATTTGATTCTGGTTACCATAAAGAGTAGCTAGAATTAATGTTTAGTTTTAAACTTGGTTTTCTGGAATCTGGCTTCAAGGTGGTTATTGCACAACAGCATATCGAAAAGTTCACTGAAAATATGTTTGCATTTTGCAACCATGAAAATATGTAGGTGTTGATAGTAAGAGGAAGAGAACCTAAACCATGAAATCACACTAAAATAAAAACAGCAACAAGAAAGAACTCCAACAAATATGTGATTCAGAGAGAGAGAGAGCATACCCGTTGTATTACTCAATCGATTCCTCAATTTTGTTGATTCCTCAATTTAGATGAAATCAAAGAGATAAGAATTGGGGAGAAGAATTGCATATGTAGAAGAATAGTAAAGAATAGTATCTGAAGAATTGGTGAGAAGAATTGTTGCGAGACTCAGAGACAATTTCACTCTTTCATTTCAATTCGATCGTCTGGTTGGGTTTGGGTTTAGGTTGGGAAGAGACTCATAGACAGGTTGAGACTTGAGGCTAGGGTTATGTTTATTTCTAAATTCTTATATATATCAAGGGTATAATTGTAAATATATTAAGAGGTATTATATGGGGCGGGGCGAATAACGGATTTTTTTTATCAGTCCCAAATCCGCCCCGATCCCCTACGGATTTATACAAGCTCGGTCAAGACCCTCCCCCATACCCGATATAGTCATCCCAAATCCTCTTCAAACGGGGCAGATCCCCAGTAGGGTGGGGCAAATTGCCATCCCTAGTTAGCTGCATGCATCTGTATAAAATTTCTTTAATATTTCCCAGAATATTCAAATATATTGGGCTGTAATTGATTTGTACAGAATCTTAAGCATGTATCTATTTATACCTGTATGTATTGCACTTGGGAAATATAGGTTTGTGCTTATTTATGCATTTATATCTGCTGCTTTCAGTTGATGAGCAAATGACTGTAATCAGTCAAAGTTATATATCATATGTTTGCTTGTTGGCTATAAGATATTGCTAGTGTTAAAAATGGTGGACCTGCAGTGCTAAACTTTTGAGTTTGATGAAGTAGCCATCAGCCAGTGACTGCATTATAGTCATATGGAGTTGGTAGACTGGCAATCAGTAATCTCTGTTGGCGTGGATAATGGCTGGGATGTGGAATTTGCAGAGGCAAGAGAAGGACAAGTAGTACTTTTAGATTTAGGTTACAGACATTTGGCTTTTAGAATAGACTGAACTCTCTTGCAGTTGTGAGAGAGAGGAATCAAAGTTGGAATAGTTGCAGATGCAGCTGCTGCTATCGCTACATATTTGCTTGAGATTGCACTAAGCAACACAGATACTTAGTTGCATTTAACTGAGTAGTACATTGTTGTTCTATTAGTTATCATTTCGTAATCTTCGCTGTTGATATTTTTCTTTAATCGCCACCAATCTCATTCTTATTCTCATTCTCATGACGCCCGTTCCTAATACAAAATTTTACATCTTATATACTTAGCTCATAAGCACCAAGTTGTAAGACGGTGCTAACTGCAAAGTTCTAGGTACATTATGATAACTTATAAGGAGAATATCTATTATATGCAAATCCAGGTTGCCTATGTCGCATTAAATTTCACATGTTGTAGTTTTGATGGTGAGTTACTGAGTTACGCATAAGGAAATATGTTAAAGTTTTCATGTTAATATTTGCGTAATGGTCGATAACAGCCAACATATTTTTTTTTTACTTTAACCCTATGTGAATTTGAAGTTAGTTTATGGAAGTACTAACCTTTTTGTACTTTCTTACTAATACATATTGTTTGTTAAAAAACCAATCGTTATAATCTGGCGAACATACTTTCTTACGTTGGTATGTTATTATTTTTGGTTTGCTCCTTTTTTTCCTAAGGAAACATTGATCTATATTATACTAAAGCAAGTTCTCTACCTGAGATCAATTAACAAATTTGCTCTTTATAATTTGTCCTTAAAATTATTTTATTCTTTTAGGAAACTCTAGTTTACTATTATTTACCTACAAGAAAAATTATGTATAGCCCGAAGAAAGTGAGCAAAGAACACCATAAGAATCATCGGTAATCGAATACTTGTCTTATTTTTGCAAAGCAAGCCAGCTTCTGCTTGCTTATACACATTATAAGACAAAAGAAACATCTAATGGAGACTAATTTTCTGTAATGTACTTTAGAAACATCGGTCTTCCTTTTGCAAAGCAAGCCAGCTTGCTTAAATTTAAATTAATCAACTAAACAAGAAAGAAAATCCCCTGCAATGTACTTACAATCCAAACATTAATTTTCAAACTTTGTGATGCGGTTTTCACGGCAACTTCCTAAGCTAGAATTCTCCGTCCTAAACTAGAATTCTCCGCTGTAAACAATGTATAAATTGGTATGATGGTATCTAAATAAAGTTAAGAGCACCATAGGGTTTTAGATCTCTAGATCATAATCTAATACAAATGGCTTTATCATCTCATTTGCAATGCATGTGTGTTGCCTTATTTGTTTTTGGGATTTGGGTGTCCCAAGCGACCTCGCGTATAATCCACGAGTCATCCATGAGCGAGAATCACGAGCAGTGGATGACCCGTCACAACAAAGTCTACATTAACTCAAGCGAGAAAGAGAGACGGCGTAAGATATATAATGCCAGTGTAGAGTTTATAAACTCTTTCAACATAAAGGGGGACAGAAAATACAAGTTGAGTATCAATGAATTTGCTGATCAAACCAATGAAGAATTCCGAGCATCTCGTAACGGGTATAAAAGTGGTTCTGCTCTTAGGGTCTATCCGACACCATTCAAGTATGAAAATGTTACGGCACCTCCAGCTAGCATGGATTGGAGAACCAAAGGCGCCGTTACACCCATCAAGGACCAAGGACAATGTGGTAAGTGAAACATTAATCCTGATTTTATTACTATTAAGATCCACCTCTATTTATCCCAAAATGTATAGTGCTAACATCTACGAAATATTTATTCCGAATTTTAGGATCTTGCTGGGCGTTCTCGGCTGTGGCAGCAACAGAAGGCATCAACCAACTCACTACTGGCAAATTAATATCATTGTCTGAGCAAGAGCTTGTAGACTGTGACACAAGTGGTGTGGATAAAGGTTGTTTTGGAGGCGAAATGGAGAACGCCTTTCAATTCATCCAAAACTATGGTCTCGCTGTGGAAACATTGTACCCATACAAAGGAGTTGATGGTATATGCAATACGGTCAATGCGTCTTCAAATGCAGCTAATATCACTGGTTATGAAGTTGTACCTGTAAACAGTGAGGAATCATTACTAAAAGCCGTTGCTAACCAACCGATTTCTGTGTCCATTGACGCTAGCAGTAATGCCTTCCAATTTTACTCCAGCGGTGTTTTTGATGGGGATTGTGGCACGGACCTAGATCATGGTGTGACTGCAGTTGGCTATGGCACTAGTAGCGATGGTACCAAATATTGGCTCGTTAAAAACTCCTGGGGCACCAGTTGGGGTGAGGATGGATTTATAAGAATGCAACGAGATATTGGCGCAGTGGAAGGTCTCTGCGGCATTGCCATGGATTCCTCCTTCCCCATTGTATAATGTATGACGAATTTCCGGCAGATGTATTCTTTATCTTTACTATATGTTCCTAACTATGCAACATTATGAGTGCAAATTCAAATTCATATCAATGGAAATACAGCTTTACTCTCTCCAAAAAAAAAAACCCCGCGTACGAAGATATTTGGATCCTAAATAAGGCTAGTAACGTCACGGTCTAATTCAGGTCTTAGTGTCGTCATTAGTGAGACGTTTTGAATGATGGTCCTATCGATATGGTGTTCTAAATCATATAGTGATGAATGAAATGACAATTGATAAAGTTTGTAGACATATCTTTTGAAACCCTAAAATGGTTTAATTTGAAATCTTTGAACTTCAATGTTTAAACACGCGTCAACCATCATTTTGTCATTTGTAGAAGGTTTGATCTTAGTAAAGTGGAATATTAATCCCCAGATTTGAGATAAGATAGAAAGAGAGATGCTACAATTATTCAAGTTGGCCAAATATGCTAATTTTGAGAGAAAAAAAAAGAGAACTTTTCACGCATGGTTTGCTCTTTTGAGATCCTCTCATAAAACTCATATCTTCATTGCCAAGCATGAAAGATTGCAAGGATATATTCCTCGGTAGAAATTGAGCACCTACAGGATTGAAATTTGAATTTGCGATTTTGTGTCAGAGAAAAAGAATGCCTGTGCAATCCACATTTTCCTCTATAAATAGGGGTTTGAACAATGCAATAAAAGTAAGCCAGTGATGTATTATAGTGGTGAAGTCGAATGTGTTCAGAGAGAGGATGTCTTACATGAAGATGAGAGTGTAGTTTGGTAGCCAAGGATGAATTGCCTAAAACTACGTATTTGCTCTTATATATAAGGAGGATATATATACATAGGCAAGTCATCCTTTGGCTACTTGATTGCCTCTTATTTCTCATGCTAGATCTTCTTTCCTATATCTTATATTTGCGCGAGACTTTCAACTCGAAAACAAAATCAAATATGAGCTAATAGCATAATTTATCTTTCTTCCGTCATCTTTGCCACCATCTTCCTAGAGAATTGTTAGTTCAAATTCTTAAGGGCGTAGATGCATGATTATTTCAAAATTTTCTTTTCCCGCGCGAATATACATACTTGCTAGTTTATTTTATATCAAGTATATCTTCCTTCCATTATCATTGTCATCTCCCAACATAATTGTTAGTCCAAAATTTCAACTTATATTTATGGTTATTATTTCAAGTTTATCTCGAATATGCTTGCTAGTTTATTTTATATCAAAATTTTAACGTGGATTTATGATTATTTCAAATTTATCTCTTCCGACAAATATACTTGTTAATTTATTTTGTATCAAATTTATCTTCATTCCATCATCTTTTCCATTATATCCTTGTAGAATTCTTAGTCCAATTCAACGTAGATTTATGATTATTTTAAAATTATTTTTTCCGGTAATGTTTGCTAGTTTATTTTGTGTCAAATTTATCTTCCTTCTGTCATCTTCTTGCAGAATCGTTAATGCAAATTTTCCGCGACGTAGATACATGATAATTTCAAAATTCAAATTTATCATTCTTTCACCATCTGTCTTTTCCTCCTTGTAGAATTGTTAGTTGCCTTTCATCGAGAAAGATTTCGAGCACGACCATTGTGGCCGAAACATGACCGAAACATGGCCGAAACAAACTCAGTAACTCTTTTTTGCACAAAAATTATCTCCACTATTAATTTCTCACCCCCAACCAACCGGATGAGAAGTGTTAAATTTTGAGAGATGGTCTAAGCCAATAATCTAGAAATAATACCATGATGACTACTATTTAATATTGTTGGCGTCAAAAAGTATTCAATTTTGAAGTTAAAAATAGGGAAAATACTTGTAGTGTTGGGCCCGAGCCTTTGCATTGCAACGATATTGTCTCCACCTTGAAGACCTAGGATGGACTAACTTTGGCCCACCAATCTTTACCACTATATGATTTAGATATCCAAAATATGTAAAAAATAGAATGATAATTTTCCTTACCTTAATTTGTACTGTACTTATTCACGATGACACCAATTCCTCAACTTTCATTCAAGCAAATCTCGTAAAAAAAAAAAAAAGAACATCACCAAGCACTACATGCATTTATTGCCAATACTTCAAAAAACTGCCTCAAATTAGGCAAGTGTTGCAAATGTATCTATTGAAATCTTATCAATGGGGCCACTAGCCATTTATCCCAACTTATCATGCATGCGCATCTACGAGAATTTTGCATGCCCGCAATTGGTGATTTATAAATCTAGAAAAGTTGGCAAAAGGAAACAAAAGAAAAATCTAGAAAAGTATATAACTTTAGAGATTATTTACCTTACACATGAAAAGTAAGGTTATGTTAGAGCATCAGGTGTAGCTTAGCTAAAATATAGCTAGCAAAATGAGTTGGAAAGTGATATTTGAAAAATTAAAAAAAAAAAGACTCCTCCAAAACTACTCCATGTCAAAATAAAAGTATGACGTGTAAACAAAAAAGGTTAAAAAAAGTAGTTTTAACTTTTTCAAACACTTTTACGTATTACTTTTAGTTAAAAAAATGTTTTCCACGTAATAAAGTTATCCTAGGTGGCTACCCATTTGGGTAGCCACTTAGGAGAGAGAGTATTGAAACCTAAAATAACTACCCTATTGGGGAGGTTAAAAACATGATTTTTAGTAATTTCTCCTTTTTATTTTAACTATAGAGAGACTACAGATGCTCTTAGAATACGTCATCTCCCCGCTATCGTCTTTGGCAACATCTTTGGATTAAGCGCATAAAACATGTAAAAAAGCCTTAGAAAAATATTTGTACAAGACTTCAGTGAACTAGAATGGGCAAGGTATGGGGTTTTATCTGAAAAGGCCACGGTGCAATTTAATGGGACTAAACTTTGATCCATCAATCTTAACAAATTTTTGTGCTAATGAGCACGCATACTCGTCACCAAATTCACGGCTGGCTAATGGGAGTTGATCTTTCTTATCAATCCCTTATTTATCAGGAGAAACCCCCACTTTTCAATCCTAACTCTAGTTTGCTTTTGAAAAGAAAACTAGATTAGTAGGAGAAACCCCCTCTTTTCAATCTCACATTCTCTAGCTAGTATTTATCTAACTAGTTTTACAAACACTAAAAATAGACCAAACAATGAAGCTAAGCTAACACTCTTGATGGTTGCATAAAATAGTGAAACCTTGTTTACTTGTTTTAATTGCCTAAAATGGAACATTAAACAAGAGCAAGCATACAAGGCCTTATTAAAGATGAAAAAAGAAAAATAGAAAGAAGAACAATAAGATCATCAACGACACTTACGTCGACTCGGACTTGGGGGAGGCATTTGCTACTGTTGTCGAAGTAGAGGAAAGGGGTCGATGAATCCTACAATGAAAGGATCCATTGTGTTATGGGCGAACATATACAAGTTCCTTGCCGTTTTGGTGCGATTTTCATCATTTCTCTTTCTTTACAGCTGTTCGGTGACAACAGAACAACCTTAGTAGGAGAAGACTTTCTCTTATCTCTCTCTTTCTCACTATGCTCTCCAAATAGGTCTCTTACTTAGAAGGTCTATTATATTGTGTTTTTTTTATAGAAGCTGTTGGATAATAATGGATTTTACTTTATTTGTTGATCACAAACAATAATATGAGATAAGAGTTAATATATCTTTATTGAATAATATCTCTCTAGATATCCTTAGAGATTATGTTGTTACATATTACAGAAAGGATAACTCAAATATGAGGTTATCTATATCTACTCAAACTCTTCCCATAAACTCTAGTAGGACACCCCAATCCAGTTGGGTTCCCACCTTGGGCTGGACCCAACTCCTAACACTCTCCCTTGGGGTGTTCTATACCAGGACGACTTGCCTCATCAAAACCTCTGCCTAGCAAAATCACATTAGGCAAAAAGCTGTACAAGGAAAGAGTACAATCCTATGCCCCGTATGGATTGTAGACGCGTATGGGTTACCTCATCAAAAACCTCTAGTCAATAAAACCGCCTAGGATAAAAACTGTCATATAAGGAAAAAGAGTACAACACGCATGTGTTCACGCCAGGTTAGGACTACTTCCCCTAATGTCAATCTCCCCCGAGATCTATCTCCTTGAGATGTATCTCCTTGAGATATTGATAAATAAAGCTTCTGCTTGCCGATTCCGTGTACCAGCTGCTTGAACATAAGTGATGCAAGAATCTTCGTGAATTGGTTTATAAAGTTATTTTCTGAAATATCTTGAATAATGCCAATCTCATTCACCTTTTGTAATTCGTAAGTATGGAATGGCTTATGTGAAATGTGCTTCGTTCTGTCGCCATTGATAAAATTTCCATTGACTTGAATGATGCAATCTGAGTTGTCTTCATACACAGTTGATGCTTTATCTTGGATAGAACATGCCACAATCTTCAGTTAATATGATATATCTTGGAGCGCAACCATCATTCTCTGTCAGCTTCATGAAGTGTAAGAATCTTCTCGTGGTTCGAGGATGTAGCTACCATCGTCTGCTTCATCGATCTACAAGACTCTTTATGTATCCTTGTACATAAATACATAATCCATTTGATAGTAGCCTCTATGTGGGTCTGACAAGTATTCTGTATCGGCGTACCCTATAATTTAATATTTACCATTTCAAGTAGAATAGATCCCAGTCTTTCATACCGATCAGATACCTCAGAATGTGTCTGATCTCAATCCAGTGCCTTTGGGTACAAACAAAATAATGGCAAGCCAAATAGTTCACTGTGAATGAGTCATTGGGTCTAGTATACCCAGCTACTTATAGTAAAATACCTCCTAGCTATGACATCACGGCCCTAGGAGTTTCTTTCTCAATTAGGATAGTAAAAAATGTCATTATCCACACCCAAGTGATGGACGCACGATAAATAACTTAGCACCGTGTACTACATCCATACCGAAGTATTAGATAACTCTTCTGATATATATTGCTTGGTGTACGAGTATGCCACTGCCAAGATGTTTGATCTACAAATTGAGATACTACTTGATTTTCCAAGGTCTTTTATTTTGAATTCCTTCCCAAGGTATTCGGTAGCTCTCGCGATCTCCCCCGGAGTTCTAATGATATCCAAATCATTTAGTACACTGCTATGATGACACTGAAGCTAATTTCTGCGTTATAAATAGGAATGCATGGACAAATAAAGATATTTACAAAGTCCCTGACCTTCAAATACTCAGTCAAAACTTACTATGCCACATGGGCCCTGATTGCTTCAAGTTAATAATAACTTTTCCAGTTTTATTATGTACACACCTCGTGTGTCAGGCTTAATTGCTTCAAGAAGCTTATACCTCCCCAAATGGCTTCATATAGATATTCGTATCTAGTTTCCTATATTGATACGTGGTATTTATATCAAATACATGTCTAGCTTATCCTTGACAACTTGACAAACTGATCAGTACCAAAACTTTATTGAATCCATAACCTGGTATTAGGTTACATTACAATCGATACCAGATTTCTTAAAAGAATTCTAGGCAATTAGTCTTGCCTTGACCAAATTATCTCTCCGAGTTAATCATATTTTTGTACCATTCCCATTTATAACCGACAGGCTTTATGGTATCACTTCGCATTATACTAGCAAGCTGAGCTCTGTTTGGATTCCAGACACCCACTTTAGCTAATATACAATAATGCACAGTCATTTACAATAAGTGGTTCTAAATCCTCATTCTTGATGGCGAGCAGAGCAACGAATATGAATACCTTATCGACAAATGTCTACTAAACGATCCTACGTTGTACTTATTACAGACTTTTAATAGATTGAAATCTCCTTATTATCATAAGTATGTGCCTCCCCGGGCTAGTCTCGTAATACTTCAGCTGGTCATGTAGCTACTATTGCCTCGTCGATGGGTGGTTATATTCTTGATGAACCAACTACACCATTAGTCATATGTGTCCTATACTCTGCATCTCCTCAGCTTAAAATACTTTCTTCTAACGGTGCTCTGCACTAAGCACGAGCCTCAGATTCATTTGCAGTACTAATTCTCCCATAATGTTTAGCTGTGTAGGTATATTACTTGCAGGTACGTACATTTACGGTACTTCAATAGTGCTTATGAATGTGTCTAGCAATTCAATTGCAACCTATTAAAAGTTTCTAATCCGCTGAACCTTATTGTCAGTTAACTTATGTATAGAGATCTAGATGAGACAACGATGGTGTTTTCTAAGACCTCTTGGAAACATCCTCAACATTGACTGTCATATCTCTCTCCCAATGCTGGGAATATCGTCTCATCAAATTTATAATTATTTGCCCTGTAGTATATACGTCGCCAGTAGAGTTTCAAATATCAAGTGATAAATGTGAATTATAATCCACATAATACCAAGCCGACGTTGAGTGTCCCATCTTCATACATTGTGGTGGTACGATTGGCACCAGTACGAAATATCCAAATGTTTGTTGATGGGCGACACCGGGTTCCGACCCAGTTACTAGCCGCTTTTAGGAATTTTTTTGATGATTTCTATGGGACGAACCCGGCTAGTACTGTGAGAGCTAGAATGCATATCCCACACTAGCCAGAAGTTATAATCGTAATAACAATGGCCTAACAATTATCCTAAATCGCTTGATTAGGTTTTCCACTAAACCCGAGTTGGGCATGGTATGGGGCACTCACGATGCTTAATCATCTATCCCATTTAATGGTAAAATAATCATCAAAAGACTGTGAGTCCAATGCCTAAGCCCCCGTCAAGTCGCATCGATCGACTTTGATCGGTTAATCCAGGAACTGAGCCGACAATTGAATGATCTAAGTGAAAATTTGTACTAATGTTGCATTCCTAGATTTTAATAATAGGTAAACATAAGACCATCTCCAAGATGTATCTATTATGACCATAAATACTCAAGTAGGCCACTATATGGATGGATAGGTCCACATGTGTCTCCATGGATGCGTTTGAAGCAAAGGTTGGAGATCCCACTTTACCTTGGTCATACTAAGATGAAATAATAGACTTTCCTTAAAAACAATCATTATACGTACCTTCTCTAGATCTTCTCTCCTTTTAACAAAAATTGAGATGTAATCTTGATAATTCTCTTTACAATCCTCGCCCAGAGGAGTGTATTGGAAACTGTTCCAATAACGTGCTTTAACCTTTAGACATGAAGGGAATGTACATAACCATGTCTGTCATTTTTTTCGATAGTCATTACGTGATAAGAACTATCATGTATCTCCCTAAACTCAGTATAATTCGGTTAGATTTACTAGTGTATAAGTAGACTAGATACCCCGTATTGTACCATTAGAGAGTAATAGCGTAACATAATTAGTGCGTTTTATCATGTTGGTCGTGCCAATAATATTCGTGACATCCCCGATGCACAAGGTTAGAGACAAGAAATATGTTTATATCTTAAAAGGATTGAGTGTGTGATACTAATGTCTCTTAGGCATATGTCGCCACTCATCCGATTATCGAACATGCTCAATGAGCAGATAGATCCATAGGCAGGTTGTATATAGTAGATCAACTATCATTCATGGAATTTAACTACTTCCCAGGCAATAAATTTACAAAAGAAAATCAAAGAACAATCTCATAGATGGAATACCAAACCAGTGCATGTCACGAGCATTCTATTAAACTAAACACTGAAGAGTTCCTAACTCATTCAATAATAAAACTAATAAAACAAAACTACTACTATGCAACAAGTAAAGTTACTACTTGACAATGCTCTTTAGGTGACATCATTAATCTATTGAGAATTTACTACTGTTCATTATTAAAACTTGATCCAAAGCTGTATTGGTATCATGGTAGAAATCTATGGCCACAGATGCCACCGTGGCGAGGTCTGTACTAGCTGTGATCACGTGATAAGTCTGGGTACGAGAGTTCATTACGAGATTCTTGTGCCCGCCTATATTGTATCCATTTATAAATTCTTCCTATTCTATTTTGGTCAATTAGATAACTTCTTGTTCTCCTTATCTTAGGTTACTAATGGCTGAAATTTTAATCCTGCCGTTGTTACCACCCCTCGTCTATCTACGGTTGCAACCTTGTCTATAACTTTACCTTTTACTTAACCCAATATTGTGCTGCTCTATATCATGCTTACTCCTAGTAGGCATATGCTTGAGATTCCTAACCAGTAGCTCATTGTTTTGCTTAGAGATGAGGAAAAATTGAATTAGGTTTGTGTGTACAGTGAACTATCAAATGTTGCCTCGAAAGTACAATATTTGAATCGTAGAAAATTTAATAGAATATTCCCAATATCTCTATATTTCTCTATGTGAGATTATAGTGGAGATGTATTGTTATTTTTTTTTACCGTAAACATATAATACTACAATAGTAAAGGGTAGTCCATTATTAGGTCTCCCTGAATATGGAGGCGAGGGTATAAACAAAGCTCTTACTTTATTATTTATGGACTCATTGTTCTCAATAATAGTATTTTCCAGATTCTGTAATAGCTGATGGATTTTAGTATCCATAGAGGTCAAGTTTATTAATACCTAAAAAGGAAATTATAGTATGGGAGGTATTTAATGTTCTGAGTGTTGCCAACATCTATTATGCATGTAGATCATTAATACTAATAGTAGTACTTAATAAACATTATGTGTATAAAAGTAATTCATAGTATTCAAGTCAATGATTCCCAATCATTACTTATAGGTGAACCTTGTTCATATCCTATTACTCATGAAATCCTATTTAAAGTACATGATTTCTAATAATTACTTTTGGTTTATAGTATATAGCGCCATGAAGTACATGATTCCCAATCATTACTTGCAAATGAACAATGCTCATGGCTTTATATTCATGAGATCCTATTAAGCGTCAAATCCCAATTTTACCTTGTAAAATGGTAATATTAACCTTAAAGTGCATTTTAACAATCTTAGCCAAGATAACTATTCAAAATTACTAGTTGTTGGGATCCTTATTCTAACAATCAGAGTGTTATAATACCTAAAGTTCTATAAGGTTGGTATATTTTAGCCAAATAACCTTATTTTCTATGAATATAAGGGGTATTAGATATTTAGTTAACAAGTGGTCCCACCCTAAAGTCTGTTGGATTCACAAGATAGGTAGATTATGCCTGTCTTTGAACTAACATTTTAGGGTACTATATGTTGCTATCAACGCCTATATACCTCTAAATATTATCATGTAACATCTAATTATACATAGATACGTAAAATTAGTTCCTCAGACACCAAGTTTTTAGAAATATGTCTAAGTCAATTCTCAATTGAGCTCTAATTATTTGTCCTTGACAATTAACTGTGATTTAGGTATGACTCTTAGTCGTATTCTAAATTAGTCTTGGTTTCGTATATTATCTGTGATCCCTGATCATAATTATTAGTATCCTAGGAACATACCATTAATATCTTATTAGCTATCATAAGATACTTAAATAGGTATTAATTCATGTACTTATATCACATATAAGTGAGTCCGTTTTCTTATACAAAACACCGATTCCCAAAAAAATTTAAAAAATATTTTTCATAAAATATTAAAAATGAGTCCCCCATAGGGTAGGTCCAGTGAATTGGAATTTTTTATTAAAAAAATTGACTCAAATTGACAAAAAATTGAGCTCTATAGAGCCAATTTAATGTATAAACCGCTCTATTTGGTCTGGGTCAAGGCCTGGGCCGGGTTGACCGGTCTGGATCAGTTTGACCCCGGTCAAACCACCTGACACGTGCCAAAAATCTGTACTGTCACGTATTGCCCCAAAATGTTTACCACGTGATACAATTCTGTGCTGCTACGTGACACGTGAACAGTGTTGCCATGTGGCACAATACTTGACTGCCACATGTTATACCCATGTCATGCCACTGTGTGTGTCACATGGCATGCCTCATGGCTTGCCACTTTATGGCACGTGGCATGCTACGTGTCCTTGACACGTGTCACTAGCATGCCAGCATGCCACGTGTCCTTAACACGTATCACTGCTGTGTCAGTAATGGATTATGGCTGATGACGTAATAAATAGGTATTAAATAATTTTAAAAAAAATTGAAAATGTAAATAATAACCTAGCTGACGTCAGCATGATCTCAAAATGCCATTTTTTGGCCGTTGACTGCCCAGTTTCAGCGCCAATTTCTTGGTGACTGGGACATCTTCCTGAGACGTGCCATATAATGATATGATCGTTGTAGAATAGACTATGTAACAAAATTGATTGTGCGTTAATCTGATTTCTAGAGCGATCGCTATTTTAGTTTGAAAATAGCCCTTTATCAAGGGTTAAAAATCACTAAAAATAGCCTTTTAATCCGAAAAAAATGTATTAATCATACTATTCATGTTTAGATATCATATATCATAGAAGAAATAATTAATAGATTGAAATTTTGAAATAGGTAAAAAATACATATCCGCAACACAAAAAATCTAAGAAAAATGTTCATTTGCAGAGTTATTTCTCTCTTCTGATCTACTAACTCTGCGTGTTGATATTGTGTTGAATAATAATTGATATTACTCTATGGGCTAATCACAAGCAATAATATGAGAGAAGAGTTGGGATATCTTTATTAAATAATATCTCTTTGTATAACAACATTATTACAAAAAGGATAACCCAAATATGAGATTATATATATCTACTTAAACTCTCCCCATAAACTCTATAGGCTTATGGGCTTGTTAGGAGTTCAGTAGGATACCCCAACCTAGTTGAGTTCCCAGCTTGGGCTGGACCCAACTCCTAACTGAAGTTAATTTTGATGACATCTTTTATTTACTAGAAAAAATTTATGGTCAATAATGTCACGCGTAGAATTTTTCTTATTTCAGATTATAATAAAAGATTTTTGATTATATTTTTAATACTACATTGAACGCGTGGTTCTCCAGAACTGCACTCGTTATTTGACCATATGTTATGTATCGTCGATACTATAACACTAAGGAAGCCTGCCTTCAGTACTACAACTCTAATAAAGCATGCCGTATTTAGCCTTTTCACTATTTGGATTACTAGTAATAATAATAATTACAATTTAATTATCTATACTACTTTAATGTAGGCTTGCAAAAACAACCCTTGGCCCGGCCCGGCCCAACCCAGCCCAACCCAACCCTTACAAATTAGGCAAATTAGGGCTTGATTCCTTTAAAACCTTACTTTGAATATCTAAGGGCTAGGGCTGACTCATCTCTTGCAACTGGTAGGGTAGGGTAAGGGTTTAATGTTTGCAGCCCTTAGCCCAGCCCTTTCATACTTAGGGGTTGTTTGTTTTTTTTTTTGTTTTTTTTGTTTTTTTCTGATTCTGGTTACTTATTCTGATTTTTGATTACATATTCTGATTTCTGATTACTTATTCTGATTTTTGAATCTAGCGTCTGAATGTTGAAGCTGAAATATAAAAAAATCCATTTGTTTTATTGTTGAATCTGAAGTCTTAAATATATGAAAATTGTCAAAATTATCCCGTTATTTATTTTTTGAAGAACATGCATTTCCATAATTGCATTTAAATTCAAGTAAATTTTTTCCAGCATCTGTTAATTAAAATTGTATCCATTAAAATAATCTTCAAACCAATTTTTTTTGCCTTCTATCTAATTTAAAAAAACTTAAATTTGTACTTGACTAATCCTGTTTGCAATCTCCTCTCGCAAGGTCCACATGTAGGCTTGTTCATAATCTCTAAATACACTCTCAACATGTAGTACATCGTTATTCATTTGAGTAGGAGGTGCCTCATTGACATTATTATTATCGTATAGTTCAAAAAACGCATCATCCATAAAAGTTTTTTTGAGATAGTTATGCACCGCCATACAAGTAATAACGATATTTCTTTGAGCTGAGAATGTATATGGTGGCTTTCTTTTCAAAATTGGAAAACGCGCCTTCAACACACCAAAAGCTCGTTCGATAACATTTCTCAACTTTGCACGAATATGGTTAAACTTTTCTTCCTTTCCCACAACATTCCCGCCGTTTTGAAAATCAGGTAACCAATATATGATATTCTTGAACGGTGCCATAAAACCACGTGTATGTGTATAAGCAGCATCTACCAAATAATATTGCTCTGCAAATATTATTTAAACATTATCAACTATAATTGAAAAAATATCAGTTTACACAATAATAATGCATAAACTTCAGTGGAAAAAAAGTATACCAGGAGGGGGCATCGGGAATTTTTTTGTTGGATCAAGTACAGTCTCCAGAAGAACTTTTGAGTCGTGTGCCACTCCTTCCCACCCAGCTATGACATATATAAATATCATATCAAAGTCACATACAACCATTACATTTTGATAACACTCTTCTCTTCCTCGTCTCCTAAATGTTGCTAGTTTCCTTGATGGAATATATGCACTGATAAGAGTCCCGTCAATAGCACCGACCGCACCCTTTAGAATAAATGATTATGTTACTAACTGATAAAAAATATATAAAACCAAAAAAATAAAATTTGTAATTATACCTTAAACTTTTACCTTAGACTTCGATGACTCCGAATTTCTCCATCATTATTATCAAATGAAGAAGTCACGATAACCTCTTTAACAAATTGACACATGACATATAAGACCTCGTGAAAGTACTTATGGATTGTATGAAGAGGGTGTTGGAATCGATTTTGTATCAACCTTAAATCACAATTATGACCAATAGTCATCATAAAGATAGCCATCTTTTCTTGAACCAATAAATGTTTACTATTTTTGAGCCATCCCCTTTCATGGAAATGTGTGCATAATCTGATAAATACATTCTTCTTCATCCTCAACATCTTATAGCATACTGTAGATGGTCCATTTAAAAGCTCTTGGGCATAAGCAACCCCTGAAAGATATGATGTATTTTCAAGTTCTCTAGTGATTTGAAACTTGCGTAATATTTTAATACACGCATGAAGAGAATAACCTTTAAAATATTTTTCTTTTGTTCTGGCGTCATTGATCCTGTTTGAAACATACAATTTATCAATAAAATATTAAGCAATTTAAATATATAAGGAAAATACAAATCAAAAGAAAGTCATCATTTATTAAAATAATATTAAACGTAGATCCAACATAAGTTGACTGGCAAAACTATCAAAGGAGTCCAAACATAAATCTAATAACAAAACTATAAAAAATCGCTACAAATTAAAACTAATTAATTTTTGTTAACCAAGCAATCAACACCTCATCGTTATTGATACCCATCTAAACTTCCCAATATTCTCTCTTCTTGCAGAAAGCGTTAAAAGCAGTGACATATAAATGATTTTTTTTGGATAATTTTCTCATATTGTCTAGCTTTGCGATGCATTCTGTAACAGTAGGTTTTTCTTCATTAGTCCTTGTATATGCATTAAGAATATAATCTAATTCTTCTTTTGCGTCCATTTTCTTTTCTTTCTTTTGACGTTTTTGACATGGTATAGTCTCAGTGCCACTATCGAGATTTATTGTATGAGATCCTCTGACTGGATTATGTGGTTCAACTTCGTCATCTTGATCAAGTCCTACTTCATTTTTATCAGATGGAAATCTATCATACTCAGGGGGTATCCCAACCTGATGCGGAGGCAAAGCTTTGCTACCAGTTGTTGTGAACCCATCAAATAAGGAATTCATATCCTTTTCCCATTGCAATGGTTTGGTTTTGAATTCATTGGCTTTTTTGTGAGTCTGTGATAATAAAAAACCAATAAGATTACTTAAATATTTTCTTTAGAGGATAATAAATGAAATTAATTAGTTTTTATACTTGCCTTAAGGTACTCGTCCCATCTCTCTTCTGGCCAATTAATTTGTCTAGTCGCTTCGTCATATCCATGTACAGTAATTGTCGTGAGTTTAACCCATACTCCATACTTCATTTTCAAATTATCCCATAAGTTCTTCACTTGTCTTGTGGTGTACTCATTTCCCGTTAGTTTTTTCATGTTAACAGTAATAAAATGCCAAGCTGTAATTGTTAGACCCAACCCTTTCCTTTGATTTTTGTTAACTTGATCAATGCAAAGATTAAGAAATACCCTCCTTTGGGCATCCGTCCAATTAGCCCTCTCTTGAGTTATCGTTTCATTCATTTTGCTTTTATTAACATTATCTGTAGTTTTCGCTTCATCCACCTTGCTTTTTTTGGGGGCCATCCTATAAAAGATATCAAATTTATATTAACTACATCTATATCCATTATCTAGGATTATATACATATATTTATCTAATTATTAAAATTAAAAATTACAAACATGTGGCATACTATGTTATTATAGAGACCTAATTTTTACAAGGAAAACAAAAGAGATCCCTACAAAGAAAACCTACATCTGTTCAAATTTAATGGAGGCTAACATAAGCTTATAGAGACCTAATTCTTGTGTATCTTTGAGTTGTAGTTGTACATTGGTGTTGAAGCACAACAACGGTTGATAATTGTCAATACATGCAAGGACATAATACTAGTAGTTTTGTTTTTCATGGGTTGTCTTCCTGAAAACCCCATACTATTTTAGGTGAATTTGTTTGTAAACTTCACCTATAAACATAACAAGGTATATTAACGATATCTCGTTTCGAGAAAATCAGGATTGCCTGAGACATTTACAGATTTCCAGAATCTTAAATAATAATAAATAAAACTTGTATATTTTAAGGATCAAGAACTGTGTTTTGTGGTTTTAGGCAAGGGTCATTTAATATTATACTTGCAAGATAATACTTAACTCTTCTACCGAAATTTGTATTTGGTTTACTGGTGCTATATCAGATAGCCTCTTATCATGGATGGCTAGTGAAAGATCCATTAAAACTCAAGATATGCTTTACAAATTGTAAAAGATTTCATCTGGTAAATGTGTGCTATGTGGACCTTACACTGAAGATGAAGAATACTTGTTTTTCCGATGCCCTGACTCTGCTAGTATTTGGATGAAGCTTCTGGACATGATGGAGATTAATTTCTAATAGTTGATATACCCGCCTTAAAATCAATGATCAATGTCCCCAATGGTAAAACCTTAGTCTACCTAAATATTAGATGAAGTTATTGTTACATATATGTTAAGCAAGCCCCCGAGATAGCTACCAAGTTAAATTTTTCCAAAAAGATGGCAATGTATTCTATTTACAAATGCTCATCAAAATATCCAAACACCTCAATGGATTTTGATCCAGATTTCAACACATTGAAGGCAAGTCTGTGCATTCAAAACCTTTAATACAAGTCAGCAAAGCTGAATTTTACATTTTTCCAATGGTTACTGCAATGGTTTTGATTATATTTTCTATTCTCTATACTCGGTTATTTTTCTTGAAATTGTTCAATCAGTGGAGAAATCAAGCATGCTACATTATCGGCTATGAGTGTCATAAGCCTGGTGACGATAGGAAGGTCAGTACAGAGGTTTGTTGGAACTAGTAACATCACTGCTACTTTACTAGACTCGGGGAATTTTGTGTTGACAGATGTGAGTTCTAATGGAACTGGGAAACAACGTGTACTATGGAAGAGCTTCGACTATCCCACTAACGTGCTTCTGCCCAAAATGAAGCTAGGGATGAACTTAAATACTGGTTCTTTGAATGGTAAAACTGAATGATGCTAGGTATAATACGTGTGACGAAGGAGACGAATGGTAAAACTGAAGCCCTGAGAGACTTCTTTACTTTCATTTTCCTTAGGCTTTCAAATCTCTCAACTTCTGTCTAGCATTTATGTTTGATATTTACAGTAAACTAACAGGGGAACTGTAACAACCTCCACAGGCATCAGTTTATAATGTTCAAAGCAAAACTGCATCTGTCCCATGGTGCAAAAAACTAAACCTCCATCCGATACATATACCAGCTAAGGATCTTTCTCACGCGATTTTTCAATAACTATGTCTTTCAAAGAGAAACCGTCAAGTATATCGATGTCTGAATCATTCTGAAGATCTTTAAACATTTTCATCACCTGAATCATAGTTGGTCATTGAAATGCCCTGTCATCCAAGCATTCAAAAGCAATCTTAAGATACTGGTAGAGCTCAACTTCTCCCGATTCTTGATTCTTGTCGTATCAGCTCAGGGTCGAGTATCTCACTAGTTCTCTTGTCTCTATGTAGCTGCTTTGCCCACCCTACAAGGTTGTTCTCGTCACCAAAAACAGATGGATCAATTGGTCTCTTGCCTGACAGAAGTTCTAGCAGTATTACACCATAACTGTACACGTCGCCTTTCGTTGTACACCTAAAACTCTGGTAATATTGGGGTGGAATGTATCCAGGAGTGCCAGCAAGGGTGCTTACACTAAGATGAGTGTCAAGGGCATTCATAAGTCTTGCCATACCGAAATCCAACACACGAGCCTCTAAATTCTGATGTCTTGCCATCTTTTTTCAATTTTCAAATTCACTGGCCGTAAGAAAAACTGGAACTTTTTTGGCATGGGGGACGTGGCAAGGAGGTGATGTCGTAGAACTAATGGATCCAATACTGGGTATTTCGTGTCCTGAAGAAGACGTGTCCAGATATATACATGCAGGTCATTTATGTATGCAAGAAAGTGCGATGGATAGGCCAACCATGTCAGAGGTTGTTTCTATGCTTTCTCATGAAACTATGCAATTACGGGCACCTAAACAACCTGTATTTAATTTGTTGAGACGCAAAGGACAAACAGATTTATCCAATGACAAGGCAGAAAATTGTACAAGAAATGAGCTAACCATTTCAGCAATGGAAGGGCGATAGTTGGTATGGCTCCCCAGGACAACCTTTTGACTCTCTGTATTGTATGCATGAACTATGGATGGAATATCTTAAGCAACATTTATTTTTTCACTATTTGTGGAGCAAGGCATATCCTTCTCCTAGTCCATTTTGAGTTGTAATTGCATATCCTTCTCCTAGTCCATTTTGAGCTGTAATTCTTGCCATTGTTCATTAATATATCACTCCCCGACTCTTTGGCTATTTATAAAAAAAAACCTCAATTTTACTTTCTTTCATATGGTTCACATATAGAAGTTGTGGTTAGCTTTAAATAGGAGAACGCCTTAAGTACTCTACTGTTTGTACAAATCTCATTCTTTTTACAGGTGATAAGGAAGAGAGACATCATTGTCAGTGTGGACAATGAAACCCAGAAATAGCGATAGATTCAGTAAAACTGGAATGATTAGTTTCTTACCTTGAATCTCGATCTCGGATGGTAGTAGTTTGCTTTAATTTGGATCTAGATCTCGATCTCGTGTGATGATGATGTTTCGATGGTATGCCAATTTCTATTTAATCAATCCCATATTTCATAGCTAGGGTTTTGATAAAGCAAGAAGGAGAAAAAAAAGAAGGAGAAAGGAAACAAGACTGATAAAACAAGGGTAAATTGGGGTTTACATATTTTCACTTAAGTTTCCGTAACAATCCCGTCAATAAGTAGAATATAGTTCAGAAAAGCTAGATTTTCTTACTTATCTTAAGTTCTGAAAAATGTGGTGTCATTACTAAAAAGAGCTTTTTAGAAATTAAAAACAAACACAACTTATTGTGAAATTTCACTTAATCTGGCCAAAATAAGGCAATTAAGTTAAATAAGTTAAAAAACAAACAACCCCTTAATCTAGCCCTCATTAAACCCCCCATACTAATCCTTGCAACACTGTAGATAAGTAAGACTATATACCCCGCTCATGTTTTTCATTATATATAATAAAAACTGATTAGTGTTTATGTCAAAAGAAATGAATAATATTCTATAATTTTTATATGATGATGCCTGTATTTAATTTGATTTTTATTAAAGTCATTAAAGTCGGCCCGGCCTGGTTCGACCATAAGGTCAACCCTTAGCCCAGCTCTGAGCTCTTTCCCTAGGGCTAATGGGTGGGTAAGGGTTGATATTGTAGCCTAAGGGTAGGGCCGGCCTAACCTTCAACACAACTGAGGGTCGGGTTGGCCCGCCCCTAAGTTCATAAATGCCTTATCTCTCCAGGGTCAGGTTGACCCTAGCTCGACCCATTTCACACCCCTACTTTACCGTGGGCGCATCCAGCTACATTACCTTACGGTAATTTCATTGAGTTTACCTACTTTCCCTTGTGACTTTTTATAATTACAATTTTGCCATATTCTTTATATTTCCTTACACATAACATAATGAGGGCAAACACAAAAAATGCCATTAATTTAGCAGTACTAAAATTATAACTAGTTTACCGCATAACGGTGGGACCGACCACGTAAATTTCTTATTGTCTTTTTGATTTTATATTTGTGCTTTTGGTAGACTTTTTCTGATTGTAAGTGCTAGTAGATTGGATCACCTTGATTCGAATAACATCGTAGAATTTGACCGCTTGAAAGCCTCGTTGTCGAATAAAAGAATCATTTTTCAGGTAGCATGTACATATGCATAGAGTTTAGGAAGAGAAGGGATAGAAAAAAAACTACTTCCTAGGAGAGAAGAAAAGATAGGAGAAAAGAGAAAAAAAATGGAAAAAAACCTCGGAGTAGAGAGATATGTTTACATCTGACCTAAAATACCTATTTTTTCCAACTTATTACTGTGTGTACAACTAACACAAACTGAAAATAAAGAAAAAGCTAAAGGGTATTTTAGAGCTCCCAAAAAGCTTCAGACATTTTACCATCTAACCTCTTTGTAACCGTCAAAAACATTTTTGTCTAGTTATGTATAGAGTGACCTCCCTACCGGTCGGTTAGATTACATTTCTACACTATTCTTTATTTTTATTTTTCTTACAAGTAATATAATGAGGAAAAACATGTAAATGTCATTAATTTAGTAACACTTACACAATTTGATAGTTAAAGGAAATTAAAAAGTGGGGCACATGGAGGGAAAATGATTAGAATTTGTGTCAAATAATTTTTAATGATCTCGAGATGAATTTTAAGGGGCTCACTAATGTAAACAATACAATTTAGTGAAATAAATATTGGAGTTGAGGCTTGAACGCTAGTCATGAAGATTGTAAGCCACAAAAATTTACGGCTGCATCAATTAAACATTAATTTTTTATTTGTGAGCTTGAGATTTTTTATCATTTAGATCATACTTATAAATTATTAGCTCATTTTGATATTCATGCATCACAAAGTATAACGCGAAAATTGAGATAAAATTAACATTAAAAATGAGGGAAATATCTTATAATTCAAATCTCCTTTTAATGTTTATACAAATCTCGAAACAACTTGATTTTTGATAAGGATAATCTTCATGACATAGAGATCATATCCATAAAGAAGTAATCTCTAAGAATATCTTTTTGTGTTCGTAATAAATGAGTGTCTAGATGAACGTCCCAAGAAAAAGTGTCCCCGTATCCTCTCCCATTGCAATAAATATTAAAGTCCCATTTATAACGGAAAAAATAGGCCGGAATTGATGTTAGGCTAGAGCCTGACCAACCCACCTTGAGATTCGCCCATGATTACTTGAATCCCAATCTTGGGTAAGGGTTGAGGTAAATAATTTTACATCGTGATAAATCGTATTGTCATGTGCAACCTGCCATTACAATTGTGTAATTTGAAGACATTCGAGGCACATGAAAAAAAAGATGTAATGTAAACGAGTATGGATCAAAACAACATTCCAAGTTGAAGAAAGTGATATATGAAAACTACAATGGAATGAACCGGTGTGGGTTGTTACTTTTGTAATAAAATGAATGATATTTTTCTTTGCCTCGATTTCTAATGTATTTATTCTTGATGACATCAATTCCTAAATGAAAAACATTTCTCTCAACATGCAGTAAAGCAATGTCGTAAAAAAGCGTTGCCTATACTTCTCAAGATCCATGCCAAGTTCAATCTCATATTCTCTTGAAGAAATAATTATGGTACTAATTAGAAATGTTACAACTATATTAGCGGCGGTGGCAATGGTGACGATGACATTACGCCTTGCTTTGAATAAAAACCGCCTCAAATTAGGCAACTGTTCAAATCTTTATATAGCTCACTTAAAAAGAATTCTACACTAATCTGATCAGCATGGATATTCGCTAGAGTTTATCCCTACTTACTGAGCATGTGCGTCAGCAAGAATTGAATTTTACGTGGTGCCCTGAGGATTAGCAGGCAAAATTGTGATCAATTAGAGACCCGGATCACTATAGTTAGCAAAATGAAAAGCGAAAATCTAGAAAAGTTCTTAAAAGTAACAACTTTAAAAATAAAAAAGCATGAAAAGGAAAATTTTATATTACAATTTCCATCTTCTATATCGTCTTTGTCAACATTTCCGGATTAAAATTGTAAAACATGTAAGACCACTTTAGAGATATTCTTGTACATGACTTCAATGAGTATGCATGCTCACCATCAAATTTGCGACCGACTATGGGAGCTGATTTATAACAAGGATTGTTTCTTGGGATTATATACATATTAGCTAGGTTATGGGATTATATACATACTAGCTAGGTTATGAGCCCGTGCTACTCATGAAAGCCAAAGTTTAAAATGGTTGATTGTGCATAATGAGAAAGACAAATTATAATTAGTACCTCATATATTTGTTGATTATAGAGAAATTTATGTATTGTAGATTTTGTATTTTGGTTTTCGATTTCTGAAGAACTTAGCCCAATATTTTCTCCAAACTATTGGGACGACATTTAAATGAAATTTCAGTTGCATTGCTATCTCGAATGCATTCAGGAAAAAAATTATGCATATCAAACACCAATTTATAATATTCATAACAATCTATACCACACAAACAATATAATTGTAAAATTAAACTACATCACATAGATCACATTCACGCCTCTTTAGTTGGAAATTAGGGTTTCTTATTTGAGTATACTTCATAGAATTTAGGAGATAGAATTAGAGTTGCATATTCATTGCATTTGAGGAACTTAAAGTTTGCCCATTAGTGATTGGAACTACTAATTTCAACCTCCTAGATCTAAAGGTCATCTTCAACTATTAATAGTTCCTGGAGTTGATTCAACCCAAAGGTGCAATTATACAAAGTTGAACAACAACTATAGTTACTTTCTCCATCAATTCATCTGCAAATCCACACTCAAGAATTGCCATTCTACTAAGCCTATAGTAAATTGCACATTTTTCTTCTCTTTTTGCACTGCATTATCCATAATGGATCGGGATAAGAACATTACCCAAGCACTAAAAATTTCTTGCAGACTAACAAATTAAGGCAAGAAATTACTGGAAAAAGAAAGACACTTCTTAAAAATAGCCAATCAAGTATAAGATATTATTCATTCTACATGTTTTTTTCGTGTTGCAACCATCTAAAGAAATCAAAATTCATACATTACTACCCAAACTTAATAAAGAAAAATAGTTAGTATGAAAGACAAATCAGATAAGGATGTTTCTGAAGCTAAATTGTGATAGCAAAGCTAAAAAAACCAAATTGAGTACTAAGTTCAATGAGATCAAACAATAACAACCTTTTTATAGATTTATATGGCTACAGTTCTTGTTGGAGCGTCAGCCACATTCCCATGACATCTAAGCGCCCGACCTTTTGTACATCTCTTGCTACATATCAAACACTTGTTTTGAGTTTGCAACTTTTTCGTTCAATTCCTGTCAATTGTATAAGTTGATAAATTCTTGTGAACCTCATATTGCTCCTTCTCATCTAATGCAAATTCTTTAATATCTTTGGTAATAGTGTGCAGAAGAGTATCCTTGCCTTTGTTGCGACTTGATATGCGACCCCCAACTCTAGAAACACCGTAGCCTTGCTCTGCTTTCTCAATCTTCCACTAACATTCAATCCCCATTTCCCACTATAAAAATGCGCTTGTCAGAATTTCAGCTTCTAAGACTTTATTCCTATTTTGTTTCCACCTCCCCGCTCTTCTATTCTTTGTTTTCAACTAATCAAAGGATCTCAAATGAGAGGCCTATATATACTTAGAGTTAGATTTTCTAGATGGGGCTAGTGGTTTGAAAGATTGATATTTATTAGTTAGCATCATGAGATCATACACGACATTCAACTAAAAAAAATGGGCATACAAGCCACTATTTATTTAATGAAATAACTGAATCGAGATGATGATGCAAGGATTCTAGTGGTCTCATATTAGAATTTTAGATTTCAGGCCTCATATATGAAACCTCCATAGCCTGGAATTCCTAGAACAAAACCTAAAAGGGCGCACGATAATTACTTTAGTGGATCTGAAAGATCAACCATCCCCAGGTAAATAAAACGTACAATGTATCAAGGATTATCCGCAATTCCAATCTAATCAAGTCTAAACTTAAATGAAATGGACTTTACTTATAACTATTATCCGGGAAGGTATCAGTTACATGATCACACTTGCATGTTACCACATATCTTTTGAAATTCTATGTGCTCATAATTAATGTATTTCGAGAAAATAGGTCAGAACAATTTCTATCAATCAATAGTATAAGGTTAAACAGAAACAATCAAAAGCAAAGACAAAGAATTAAAAGACACAAACAAATGTTCACCCTGTGGAAACTCCTTACTCAGGATAAAAACCACAGGTCGTTGTCGAGGATCATGACAACCAAAAGATTCACTAATCAAAAAAGAGTTATACTGAATTACACTTACAGATTTAATAACCTAGTCTCAAGATTATCACTCTTCTGACTAAAGTTTCGAGCTCCACCTTCTTCTTGTTCTCACAACAACTCTTCTTGATCTCTCACCAAGAAACTTCTTCTAGAATCGCTCTTGAGCAAATAATTGGGAAGTCTTTGAAACCCTAACTCAACATCAATCTTATGATCAAAAGATGATTGATTGATCTTAAGTTATTCACTGTCTCTGATAAAGTATTTTGGAGCCTTTAGAAAGAAAAACGTTTTGCCCCAGAAAAGAGAGAGGCTGAAAAAGAAACTAGGGTTTCTTTAAATAGTAGTTCTATTTCTCTCGATATTCGTTCGAACAAGACCAAAAGTTATTCGAACGAATCACGTCTAATTTGGTCAAAAACCCTAGAAAGTTTACATCTTGTTCGAACGACAATTGCCTACGGGCCAAATTTCCAGGAGACATGACACTTCGTTCAAACGACAAGAAAACTCGTTCGAACAAAAATTGCCTATGGGTCAAATTTCCAGGAGACATGACACTTCGTTCGAACGACAATAAAACTCGTTCGAACGTCAAAATTGTCTATGGGCTAAATTTCCAGGGGACTTGACTCTTCGATCAAACGACAAGAAAACTCGTTCGAACGTTAATATAGAGAAAGGCTCATCCCTTTTATCAGAGAGTAATACTTACCTTTTGTCTAGTGATCTGTGTCTTCGACTGAGACAACCAGAAACTCCACAAACACAAAATGAGACAAATAAAACCTTTCATCTTTGACCTTCCACATATTGAACCAAAGAGGCATATGCTGTCAATATCCATGGAAGAATGCTAAGAAGACCAATTCTTATAGTTGTTTTGATGCACTTGCAACATGCAACTCTGAAATATCTTGCCTACCATATAAATACAATTAGACAAAACTATTAATTAACATGACTGATAAAAACTTGGATGATGTACTAATAAATGTATACCCTTTGATAGGTGTTAAGTTAGTGTTTACTCTAGTAAAGCAATGTTAATGTTCATATTTAACCACAGGTCGATTAGTACATCTAAGTTAATAAGGATTTTACATGGAAAGGGAATAAAATCTACATGATAGCTGTCACGGCCCAGCCCGGGTATGTCGCAATCAGTGCCCGGAGCACAACAGAATATGAGGCCGTACGGCGTACATGTATGTGCGGCCGGCATGTACAAGCCATCTTCACGGGCGTTAGTAGAATGAACCACGAATGCTAGAGCGACATCCGGATAATCCAGGATACTTGTGAGGGGTCATCGAATCTGTATTTGGTATAGGCAATAACGCTGAAGGTTCCCTCAATAATCCATACAGGGTAATCTCTCGTGACTGGGCACGAGGTACAAAAAACACACATGTACTGTAGTGGATCAGGGTAGCTCAATATGTTGGGTTTCAGATATGAGACATGTATATCTCATGGGGCGGCGAGCCTGGATTAGTTACATAGTCTATTTATAGGGGCGGTACGTCTCAGCTGGCTCGCGGGGCATAGCGACGGTATAGCGGTGCCATATACAAGCCCTATCTATAAAAGCGGCCCGCATTGTGAGGCAATATCTCCTGGCCTTCCCTAGGCCAAGGAGAACTCATGACTATCCCTTGTCGATAGCCCATGAGCCGGGGTACAAGATGACCAAGCCTTAAAGCTCTTTTAGTCATGGGAAGGTTTGGATCAAAGTTCCTCCTTAATATAGCCACTAAGTAAATAGCTAGTTTCCAAAAGGAAACGTTAAAACATGAGACGAAGCGTACTGACACTTCTCGCCCCCTTAACCAATTCCGATTTTAACGAAACTTGGTGTACAACTATATTAGGGTCTAGATAACATATATCCAAGGTCAGAACTCAAAACACTCAGGTAGATTTGCCCGACGTTTGGTAGGGAACACCCTACCACACTTAAAATAATCTCGACATTCTCGTCAAGAACCTTCTTCCACACGGCTCTGCAAGGATTCAATCTACTGCATCTTCAAGAAACTAACAACTCTCTCGCACTTAGTTTAGAGTACTATATCCTCTTCTACACTAGCGGATACTGAGCCGAACTGCTAGTCTAAATACTGACAACTGTGGTTTTCACGACTGAACCTTGTCCTTCGGCCTTTCCAACTTAAGTGTATCGGTGACTGAACCTTCATTCAAACTCTCTGGAGTCTGCCTTATCTTCTAGATATTGTCCCACGGCCTTAAGCCTTCTGATAAGTGTATGGGCGGTGCTTCATACCATTGCACCCTCTGAAATGTGCCGCATCCTACTGCAAATCGCCTTCTCCCCTGACATATTTGGAATGTCACTCTACTCGACAAACCTGGCGTTTCCTCCAGATAGCCCGATGAGGATATCTGCAATCCCATCAAAAAGGTGCGCTCTCTTTCGAGTCACATCGGTGTACTCTTTCTTCGAGTCGCACAATGCCTTTACTGCTCGAGAGTTCAATCTTCTGTGAATCTCGGCCTCAAACTTTACTCTTCTTCTACGAGTGGTAAGGAGTAAGTCTGTTAAAAACCTGGGGTAAACTCTCCCCATCTGCTACGGATCACCTGCCGCTCTCTGAAACTGTATGACTACCCTTTCAACTAACTCTGTAAAGATCTTCAAACTTCGTCCACCCATCTTACGAAACATCTAAGACATAAGATCAAGATGCGGCACTCTAGCCTTACCAGTATAGAACTGAATTGGTACTCATTGTTCACTTGGGTGAGGGAGGGTAGGTCTTAGGAGGTAGCATACTCTCAACAAGGCCCGGATACTTTGTCCTACCGCTAACAAAACCATCGTGGCAGCCCACAAAGGTGCGAGAACTCTGATTGACTCTACCGCCAACTAACCATCGAGGTTTGCCATAAAGACATTCTGTGTGAACTTGGAAAACCCATAAGACATCTATCTATGCAGCCACGTTCTGCTCTACCACTTCATTGTAACCCATCATCTAACCAATTAAGCGATAGATGGCATCTGCACCTAACTTGGCTGTAGGAAGGGTGATTGCTACTCTGGCGTCACCAAGGTCTCTCAACTTCAGAGGGCTCCAATCTGCCTCACTTTCTAAGGAGGACTTAATACTGGCATCTGTACTTGCCAAACTTTGGTGTTAATAACCCATGCTAAAACCTGCGTGCATCTGCGTCATAACTTACAGCTCTTCCCACACTTAATAAGCTCGACGTCCTCGTCAAGAACAAAACTGTGACATATAACTGATTGACTGCTAAAGCGTTTATCCATATCTTCGTCCCTACTCAAACTTGAGTATCTTGGGGAATTTGGGAATAAAATACTGTCACTGCACCTGTCGCCCTGAGCACGTTGGCTTACCACTTCCAACAACTATTAAACTTGAGGAGACCAACCTTCACACTATTGCAATTATCTTTAAACTGTAGTGTAGCCATTTTCTGTATCTGAACTACCTTCTACAAATCAACCAACTCTTACCGATCACTGGGATGTGGTCTTTTAAAGATACTCCATCAATACAAAGAAATAATGAGGCGGGAGAAATCTGATCCCTACCGCCAACCACCAAATGATAAGGAATTAGGAAAACCATCCAATTCCGTTCAGGATCTTATATCCTAGAGCAGTTATCCATCTGAAATCATGTCTGAGGTAACCTGTACAACTGACTGTAGCTTAACTCTATTCTGCGACAACCACGTGACTTACTGCTATTCGGAAACATAAGTCTTCACCAATCTATGGGCTTAAAATGATTCAAGACCATCTTGTGGAACCACATGGATCAACTCGGCAAGAGTACTCGCACAACGACAAACCTGAAACTCAACTACGGATCCAGATAACAAGAATCACTCGGCAACATGTCTTCTTTGAGTGAGCAAAGCAGTGTCCCGTGTAACCAGGGACTAACTGTGGACAAGCGACAACCCAACTTGGGCGCCGTAGTTCATGTCTCGTACCCAAGAGAAACTTTACCCTCGACGTCTACCTAACAAAATCACTGTGTGCAAACTCGGGACTCAAACCATGTCTTCATCTTCTATTTCTCGCCGCTTCAATTTCAGATCATGACGTTCACCTCCGGAACATCTCTGTGTCCCACTCAGGACAATCAAAACGAGTATCAACCAGGACTCTTCAATCTTCTATAGACACTAAGGAATTCCAGCCTGACTAAGCTTCGCGGCTTCCATACGTAAGTACTTGGTACAAAATGTTGACCATATCGATCTCTGCTAAGGGGCATCGTCCTTGATCATAACTGTTACTAAACTTTGCAGTGTGTATGCGGATTAAATGTAAACAACAACCTGCTAGATCGCCCTACTACTATTCCTCATAGAGCATCTACTACACTGACTAGCCTTCTAGAGGCAATCAACGATATAGATCATCACGTCCAGCTCAAATATCAATCCTTCCTCTTAGCGTCATTGTCTAAAACACATTCAACTTGAGCAATTTAGAGCTACGATATGAAGCCTTTCTCGTGCTTCCAATATCAACTGACATATAGGCAGCCCGTTCTATAAGCGTTCACAACGGTGATTGGATCATCTGTACGGAACAACTTGGGCTCTGAAGATAATAACTGTTAAATAGGCATCCCGTATTTCCAACTTGGGAACCATCACTCTTATCTGCTCTTACAAGATCTGATAAGCCGGGTCAACTCTGAGAAACGTAGGCACAACCCTCTACGCTCTGCCAACTTGAGAGCTAAGCTTTAGTAAGCTATTCTAGCTTTGACAAGGCAAAAACATAACAGGCCTTGCTCTGATACCATCTGTCATGGCCCAGCCTGGGTCTATCGCAATCAGTGCCTGAAGCACAGTGGAATACGAGGCCGTACGGCGTACATGCAGGTGCGGCTGACATGCACAAGCCATCTTCACGGGCGCGGCGCGCCAGTGGAATAGAACCACGTATAAGCAGCATCCGGATAATCCTGGATACTCGTGAGGGGTCATCGAATCTGTAATTAGTATAGGCAACAACGTTGAAGGTTCCCTCAATAATCCCTATAACGTAATTTCTCGTGACTGGGCACGAGGTACGGAAAACACACCTGTCCTGTAGTGGATCAGGGTAGCTCAATATGTCGGGTTCCAGATATGGGACATGTATATCTCATGGGGCGGCGAGCATGGACTGGTTACATAGTCCATTTATAAGGGCGGTGCGTCTCGGTTGGTTCGCAGGGCATAATGATGGCATAGCGGTGCCATATGCAAGCCCTATCTATAAAAACGGTTTGCATTGGGAGGCAATGTCTCCTGGCCTTCCCTAGGCCAAGGAGAACTCATGACTATCCCTTGTTGATAGCCCATGAGCCGGGGTCCAAGATGACCAAACCTTAAAGCTCTTTTAGTCATGAGAAGGTTTGGACCAAGGTTCCTCCTTAATATAGCTACTAAGTAAATAGCTAGTTTCCAAAAGGAAATGTTAAAACATAAAACGAAGCGTACTGACACTTTTCGTTCCCTTAACCAATTCCGATTTCAATAAAACTTGACGTGCAGCTATATTAGGGTCTAGAGAACATATATCCAAGGTCAGAACTTAAAATGTTCGGGTAGATTTGCCCGGCGTTCGGTTGGGCGTCACAATAACAGTAAAGAATATGGAGTTGGACAAAGAAAATATGATGCAAATGGAAGAGTAGTGAAATGTAGCCTTTGGTAGGATCAGTGGTATTGAAAGGATGGTGACCGGATAATTAATTGAGGAATTTCATCGATTTGTCATCGATTTTATTGGTAGAGAGAAAACAGTATATGCCCGAGCAAAAGATTGGGTTGAATGTTCAATCATTCAAAAATACTTATCCTATTAGTATTTTTTAAACAATAGAGAGAACATCGAATTAAATCCCAATTCTAGATAAAGAGAGATTTGTATCACCAAATTATTAAATCGCTACAGTCATAGAATGAATCTACGAAGTACTTAAATCTTTAATCACACAGAAATACGGACTATAAATTAATTTAATATTCGTTGAGGCTATAATCTCCTAAGTTCCTAGGGATAGGGAAAATGTGATATACCCAGATTAAATTTGATTAAAACAGTATACCAAATTATTGACTTAAAGGGAACAATCTCCTCCCTTAGCATAAAAAAGAGTTGCAATGAAGACTAAATTTTTATACTCATATCACCCCCTTACCATGATATTTGATTAATGCCCCAAATAAAAATGACAAAGTTATAATCACTTACCATTTACCAACTAATTTCCTTGGAGATAACTCTAATTAGATAGAAAACCTAAAGTGCAAGAAATAATCAACCTTAACTTTGCAAGAAAAAAATACGAAAGAGATGAGATATACCTCGAAATGAAAAACACAATAAAAGGTAGATAGAGATCGCACTAACCTCTGTAGAAGTTTCATAGAATTGGAGAAAAATTTCAGTAACCGTAAAATCTGTAAATTTTGTAAAATAGCATGTAAATTACCTGAATTTGAATAACTCAGATAATTAGCATACAATAGAGTATGCTACAATTTCCTCGAAGATCTAAAGACTCTTTAAATTTATCAAATAGAAACTTATAATAATACTAACATGTTGAGGAGAGAGAGAGAGAGAGAGAGATTACTATACGCAGAAGAAGATTCAACTAAATGAAGTCGCCACGGAGCTGCAACTTTCTATGCAATTTAGGTCAAGGGAATCCATTATTATAGAACTAAATTAGAGATTAAGGGGGTTTTAAATTATGGGTTAAAAATTGGAAGCGTCAGTTCTGGGAGATTCAAGATACCCATAATTAACATTAAGAGAGATCATCGTTACTAAAGTTTTATAGGGGAAGAGAAAGAGAATGGGGTTTATAAGAGAGGAAAAAAATGGTAAGGTTAGGAGAATAGTGTTACATTTAAGGAATTAAGATGTGCACACCACGTAGGACAAACGAAGCCACGCGGGACAATCGTCGTTGCCACATAGAACAATCGATGTCATATAGGACAATCGATGCCACGTAAGACAAAATTGAGATTTATAATAAACAATCGATGCCACGTAGGACAAATCTGAGATTTATAATATAGATAAAGTATCTTTTATATATTTATCTCCCATAAGTCAATATCATCTCTATATTAATATAAAACTATTGGTTACAATTTTGTACCAAAGGATAAGTTAATAACCTCTCTCTAAGTTTTTATCTAATTGTTTTTTTGATAACCTTGTATAAAAATTAGGTCCCAATAATTTCATAAATTAACAAGCAATTTTTTCATGCGTTATCGTGCGTGCGAGCGTATTACATTTGGATATATAGTTGGGTTTCATTCATTCAATTTCTTCGGCAGATACAACTTTTGGAGGTTTAGGGGATCCCTTCTTATGCTAGTAGGAACAAGACCTAGACCTAAATTGTCACCTCTCATTTAGTTACAACAAACATTGTAAGAGTGAAATTAGTGGTGAAACAGGAAAATTTGGATACCAATATTTGGCAATATTAGGGTTTACAAGTTATGTAAAAGATCTTGATTGGAGAAGAGGTTTTATCTAGAGGTTGACAACCTCAATTTGAAATAGGAAAGATTAGTTACAATGCTATGAGAAGAGGATATCAGGCTATAACTTTGTTGAAGAACCTGCACATATACAAAAAAATAAATGGCAGTAAGAAATGCTAATCTAATGTTTTAATTTGGCTTGGCTTCAAATAAAGAGATAGAAAGTCAAAAACCTAAGTATGGAGAGGATGAAAGGAGATAAGTGAGAAGAGGGGAAGATTAAAGAGATAGTAAAACACGTATGGAGAGGAGTAGAGGAGGTGAAGTGAGAAGATAGGAAAATTAGGTTTTATAAGGTGGTGTCTCGAGAAGCCTATTTTTCATGCGAAGGCTTATATTGAGTTCATAATCATCGGCCATGATCTATTACTTAGTCTTTTTTTTGTTAAAAGCGTAAAACATGTAAGAACGCCTTAGTAAAATTCTTGTATACAAGACTTTAATGAGCATGCATACTTATCATTAAATTCATGACCAAGTATTGGTTCTTGGGACTATATACATACCTATACTTCTCAATAGTTTTCTTACCTTTTTACCATCGGCATTTTTTTTTGAGAGGGATTAATGGGTTTCTGACTATTAAATGATCAATCTGGACTTTTTTCCCCCTAATGTATCATTCTGAGGACAATCCACCATTCCAAAGAAATTAACTTAACCTATCAATCATGTTCTTCAATATTTCAAGAACATTGTATCAAATAAGACGGACCTGTATGGACATGTTCCTCGACCTATGCTAAACTCAAGCTACCTCAATACCAGACTCCCACATTATACACGTGGCATACACAATCAGCAATGACACCTGGACTACGAACTGAGAAAGAACGTAGATCGAGCACTATAGAAAATATGAATACGTCAAAGACACTTGTCTCCCACAACCTTGTTGTTACACATTCAACTACCACCTGCCCCATTTTCAGGAGAACCTGCCTCTACACGATAATGAACTGAGAGTAAGGTCTATAAAAAAGATGAGTTCCAGAGGAGAAAGGACCAAGAATTTTATATTACAAGACCAAGATTTTCTATCTCAAGAGATCAAAACTTGCAATCAAATATCAGCCTCAAGCAATAAAGTTACAGTTACTAAATCCTCAAACAGAGGTCATGATTTTTACCTATTTAAAGGTTTCCACGCTAATCACTTGTGTCATTTTTCTTAGGTAATATTAATTCTTGTTATTAGTACATTTGGTGTAAAAGCTAATTTTTAGCTATTTCGAGCTACGGAATTAGGCCATTACATTTGGCGTCGTCTGTTGGAAAAAAGACATTTCTACGATATCTTATGGCAACTATCCATTTCCAATCATGGTCACTTCCAAGCGACCAACAACAGGAGTCCAGCTCGATTTTTTAGTCAAACCAGATCAGCTTGCTGAACTCAGGGCGAACCTATACGCCGAAACAGATAAGCGTAACGAGCTCGGACATCAGTTAGTCCATGACCGCAAGCTCCGCAAAAAGGAGCGAGCGTCAAGGTTGTCAAACAAAATTCAAGTGACATGAGGAACATATGACAATAATGTAGACCGCCTTATAAGCTTTGCAAGATAATTAACAAGCTCCCCTTGCCAGAGATCGTGATCAGCTCCTAACAAACTCCCAAGTTTCTGTACGGGAAAGATTAGGACCACGAGGAGCAACTAGCAAAGCCATTTCTAGAGGTCTTCATAATGACCCGCAAGCTTTAATTTATTTGGGACAAGAAAATCAGTCCAAAATCAGCAGAGGTCGCCGGTTGTCCAAGTGTCAAGAAGAGGAGAAACGAACTTAACCCAGGATACCAGTTCATAAATGCTTGTGTGAGGGCATCGGTACTCATAATCTATGACCATCACGAAAAGTTGCTCAAGCACCACGTCAGTACGTCACACAAGAACATATTGATCAACGAATCAAGGAGTTGATTGAAGCTCAAGCACTAGGAAATAAGGATGATTTAACAACGTTACAAGGTAGTCCGATTGCCAAAGAGTTATTTGATATGGAAGTACCAACAGGGTTCCATACTCCCAAGATACGTAAATAAAAAGGCACTGATCTGAAGGAGCATATTCAACAATTTCGTGATTCACTGAGATTATATTCAAATCTAAACCATATTCTATGTCGTCTGTTCGTCACAAGCCTGCAGGGAGAACCGTTACTGTGGTTCCATTCTTTTCCTAAAGATTCCATAATCATATTCGACCAACTCCAAAAGATCTTTGTCAAAATGTATGCTCACAATAAAGACAAAGAAGAAAATTTATATACTCTTATTAGTCTTTAACAGTCTCAAGGAGAGAAGCTCTAGGTCTTTACAAAGGAGTTTCTGGAGCTCACTCAGAAAGTTGACAATGATCTCGATCAGAAGATAGCCGTTTATGTATTTACCAATGCACTACATATCGATTACAAAGTGAAAGAACATCTCTTCTTGAACAAACCCACGACCTTAGAAGATATGATTACCAAGGTTAATGGGTATGTCGACCTGGAAAGGATGATGATCGAAAGACATAAATCTACTAAATCCATCCTAACCACGAATTGTCAAAATACAGATTGTAACAATGAACCAAATGAGGACCAGGGTCATCAAAAGCGTGCTAAACCAAATACAGGAAAATCTCGGAAAGGTAATTTATTACCCAAGATGGTCCTCCCCAAGATGAATGTCCGGATCTCATCAATTTTTCCCATACTGGCGAAAGACAAGTTCTATCGTATATCTCAACCACTGGGACCAATTGAAGGCAAACCGTACTACATGCATCACAAGGTAAATCATCATGAAACTAACAACTGTTATGCTTTACAGAGGTTGCTGGAATATATTTTCAAAGACGGGAGAATGCACGAGTACATTATCAACCTCGAAGGATACACAAATGGAAGTTATAAGATACAGGTCGAAGTAGTTCAAGTCGAAGATCAGTCTGAGGAAAATAACTTATACCATATGTACCACAACAATATGATTAAGATCCATCAAATCAACAACTTTACCAGATTCAAGTGAAGGAGATTAACGGAATGCTGCGACCTTACCGTTCAGGATAAAAAAGCTAAACTCCTTCAAATCAAGCAATCGACGTCTTAGGATTTTATTTGGGGATTGCAATATCAATCACGTCAAGTTTCCTCATCATGACGCTCTGGTTATCATGTTGAAGATGAAGAAATTCATTATGCATACCATGATGATTGATATTGGTAGCGGTATCAAAATCTTCTTTTAGAGTATAATCGAGCAAATGGGACTAATCGATCAGGTTATACCAAGCAACATCAATATTTGTGGGTTTAATGGCTCTAAGGAAGAACGAGTAGGTAAGATCATCCTACCCATTACTACTGGATCTGCCACAATCAACGTCGTGTTCTACATCATTAACATCAAATCTTGTTATTTAGGGATTATGGGCCGCTGCTAGATTCACAACATGGAAGAAATCGCTTCCACGTTCCATCAAGTACTTTGTTTCAAATACAACGACGACATCTATGAAATCAAAGGCCAGAAGCTTTCCCGAGCTTGCAAAAATACCATCTCTGCCATCTACAACACATCTAACAGATTTGCTACATAGCAATTATAGAAAGCTGGTCATACCGATGACCAGCTTTCAACAGAAGAACCTACAAAATACATAGACATTGATGGACCTATCCGAGGTACTTATATTGGTATCAAGCTGGTCCATCACGAAATGGAAGCCCTTGTTTATTTTTTGTGTATCAACCAAAATGTCTTCGCTTGGACTTTTGAAGAAATGCCAGGAATCGATCCAGCCAAACATGCCATAGATTGACCATGTCACAGAAATAGAGAAGACTATCACCTCGTTATCAAGATGAAGTCAACAATAAAATTGATAAATTAATCGAAATCAGATTCATTTGAGAAGCTAAGTATCCGGATTGTATCTCCAATATTGTCGCAGTTCCAAAGAAGAATGGGAAGGTCCGAGTTTGCGTAGATTTTACAGATCCAAACAAGCACACTCCAAAGGACAGTTTTCCTCTTCCAATCATTCATCAAATTCTCAATTCAACAGTAGGACATGAGCTTTTATCTATAATGGATGCCGCTTCCGGATATAATAAGATAGACGACGATCAGGTTAAGACCACTTTCATCACAGAAAAATGGTTATACTGTTACATAGTTATACCTTTCGGACTGAAGAACGTCAGAATAACTTATCAACGTTTAATGATAGCAATGTTCAAAGCACACTTGGGAAAGATCCTTAAAGTATATATCGATGACCTACTCTGCAAAAGCTTACAGAAGAAGGATCATATCACAGATCTCGATACAATCTTCTATATTTTACGCACATACAAAATGAGGCTTAACCCTGATAAATGTCAATTTGGAGTGTACTCAGGCAAATTCCTGGGACATCTCATCGGCTAGAAAGGGATTGAGGTCGATCCAGATCAAATTCGAGCTCTACTCAACATGTAGTCTCCAACAACAAAGAAAGACGTGCATAAGCTCGCTGGCAAGATCTCTACTATCAATCGGTTCGTCTCTAAGTCTTCAGATCGATGCCGATGACAGTTCATATTACTTCGAGGATGTACTAAACGAGGAAAGATTCGACCCAATGAAAATATCAATTGGACAAAAGAATGGGAGGTAGCTTTTCAAGAACTCAAAACTATTTGGGGAAGTCTCTGATAATGAGCACCCCAATAAACAATAATGAATTGATCATTTACCTTGCTATTACAAAAAACTCTCTTAGCTCAGTCCTCATTCGACTTGAAGGAAAGGTTAAAATGTTGGTATATTTCATCAGCAAAACCCCCACTCCAGCAAAAACAATATATTCCAAGATCGAACGACTCATTCTAACTCTCGTTTACACTTCACAGAAGCTCAAACACTACTTCCAAACTTATTCTATTAAAGTTATGATGAACTACCCACTCTAGGAAATTCTATCTAGAAAAGATAAATTAAGAAGAGTGCAACAATGGTCTGTAAGCTTGGGAGAACATGATATCAAATTCGAGCAACGCCATTCAAAAAAAGGTCAAGTAGTTACCGATTTTCCTGCAGAAGATCCAGATTGGGAGGAGCATGACCTTGATCTCACAGACAAAATAGCAAAAGATCTACCTACCAAACCCTTTGACGAACTTGCTGAATGGGTTACAAGGAAAGAATGGAGACTTCTTATAGATGGCTCAGCAGAACCCGCATGGTCAGGTATTGGAATCGTACTGATTACTCCATAAAATGACAGAATTGGGAAATTAATTTGCTTGGATTTTGAAGCATCGAAATGTCACAGAATACAAAACTTTGATTCATGGGCTTGATTTAGAGCTCGAACTCAGAGTTCTTGAGCTGTCAGTCTATACAAATTCATTTCTCATAGTCTACGACTACTCCGTGCAATGCAGAAAGAATGGGAAAATGGTTGATTATGCCGCCCTCATTACCGACAAAATGAGCAGATTCACAAAAGCTACTCTCGACTATTTTCCACGAAGGGAAAACAGACATGCTGATTCCTTGGCTTACATAGCCAGGGTTTGGGGTACAGAAATATGTTACCTCCAAATCGAAGTTATATCAGCCCCCAGTATTGATCTCCACTCTGTATGCACGATCAGCACTGGGGGCAATGAAGAGGAGGACGACGATTGGGGGAAACCTTTTATTGCTTATCTTGGCCCGGACATATTCAATTTTACAAATAAACAACACATTAATTCAATCGACCAAACATCCTGACCATAATTTTTATTACATTTCATTGACCATAACACCTCCTTACAAAAGACCTACTTCTGCAAACATTACATCTTCATAAGCCCCTAGTTGCAGCTTCATCTTCCCTCTTCACCAACAACTTTGCTCGAGTCCACATACTACCACAACGTTCAAGAGGACGCCAAAACTATAATTTGACATGAAACTCAAAGTCCTCCCCAGCTTCCTTCGCTTCTGCCTCTCTCATCCCTTCGTAATCAGGCTCCTCAGGATCTTCCATATGCATATCCCAATTCCGAGAACTAAAGTATCGAGTGTACAGTACCCAGTACATCGCCTGAACACGTTTGTATACCCCATTCCGGGCCTGAGATTTCGTCTTCACCATCTTGTATGAATGCATCACATCTGTAGAAACAAGAACTATTTATACCCCCTCCAGTCATGGTCCAACTCACCTGTATTTACTCTACTTTGGAACTCTACAAATTCAGAGTCAAATCAATCAACCTTGAAATCCGTTCATGGACCCACTGAATCAAATACCTTAGAGACATTGTAACAAATATCATCATTTTATGTGCATTTACGTTCGATATTTGACCTTCGGTGACTTACAAACTACAATTTATAATCACTAAAAACAACTACACTCTTTGTTTACATTCGACTTGCATGACTAATTACTCTATATTTTCTTTTCACTAGAATTGGGCATTAAATCCCCTTTCCAGTGCTAAGAACCTCAATGAATCTCAAGTCACTGAACTTCTAAGGGCTGCTTCCACAGATAAAGGTAGCAAAAAATTGCAAGAAGCCTCCCACTTTCAGCAAGATCCCTGGACGCCCATCCAAGCAGACGCACTCCCTTATCTTCATCATCAACACGAACAGTTATCCCTTATCCCCTAAACTGACGCACTCCCTTACCTTCACCACCGCATGTTGGCACAATTGGTTTAAACAAATACCACCATTCTCTAATAATCCCTTCCCCCACCCTCAACACCGTGACGTGTTAAACGAAAGAATTACCAAGGCCTACACTGGGAAAATACTTAACCTCCAATTCCTCACCATCTTCATCCTTCAGTAATATTTTCTGCCACACTTGGGGTAGCATCCTTCCAAAACCACTACCATTACACCCTCCTTAACCTCTCAATTTATGCCCACTTTACACTGCTAGATTCATTGTACCGCATTAATTGTGCCTCGGGAATGATTTGACCAGTTATAGTTCATTTTGACCTCGAAAATCACAAAGATGACTCATCTTCTAATTTGGCAACCTCTTCAGCTTTCAACTTCTTCTTGACACAACCACAAGTACTTCTGTCAAGAATGGGGCGATTGTAGCAGCATATTCCCCATATTCGATAAGAGTAAGCCAACAAAGCATAGTCGAAGACATCCATACATGATCGAAGGAGTCCTCGACCTGCCAAAAGTAGCCGTTATGTCTGGTTAAGAAAAGAGCTGTTAGAGATCCGCAAAGTTCACCCACTCCCCCCATAATAGGATACTATTTCTTTCTGTTTGTAAACTGCATGTGTCTACTATAAATACTGAGAAAGAATAGATAAGAATAGACCGACAATCTGCAAAAACTTATCATTTCGTTACTTTAACCCTACTATCATTTTAAATTTTGTAATAACTAGCAATATACTGGATTTTACATCAAAATCTTCCTCGAGGTCGTGGTTTTTCTCAGTTTTTACTAAGTTTTCCACGTAAAATCTTGTTTATCTAGTCTTATTGTATTCTCTTTACGAATAAGTATTGGCGAAGATTCTCCTTCCAAAAATTATGCCACTACAACCCTCTCAATCAACACACTTATCTCATAGTTCCCAATCGCTGACAAGGATTTAAGAGATGAACGCAGAGAATCAGCACTTGAAGAAAAAAATTTAGATTTTGTAAAGTGTGAACAGTCGCCAACCACGGGGTTATTTATAGGCCCCACGCAACTGTTCATCGCACCACTTCGTGACCGTTCAAGTACTCAAGCATAACGCCTTATTCGCTTCTTCTCTAATTCTTTGATTCATCGTCTTCTAAAAGATAATAGGCTCATGCATTGTTGTTCCAACCCTTTCATGTCTCTTTTAAACTCCTCTGATATATCCATCTTTCCAAAACACATCTTATGTTATCAAACAAAAATTGTACATCCAATTCCTTATACCTTACAATATCACCTACTGAATAGCACCTAACCATTTTTATTCTCTTATTACCTATACACATATTTCCTTATTTACAACTCTCCTATATTCTCGGAATATTTTAACCAGAAAATCAAATTCAAATCTTATTTGATAACCCAACTACCTGAATGTTGCCTACATGTATTCACATACCAATACAATGTTGTATCAGTAAATTTTATTTGTTCACACAAGTCAAATCATATTCGAGAATATTTTAATCACACGAATTGACAACAAATATATTTATTTATTTCAAACAACACCTTACAAATAAACTCCTTTGTCATATACCAACACTAATTTCACTCTTTAAACTATTCGACCAGTCGCATCATCTTCTTTCTTCACCAAAGCCTTGGCTCGATTCCTTATCTTGCCGACGCGCTCAGGGGGACTCAGGAATTGCAAGTTACAATGGAATTTATACTCCTCTTCTACCTCCTTTACCTCCACTTCACTCATCTCTTCATACTTGGGGTCCGCTGGCACTAATGGTTATCCATTGACGCAACTCTTACCAAAGTACCTGCCCAGCAATTCCCAATACTTAGCATAAATACGATTGGAATGATCATACTCCTGAACTTTCGTTCTTGTACTCACCATCTCCAATCCTACCAATAAACTCCAGATTACGAATGGTATTTATATACAACATCAAACCAACATTTAGCCTGTCAGTCAAATCATACATTCATTTAACATTGGAACTCTACACATACCAGTCAAATCTGACTCCTAGGGAACTGTTTCAGGCCCCACACAGTCAACAAACTTAAGCTCGAGATTTACAACCTCGATTGCATGCCCTTGATATTTACATAAAGTTTGGCACAACTTTATCGACAAACTAGTGACTCGACTCAATATCTTTGCATAAAACTATTTTCTTCTACTCTAAATCACCATCCAAAAATGCATAACAAGATCAATTTTTTTTTATATTCATTTAAGCACTCTGTTATATTTTACATTCAACAATTCTCTCATTCAATTACATTATATCATGCTACATTTTACGTTCTATCATATCCTCCGGCGGGCCTATCTGCGCCCCGCAAAAAAATAGTAGCAGAAAATTATAAGAATTTTTTTGTGTCGACCAGAGATACAGGACACCTACCAGCCTTCATATCGTCATCTTCAATATGAGCAGTGGCCACTTCTACAAAACATTTGATGAGCTCCAAACCTTCTGTAACAACGAATGATACTGACTCCAATGGACAAACTGCATTTTGACGATCTTTACCTCCTCTTCCCTCAATTTTCCCAACCATCATAACCACCAGTTCAAGATTAAACAGTAACAGCGACATAACACCAAGGCTTACCTCTTTGTAGTCGCCAAAATTCATATCTACACACTCTACCCACTCACTATGTCACGCCTGGGGCGACATCTTTACCATCACAATTTCCAAACCATTCACCTGCCGAACAACAACTCTTTCTTTCTCTATCTATTTATAACCCAACCTTCTAGAAATTACGAAGACCAATGTCCTACAATAAATACTCCTCGGGAAACCAAAGTGACCAGATTCATTTGACTTCTACCTCGGAAATGATTACACAGACTTTTGCAAACATTTGACAACCGTTTAACATTCCAATGTTCTTCTCGACATAATAACAAGTACTTGTATCAAGAATGAGACGATTGTAGTAGCATATTTCCCATATTCGACAAAGAGAAGCCAACAGACCTTAGTCGAAGACATTCCATCACTCCAGAAGATGTCATGTCTGCGACCATAATTCTCGACCAAGATTCAACAACGATGGGCCAACGGACATGAGTCGAAGACATTCCATCATTCGAGAATATGTCACGTCTACTACCAAAGTTCTCGATCTACTAAAAGTAGCCATTGTGCTTGGTCAAATAAAGTCGCTGGAAGATCCGCGAAGTTCACCCACTACCCCCGAAATAGGAAACTGTTTTTCTTTTTGTAAACTGCATGTATCTATTATAAATACAGACAAATAATGAGTTATTCAGATCCGCAACTTGACTATTCATTCATCTTTATCTTATTATCACACAACAAATTGTAATAATTAGCAACTTATTGGATTTTTCATCAAAACCCTCATCGAGGTCGTGGTTTTTCTCAGCCTTTATTGAGTTTCCACTTAAAGTCTTGTTTGTTTAAGCTTATTATTGCAAAATTCTTACTAAAAGTATTGGCGAAGATTATCCTCCCGAAAAACACGTCATTACAAGTCTTTCGTGCTATTACGAAACTAGGCCCTTAAATGGACCATCTAGACATTATAAATTGGTATCTAGACATTGTAAATTGGTATGCTGGATAATATGGATTTAGCCAAAACCAACCTGCCTTGATATGATAGAATTTTCCACTATTTGATATTTGATATTTTATTTGATTTGATTTGATGCTATAACTCTTCCTTTCATGATAGGTACCCCCAAGGTATGTTTCAGGAAGCTGACCTTCTTTAATGCCAAATAGGTCCACCACTTTCCTTCTTCAAGCTATATTCGGTGACCCCATAAAGATTTTACTCGTATCTTTGTTGATCCATTGTCTAGACTCTAGAGGCTTTTTGATAACTCTCCAACATCTCGAACACATTTTTAACATGAGCGTTTTCAAAAAGAAAGCAAATAAGAGTTTATTGCATCATGTTTGGCAGGATGCTGTATGTTTGAGCTTCTATCATTGGGAAATTAAAATTTTAGTGGTTTGAATTCTTCTTAAATTGTCGAGCAAGGGCAAGTTGTGACAAAATTTTGTTTGTTGCAGTTGCTCCAGTATGCTATGCTCATCTTGATCGCAAACAAACTTTATTGGTGGAGTAGACTTGTTTTCCACGATTGAGCTCCAATCCTCCTAGGTCTCTTAGTGGAATTTGCTTTCCACGAATGTAACCATGGCACACTAAAGGTGAATTCAGTTTTCCGCTTCGTATTTCCTCTTTCTTATCCTCCTTTGATCTTGAATGGATAATAATAGGTAGAGTTGGCATATCTCTTAAACAGGTTCTGTAATATATTCATGCATGCAAGCCGTACAAAAGGGAAGTTTGCCTATTGGAATCCTCTTGAACTGAGAATCTGAGATGAGTGAGGCTAATGCTCATTTCTGAAAATTACATTTCTTGCTTTGACTGTGTCTGTTTGTTGTTTTGATTTAGGATTCATGATGAAGAAAACAAATTTTAAGGTACATTTTGTTCACTAGATAAGCACGATTCTAAAATGTAGTCAAGTTTTGTTCACTAAATTTGTTTCATCGGTGGCAAAGAATCGGTTGAAGCCTATTTCTCAAGATCCGTTAAGACCGAAAAGTTTACAACTTAAGTACCGTTCTTTTACTGATTTGAGCAAAATGAAGTATATAACTATATCACATTTGTGTGCTTATACACAAATCCAGAGTCACTGGATTTACAATTTTCTGCTAGCTACCTTTAAAAGTGAAATGATGGGGCGACAACCGGGGAGAGTAGGAAATCGTTACCATTTGAACATGCATCGTGTTAATAGAAACTGGAATATTTCACTCTTGTACAAACTAGTAAGGCATTGAATTCGGTCAAGAAATTTTACTACAGATCCCAGAGGGAACAATAAGAGGCTGAAGAGAAAGCCCACAAAATCTTCGCCTATAATAATATCCTATCGTTGGATTTCTATTGTTTAATTTAGAAGTCGCATTTCCGTTCTTGGAGCTGATGGTGATGTAAACTGATCATTATGCGGAAGCCAATAATCAAGAAGAACACCAAATTTATTAAAAGGAATTAGGCCCTAATTTTATTAACTAGAACACTTGTTCGACCTCCTATTTTATAGAACACAAAGAGAGGGGGGGGGGGGGGGGGAGGGTTTGAATTAGGAACCCTCTTAAAATAGACTTCCATTTAAATTGAGAAACTGATAATAACCCATATTGGACCTCTCCAACAGAGCTTAAGATAAACATAAAATATAATGCATTAACTAAACATAGGTCATATGGTAGGTAGACGACCCTATGAGGGATGCGTCACATCAAAACCTCCGTCTGAGAAGATTTCGTCCACGAAATCAGGGTGCGGTGCTCCAGATGACTCATGCACGTATGTAGTGTGCATCTCAGTCTCTTCGTCTTCATCCCGTAGAACGTGCACGAAATCTGTACGGTGGAACTCTTCTGGAAATCTTGAAGTCTTCCACAAAAATTTTCGTACCCTGTCATTGTACCCAAGGGAGGGGGTACGATGTCCTCGCCGACATCCCTACATCCATTGACGTCTAAAATAAAAAAACTGAGAAATTATTGTGGTCTGCTCCTCAAAATCTGCTACAAAACCTTCCCAAAATGTGTCAACATACGGACATAATTCTTCGCATCGGGCCATCATCTCCCTTATACGGATCAAACATTTGGATGCCCCAGACTGTAACATAATTGAATGGAACTGTTGGACGATGTTGACCTACATCTTGTGATTCATACGGGTCTCCTGAATCCACTGTTGAGTAGTACGATGATTAGTAGCTACTATCGAAGGTGTAATTTGTTCAATCGGTTCTCCCGCGGACTCATTACATGGGCGCATCCTTAGCTACTAGATGACGTGGCTAGTAGGACCCGCTGACGTTGTAGACTGAACCGGATTAAACTGAACCAGGTCCGATACATGTGTTGTGTTGGTGCATAGCTCGGGTCGAATATATGGCACATTAACCACTGTTGAAGGTGGTAAGTTTAGGTTGTAGTCAAATGCGTAAGTTTCAACTGCTCTCATAGGAACACTCTCTCTCCTTTCTCTTGCACAATTGTGATCAAGGCTCTGTAACTTGATTTTCATCGAAGTTTTGGGAGAAAACCCCAAACCCCGCTTCAACTAGCGTCCCTTTCCCTCTAATTGTTATTGTCTCCTTGCAAACTGGTTCTCTCTTTCTCACACAATTTTAATTAGAGTTCCGTTTGGGGTCACAGTTCCGGTAAGTAAAGCGGTCACTCCACCTCCACGATCTACCTCTCTCTTAATCAATGTTAAACCCGCAACCGGAACTTCTTGGTACCGTGAATCAACCAAATTTATGGTTAAAACTTTGATATTATTAGTTATTGGAACCCCATAAAAGGCTTCTGTTGATCCCCTCCCATCAAGCGTGATTTTCTTCTCATAAAATTTGGCAACTGGTTTTTTTTTTTTGCTTCGTCGAATTCAGCATCAGTAGGTGTTGTTGGATTGTCTCTAACACTATTTTTGTTGGTACTGCCAGTTGAAAGATCACGGTTTGCGTCGCCATTCTCGCTGGCGGTGGTGGTATTGCCAGGGCTGAGGTCGACATTATTTGGCATTGTCGGGTAATCTCCTCATGCTGGTAGTGTGTGTGATGGACGGTGGTCATGGCCGAACCTTCGGCGATGGTTCGGGTTTCGATTCTCAAAGCGTTAGAAGTATCGGTTTCGACTCCAAGACTTCCAAACGGGTTATTGAGATCGTCGCTCCCCGCGACGACCCTTCCCTCTAAAGAGAGATCTTTGGTTACGCCCAACGGAGGTGGTTGGGGGGAGAGGGCGGGAAAAAGGCTCATCTACCCAAAGCCTCGACAAGTTCATCAAGTTTATCCTCTATCCTTGCTACATCATCGGCGAGCGTAGGTTTCTTCGTCACGGGTCTTCCACAAGGTTTTTTTACTCTTGAAACTGACTACACTTAGATCTAACGCAGCTCTGGTACCACTTTGATGCAAACTGATTACGCGGAAACCAATAATCAAGAAGAACACCAGATTTATCAAAATGAATTAGGTTCCTGGGGAACTCTAATTTTATTAACTTGAACCCTTGTTCTAAACAAACTAACTTAACTAAATTAATTGAGAAACAAATAACTTAGACCTCCCCTTTTATAGAACACAAGGGGGGGGGGGGTGTTTATAATTTTAAACCTTAATTCTAATTGAAATAGACTTCTACTTAAATTGGGAAACTGCTAATAAGCCATATTGGACCTCTCCAACAGAGCTTAAGCTAAAGCATAAAATATAAAACATTAAATAAACATAGGTCATACGGTGGGTAGACGACCCTATGAGGGATGCGCCACATCTAGGGCTGCCAATCCAACCCGAATACGCTAACACGACCCGAACCCGACACGCTATAAACGGGTTTGGGTTGACCCTTGGCGGGTTCGGGTCATAAGCGGGTCGACACGCTAGACCCGTTAATGAAGCAGGTCAGGTTCGGGTTTGAAAATTTGACCCACGGGTGACCCGCCAACCCGTCTAGTTTCTGTAATTTAGTTTATGAGGATAGGCTTTTTGGTCTTTTAACATTTGATATAAATACTTCAAAGACCTAAACCAAACCCTGATTTCATTTCATTTTTGATTTTCCTCCTCTCCTCGTCGCCCCAGTCGCATCCTCTCTCACAGTCTCACTCGGTTAACTCAGTTTCTCTCAGTCTCAACTCTCAAATCTCAACGACTCAGTCAAGTGTGGAATCGTGGATAGAGAGAATGACTATGAGAGATCAGTAGATTCAGTAACTTCAGTCTTCAGTTCACTAATTCACTCGAGACTGAGATCAGTTGATTCAGTATTTCAGTTCACTACCTTAGAGTTCCACAAACTTGGAGATCAGTCTTGGAGATCAGTTCACTAAGTTCATTGAGTTGGACTGTTGGAGTCTTGGAGATCATCAGATCAGTCTCATATATCACTATATATAATTATATATCATATCAGTTTTGGAGTTCATCACTTCACTTTATCAGTCTTGGAGGAGTTTATCACTTCACTTCACTTCACTTCATCAGTTCATCTTCATCACTCTAACTGTAAGTCTGTAACAACTTCAATTTGTTAGATTAAAGACATTAGATCAAAATCAAATGTCCAAATATAGATGAAATATATACATCATCTTCAAGACTTTGTGTTTTATTTTTGACATTGACAGTATTTTTTTGACATTGACATTTGACAGTGTAAACTCAAAAACCAAAGGTGTAACTGCAAATCTGTATTATGCGGATATTTTGACATTGACAGTCACAGCATTATATATTTATATATATGTCTGAACTTAGACTTACTACCTTAAGAAATGGTGACTCAAATTCATGCATTGCTAATTTTCTATGCACAATCACGGACTAGTGCCCCTCTGAATTCTTTTCATCTGTTTTCTTTACACAGGAATCAAATATGGGATTTCATGCATTGCTCAACAGTTAGACTTTGGAGATCAATTTGTGTGCCTGTGGAGTGTGGACTGTGGTGAGTCTCAACTCTCAAGACTCTTTATAATTCTCTGTGACAACTTGTTACTCTTTCTAGTTTCTACTTCTCTCTGTCTAATTTATTACTATTTTTAATTCTCTGTCTAATCAATTTGTGTCTGTGGTCAGTTCATCAACAATTTGGGGTTTTTGGAGATCACTGTCTTTGGACTTGGGGATCACTATCTTTCCTTTTGAGATCACTCTCAAGTCTCACTCTCAAGTCTCAACATGTTACTCTTTTCTAATTCTCTCTGTCTTTACTTTTGAGTTTTGAGGTCAAATTATAGTTTTACCTTTATCAAATTCATACTATGATATCTCCGATTTTCTATTTTTACTGTGTATGATTATGAATTTATGATATCTCTCTCATTATTAGAATTTAGAGTTACTTATGCCTTGTATGATATTTCTGATTTTACTGTATTGACACTTGACAAGCCTTGTAATTTGTATGATATGATATCTCTGATTTTAATCTAAGTTCTATTTTTTTTTCTAGACTATTATAAGTTTTTAACTTTATAAGATGAAGCTTAGAAAAATAGGTAAAAGTAGCACAAGCTGGAAAATTATCTAAACACAAATTTATTAAATGTCTAAAATTTGGTTAGTGATTTGGTGATCTATGTTAGTTAAATGTTAATTTGGTTATTTTTAGGCTTATTGCAAAAATGATACAAGTTGGACCTCCTTACACTTGTGGGGCAGGATACATGAGGCATTATAAGGCTAACACTAAGAATAACAATGGTCATTATTTTTATCGTTGCCCCCAATTCAAAAACCAATGCAAGTCATTTATATGGGAGGATGTTCTAGTTGGTGGCCTTCGGGCAGGAGACCCAGGACAAGGGGGAGAATAAGTTGATGAATATAAACAAGTTGAGATTATGAGACTTAGGATTAGGGACAACTATCTCACCTATGCTTTTATTGGATGTAATCTTGTATGTGCTTTGTTTATTTGGGCAACACTTCTAATTGTAATTGCATTACTCTTAGCTAAGTGATTTGTAATTATAATTGTTTTCATTAGACATGGAAGTAATTTGTAATGGCGTTTGCCTTAACATCTACTACTAAATTAGAAGTTAATTTTTACGTGATGAGTTGCTTATTTTGTTTGTCATATTCGATAATTGTTTATAATTTTGAATCTAATTTTTTTTCTAGATGGATCATCCAATTGTTGAGTTAGATAATGATAATGACATAAACATTGATCTTGATGGAGATGACATGGAATGGAGGGGATTGATGGCCCATTATCAGAGGCTGGAAGTTGAGATAAAAGTGTTAGCACACTTGCTAGGAAACCTGGTAATCGTAAGCGAAAACTAACTTCTCATGTTTGGGCTTTTTTTGAAATCTTCGTTGGTAAGGATAAGAAAGAAAGGGCTAAGTTTAAGAAATGTGGGGCCATTTATTTGTCTGCTAGTTCACATGGGACCGACAATCTTTCTCGCCATCTCAAAACATGTAAGAAGACTACAAAACGTGATTTGGGACAAATGCTTTTGTCTCAATCCGAGTCTTCCATGTCTTTGAGGGCGGCAAAGTTTGACCCTATTATTTTTCGTGAGATGTTGAACCTAGCAATAATTAGGCATCAACTCCCTTTCAAGTTTGTAGAGTATGAGGGGATTCGTGATACATTTACTTATGCGACATTTGCTAATAGGGATTTGAAGCTAGTGTCTAGAAATACAGCTAGGGCGGATGTTATCAAGATTCATGAAAGGGAAAAAAAGAAAGTTATGACTATATTGCGTGGGGTAGTAGGAAGAATTAGTCTAACATCCAATTTATGGAGTTCTATTATAATGGATGGCTTTATTTCAATTACAACACATTTTGTGAATTCTGATTGGACTTTAGAGAAGAAGATTCTTAGTTTTTCTTATATGTCATCTCCTCACACCGGGTTGACCATATGTGAGAAAATCCACACTTTACTTTGTGATTGGGGCATTGAGAAGAAACTCTTTTCTATTACGTTAGATAATGCTTCGTCTAATGATGTCTTTGTTGGGATGCTTAAGAGTAAATTAAAGTTGAGTAATTCTTTGTTGTTTGATGGAGAGTTTTTTCCTGTAAGGTGTTGTGCTCATGTGATAAATCTTATTGTGCAAGAGGGTTTGAAGGAGATTGATGTGTCGGATGGTAAAGTTTGGGAGAGTGTGAGGTATTTTAGAGGTTCTCAACGTAGGAAACAAATTTTTCGGGATTGTGTTAGGCAAGCGTCATTACCGTTTAACAAGGGTTTGATGCAAGATGTGCCAACTCGTTGGAACTCCACTTTCATGATGCTTGATAGTGCTCTTTTCTACCGAAAGACTTTTACTCATTTGGAGTTGAGTGATTCTAACTACAAGTATTGCCCTTCCGAGGATGAATGGGATAGAGTTGGGAAGATATGCGAGTTTTTGAAGTTATTTTACAATGTGACATGTCTTTTCTCTGGGACAAAGTACCCCACTTCAAATTTATATTTTCCTCAAGTTTATTCGGTTCAACATCATATTTCAAAGGCTATGAAGGGTAGGGATGAGTTTATGAAATCCATGGCATCGCAAATAAAGACTAAGTTTAAGAAATATTGGTCAAAGCATAACCTTATATTTGTTATGGCTTGCATCTTAGATCCTAGGTATAAACTTGCTTTGTTTGAGTTTGCTTACAATGAGATCTATGGGCTAGAAAATCAGGAGTTTAGAGACTTCAAGGAGAAGTTGAATCAACTTTTTGTCATCTATGTGGCTTTGTATTCCAAGAGAACTCCTAGTTCCAAGCCAACTCCTAATTCAAGTTCTAGTTCCATGAAGTCAAATCTGGACATGGAAGTTATGCAGGTATTATTAATTTGTTATGTAATTGTATGACTATGATTCTGTTATGTTATGACTGTAATTGTAGTATGACTGTAATTGACTCACTGTATAACTGATTATGTTATGACTATGAGTCTATGACTGTATGATTCTGTTATGTTATAGATATAACTAATTTTATTATAGATATCATATAACCGATTTTGTTCTGTTATAGATATAACTGACTGTATGACTGTATGACTGTTCTGATAGATATAACTGATTCTGTTAAAGACTATGACTGTATGATATAACTGATTCTGTTATAGAGTATGACTGCATGACTATCAGACTATGACTATGACTATGATTGTGACTGTATGATTTTGTTATGTTATAGATATTTGCCATGACTGATGACTGTATGTGTATGAGAATGAGAGTCTGTATGACTCATTATGAGACTGTATAACACTATAACTGTATGACTCACTGTGTCTGTATGACTGTATGATTCTGTTATAGCTATTTTCCATGTATGACTGTATGAGAATTTTTCATGAATTTGCCATAAATTTGTATGAGACTAGAGTCACTAGTGACTAGACTGTATGAGAATTAGAGTATGAGATTGTATAACTGTATGACTGTATGATTCTGTTATAGCTATTTTCCATGTATGACTATGAGACTAGAGTGAATTTGCCATGAATTTGTATGAGACTAGACTCTAGAGTCACTAGACTAGTAGACTGTATGAGACTAGACTGTATGATTTTGTTATAGATATTCTGATATATTTTCCATGAATTTTCCATATTTGCCATGAATTAGTAGATATTGCTAAGTTTATATTATTTTAGGCATTTGAGATGTTTGATGAGAGTGAGCATGCCCCGGTGAAGTCTCAACTACTACAATATCTGGAAGAGCCTAAGTTTAGTTTAAGCGGGGATTTTGATATACTTTCCTTTTGGAAGTCATACCAATTTAGATATCCCGAGCTTGCTTTGATAGCTCGTGATGTATTGGCCATCCCGATATCCACTGTAGCTTCCGAGTCTGCTTTTAGCATTGGTGGAAGAGTTATAGATCCATTCCGTAGTGCTTTAAAACTTGTGTGTGCCGAGGCTATAGTTTGTACTCGTGATTGGTTATATCAGAGAGCGAGAGGTGATCTCATTTTACATTGATTTTATGTATTCTTTCGTTGCATTTTAATGAATAATCTCATTAATTTATAAATAAATTTAGTAGGGGATTCAAGTGTTGATGATATTGTGGAATCGGCTATAGAGGAGCTTGGTGAAGAGTTGTCACTTCTGGATGTTGGTAAGTGAGTAATGAACTCTCTACGTTGTCACTTTATGATTAGTTTTATTTAATTATAAGGTACTCATCGTAACTCATAAGTCTACACTACATATAATCATATATTGATATATTATATATATAATTATATATATGACATTATAATAGAAATATCAAGATTAGATTAGAGACTATGTGCATATAATTTTTAATTTTTTATGACCTAGTCATATTTAGCTTTGTGTTCTAAATATTTTATTTGATATGTATATACTGTAATCTGTATAGGACAAAATGCTCATAGAGTTGCTAGTGACGCCGTGGATGAATTGCCGGAGAGTGCAAGTAATGGCGGCAGCAATGGACCAAGTGGAAGTGGTGTTCGAACTTCGAAGTGTTTGTTTCAATTTGTGTAAGTAATTAACTAATGATAGATATATGGTATTAGACTATTAATATTTAGTAATGAGTCTAATGACTGCTTGACAGCTTGATAAAGGACCTCCGACCCTGTTAAACTATTCTTCTAGTTATTCGCTTGGATAGTCTTTTAAGTTTTAACTTCTAGTTTTGCTAAAATTTGTAGGGGTTTGGCACTTTGATGAATCAGATGCTCCTGAGTTGCAGCTTGATGAAGTTAACTTCATGGCATGTACTAGTTTTCTTCTATGTAGAGATGATGATACACTGTGACTATATGAACTTGTAAAGTAGTATGAGTGTATGACTATGAAGTATGAAACTATGAATCTATGATGCAGATGTTCAGATGATTCTATGCAGTAGAACTGTGTAGCAGACTAGCAGTAGAAGTGTAGAACTCTAGAAGACTAAGTGGTAGGTAAAGTGGTAAACTGGTAATTGTCTATGTCTAAATTTCTATGGACTGAATTTCTGACTGTCTAATTGTCTATGTCTTATTGTCTTTAGTCTTTGTAATTTGACTAATTTCTATATGAATTTTTGATAATGAGTCTATGAGTAATGAGTATGGACTGAATTTCTGACTGTATGTCTTTCAGTCTTTGTAATTTTTATATGAATGTCTGATAATGAGTATGACTATGAATTTCTGATAACGGATAACTGTGAATCTGTGATAAACTGAATTTCTGATAATGAGTATGAACTAGAGAATTCATTTCTGTCTTATCTGATGACTGAGAGTCTGAGACTGATAAGTGAAACATAAACTGATAATTATGAAGTCTAGAGAATTCTAATGGGTCGGGTTGACCTGGGTTGTCAGGTTGTCGTGTTGACCCGATAGTTTCGCGGGTCGAATGGGCTGGGTCGTGTCAACCCGATAATCTACAGGTCGGGTTCGGGTTGGCTCTTTATTGACCCGAACCCGTGATGACCCGACCCGACCCGACCCATTGACAGCCCTAGCCACATCAGATAGCACCTCTACTCTTTGGTATTTAAGTTAAATCATCTGGTTTTAATTTTATAGTAGCAAATTGTGGTCAAAACCTTTCCTGGAGGAGAACGAAGCCGAAGCAGGCATAAAATCTGAGAAAAAGTGACACTCGCAAAGTCATTAAGAGTCAATCATCAGTTAAGGTGGTCAAAGTGTTCCTCTTCTGAGCCAATATTTGCAATCATTTCCCCTCAAGAGAGTACACCTCATTGATGCAAAGCTCTCTAAGCAATTCACAACCAATATTCTTCCCTCAATAAATCCTCCTTAATTGTTGAAAGGTTGAATATACCACATTAGTCATCAATTTCCGGCAGCTACATCGGTCTAACATAGATGTGTTCAGCAGAAAATTATGTTTGTCAGAGAAAAATTAAAAAAATTGTCCACTAAGAATCATTACAAAAATTTGAAAAATTTGGTTTCAAATTCTTGCATACAAAATTTAAAGAGTGAATGAAGCAGCACGGGTTTTCATGTCTCTTTGAAGTCCTCAGTTTCAGAATTCCCTAGGTTTGCATACTGAGTTTCCGTACATCCAATTGAAGGAATCTGTGCATCCTTATGACTAAATAATTTCAATGGGTATCGTTACGAAAGTTCAAAAGAACTTCTACAAAATCCATTCCTACTTTAACAAAAGACTAGATGATCGCAATCGTTGTCCATCAAAACTACAGAATTTCTACAAATGTTGAAGTAATAATCTCTGAATGCATGTAACAGAAAAGCTCTACTTGAAATCATGGCACTTGACGGGGGTGAATGTGTGGAATACATCACCCTCGCGTAATTTGGCCTTATTCGTTATCCTCATGGCATACAAATAATCTACCAAGAAACTAGAAACAAAATTAACATGCACACAAAGCACAATATTTACCGGAGGTTCACTATAAGGCTACTCCCCCCACCAAGCTAATAATCCACTATGTATCAATGTTCAATTACAAGCCCTCAAAGGATTCCAACAAACATGGAAATCCCTAATCTCGCAATAATCCTCACATATATGTACAATAGATAGAAGAAACATAAGAGATCCATCAAGAATCCAAAGATTACCTCAACAGAGACCATATTGCATACCTTCTTTTTGAAACCCTTTAATCTTCTTTCTTCCTTGATTTCTCATCTTATCAACCAAGAGGTACTTCCCCTCTCACCATTAAATACCAAGAGAACAACACCCTCTACCTTCTTCCTTGTAAAGGCTAACTCTTTACAATGTCTACCACAGAGGCTACATTTCAAGTTTTTCTCACACTGAGGCTTTTTAACTCACACCCTGTATTTATAAACTTTTCATTAGGTTATCTCCGAAGTACGCATCACGAGATAAACTATCACTTTAGAATAAATCCCCTTCAGAACAAAGCATTTTTCGTTCGAATTTTTTTTCCTGTTTTGAGCCTTAACCTTACAATCTCCACCTCGGCGAAAAACCTCAATTCATTGACCATCCATAGCGCGAACAAACCCATCAAAAAAACTGCTGAACTTGTTTACTTCTTATCTGCTACCCACGTCAAAACATTTTCGTACCCAAAACCGGATACCTTCGTCAAAACCGATGAACACCCATTAGCTTCTTTTCTCTCCGTGATAAGCCATACTTCTGAGCTTGCTTCACTTGCAGCCATGAAACTATACCGCTCTGACTTCTGCTTTGAACACATCTCCATAAGTACCATCAAGTCCACCCCTGAACTCCATCACAGAAAAGAGCCTCTAAAACAGTAATTTCATATATACCAATGAAATTACACAATTTTGCCTACACTAGCAAAATTAGAACCAGTGTATGTTTAATCTAGAAAAGAAAAATTAGACACTACACACTAACCCGACCATATCGAACAAACCTGCAAAATCTGACTCTATGTCGCATACCCTGAGTCTCTGCACATCGACATACTTTGTCACCACATGAACCATAACTTGCGACCATGATTCATAAAAATTGTGACCCGCCAATTTGGTAATCAGCCATGGTGAATAGCTTGAGGTGCTACCACGATTACCAAATTTAACGAACATCGGTTCTAGAGAAAAGCCATCCCCCCTTACCGAATTGTTGAAGCTTTTGCCAAAATCGCTGCACCTTGAACAAAGTATCATGTTCAACCCTTTCTCACAACATAAACCATGTTGCCATGCTTATGTGCAATATCGTTCTCATCTAAATCTCTTCCTCCCAAACTCCACCACTTGAGAAAATCATGTAGCCAAAATAACCAAAACCAAATCCATCTTGAAAAATTCAACTATCCGACTTAACAATCAAACCCATAAATCTTCAAGAACCATAATCCCAAGGTCTTAACCTCGCTCTGACACTAATTGTTGGGGATGAAGGTGCGCAATACATCACCCTTGCGCAATTTGGTCTTATTCCTTATCCTCATGGCATACAAATAATCTACCAAGAAACTAGAAACGAAATTAACATGCACACAAAACACAATATTTATCGGAGGTTCACCATAAGGATACTCCCCCTACCAAGCTAGAAATCTACTATGTATCCAAGTTCAATTGCAAGCCTTCAAGGAATTTTAACAAATATAGAAATCCTTAATCTCGCAATAACCCTCAAATAGATTTACAATAGATAGAAGAAACATAAGAGATCCATCAAGAATCCAAAGATTACCTCAACAAAGACCATGTTGCATACCTTCTTCTTGAAACCCTTTAATCTTCTCTCTTCCTTGATTTCTCATCTTAGCAACCAAGAAGTATTTCCCCTCTCACCATCAAATCCCAAGAGAACAACACCCTCCACCTTCTTCCTTGTAAATACCAACTCTTTACAAGGTCTACCACAGAGGCTACATCTCTTCTAGATTTCAAGTTTTTCTCGCACTGAGGCTTTTTAACTCACACCCTATATTTATAGACTTTTCATTAGATCATCACCGAAGTATGCATCACGAGATAAACCATCGTTTTGGAATAAATTACCTTCAGAACAAACTTAGAAACAAACAAATAGAGTATTTTTCGTTCGAACGACTTCAACGTAAACTCTGCCGTTCGAACGACATCATGACTCGTTCGAACGACTTCCCCTATTTTGAGCCATAACCTAACAGTTATTTCTCTCAACCCATTTATACAAAAGAAGACAGTAAAGCAAACTTTTCTTAACTGAGTAATTGACCAACTATATCATTCCCTCCAAAAGGGTTAGTACACCATTAAATCTCCTGATCCCAATTTTGCAAGCTTCTATTGAATCTCAAAAGTCCCTGAAGTTTCTTCAAAATACTAGCTTAGGGAGACAAAAAATAGTTGCACTTCGAAGGCATTTGAACTCCAACATAGAACAATGTTAGACTGCTCCAGAATGCCCACTTTAATAATTTGTTTTAGGTTTTAAGAGCCTTTCTAAGCAAGCCAGGTCATCATACAATGTCTAAGAATAACATTTTTGAACCAAACAATCTTAGCTTAGTGAATATCAGTTTTTTATCTCTTAAAAATTGTATGTGGCCTTCTAAATATGGCTAAATCCAAAACAACTTTCGGGTAAATTTGGTAATCCCAGATTCTGAACCCTTTAGATCTGCCTATAGGCAGCAAGTCTGTTGTATCCATCTGCCCCTGAAATTTTTTTGGGGGATGCCGCCCCCAAACCCCTCAAAATTCCCTGCCCCCCCGACCAATAATCTTGGCTCTGCCACTAGGTTGCATACTGTTGAAAACATGAGCTGAAGGTTTGGGCATTTAGTTGTTTGCGTACCTTTAACATCTGAAATTATTTAAGTTGATCAAGGTGTATGGTTGTAGATTGAAGAAAATTTAGGGGTTTCCTAGGCTATTTAGTTTTGATTAGCGAGGTATTAGATTAAAAAAGTGTGCATTGTTAAGGGTTAGGGTATATCTGATTTTTGTTTTCTTTTCATAAAACTTGGGGGATGCTTTGGATTTTTTTAATTATTGACTTAGAAAGCAGGTCAGTTTTGGGTAGAATCTAATGAGTGTTTATGCTGGGAAATGAAATTTTGTGTTATTATTATGGTGGTGTTAATTTTTGTTGTTTTGATGCCTATAACAGGTAGGGGAAGGATTCCCCTACACACCATTATAGCTACACACCTCCTACACTCTCTCCTTACCACACACCAATCTGACGTAGCGCCTCACTCAACTCACTCAACTCGTAACTCACTCACTCACTCTCCAAAATTAAAATTTCACTCTCTCTCTCTCTCTCTCTTCTGGTTTCCTTCCACTCAATCACTCAGTCTCTCTCTAAACCTTTCTAAAACTAAAATTGAAATTCCCATTAAAATTTTACTCTCTCTCTATCTAATTGCGGTTAACAGGCTAGTGAACGGCATTCCAACATCAAATAACAAACCCAACATCCCAACATCTACCAACATGTGAGTGGTATGCAAATTTCTTCTCTATAAATTTAAAAAATTTTGTACACTACATAGTCGATATGTTTCCCATTATCGAAATGCCGCCATACGACAATTTAGGAGTGTTGTACAACACAAACTGTTGATTACACCATAAATATGAAATCGACAATAATATTGTCGAGTACCCCATAAATCGACAACAATTATTTATTTAGAAGGTTGCAGACAATAATATTGTCGACTACCCAATAAATCGATTTTTTTGACGATTTAGAACGTTGTTGATAATAATATTGTCGAATTAGAGGGTTGCAGACAATATTATTGTCAAAACCCCCAAAAATTGACAGAAAATTGCCGATTTAGGGGGTTGTCGACAATATTACTCAGTAAAACCTGTTTATATTACAAATATCGAGTTTATTGAATAGGAACATGATGACTACGATAATGAAGTAATTCGCCTAGTATCCCCCCGTAATGAAGAGGTTGATGACCTATTTGGTCCGAAGTAGTATTACATATGGAAGCATTAGAAGCTGCAGAGCGAGAAAGGCAAACACACATAGATTTGTTGAAGAGTTGGAAACCTGCCGGGAGTAATCTTCCGAAGAATCTTATTGAATGAAATATGTTTGGGATCGGGGACCTGTACTTAGTGATATTGGCTTTGTTAGTGGGGTGCCCCTTGTTACTGTAGTTAGTATTTTGAACAATCTAATGACATATATGATGTACAACTGAGACCCATAAAATCCTATGTAATTAAAGTTGTTGTTAAGCATTATGTTTTTCGTATTTATTTGTGGTTAGTTGTCTGTCACTTTTGATTACATATGTTCGTTTCACTGTATGAATGTATTTGATTAATGGGATTGTATCCAATGATTCCTCCTATATGACACATGATAATAATATGGAAGATTTTGTTGAACTGGAGTGGTCAAAGGTAATCGGAGATGAATCACCAACACGGGCTACCAACGAACGTACGTCAGGTGTGGGTTCCAGAATACCTGATTGTACCATTGATTCTTTATTTGTGGATACCGCCATATGAAGGGCAAACTTTTGATACAGTGGATGACGCAAGTTCCTTTAATGAGCAATATGGAAGGAAGTAAGGGTTCTCCATAAAGAAGCGTAACTCCAAAAAATGACCAAGATCCGAAGAAATAGGACGAGTAACATTTACTTGTTTGAGTAACGGTTTATCGAAGAAAAATAAAACTTCTGATTCAAGTGAACAAGATGGGAAGAAGAGATCTTCTTACCAATGCGGGTGTAAGGCTACTTTGAACATCAATTGGAGAGAAAAACTTGGTAAATTTGTTGTTACCACTTTTTCAGATGTGCATAACTACCAGCTTCTGTCACCTCGCAACCACCACCGTATGAAGATTAATCATTTCTTTCTTGAAGCTGCAAAAAACATAACTGAGACTTTTAAGCTGTACAACATCTCAGTAAGCAAGGTGTCTGCTCAATTCCAAGACAAAAGCTTCAACAAGCGTGATTGTTATAACCACAACTAATGTTGAAATCGACAATTAAGTGTCGAAATCACAGGGGAATCGAGAATTAAGTATCGATTTCCACATGAGTCAAATTCATGTTGAAGTCGACTTGACAATTAATTGTCGAGTTCACATCCAAGTCCACAATTCCATCTATCCACTGCACCATGAACTCCACAATGGGACCCCTCCACAATTACAAATGTTATGCGAATTATGTCTAGAAGCTACAAAAAAATATACATAGATTTATGCGAACGAATATTGTACATCATAAAAAAATTATACAACAATGTACAGCATTCAAGAAAACAAATCGTTTGTGTTAAAATCTTGTGGATTAACGTTGTTGTCTTTCATCAACTTCATCCAAGTTTGGTTTGGCTCGTCGAAATAGGTCTTAACAGATTCCTTCATAAAATCATTTGGAATTTCCAATTGTACATGCGCCCACCATAGTGTAGAAACCGGAGGAATAGGTGATAGGTACTTGGTATTTAATTTTACAAAGTTTTCATCAGATGTCATACCAACCCACCAATACTTTGAGTTATCGCCAAGAATGTTTTCAAACCTCTCCAATTTGTTAATTTTGTTATTTGCTTTGGCCCAGAACATGGGTAAAAATGTCAGAGCCTCATTGTTGCTGATGAAGATCACCACCTTCTCGTAATGTATTGCCAACAAATGACCCATATACAAATATTCCACAAACACACCATTAAAGTTAAACGCCCATATCAAAGTATCATAACGTCTTTCTCCCAAATCATTGTAAGCTACATCCAATGTTTGGCTGAAAATACTCTTCCAATAAGAGAGTTTCTCGGTCATCAAGGTACACAAGGACTACTTCACATTCAAGAAATTTAATTGGCTCTGATATGCATATGACGCTGTAACTCTAAACACTGTGTTCCCATCCCTTTCAACATCGCGTATATCCTGTTGGATCAAATTAAATGGTTGAAACAAAGTACATCTTAGCTTGGTTTTATCATCAATCTTGTTCAACCTCGATTCAATCATCTTGTTATACTCCCCCCCCCCTTCTAAGGTGAAGTCATCATGATATTCCCCTTTTGGACCCTCTTGAGCAATAACTAAAAGTTTAGTAAACTGCCGACCTAGTTCCTCCCATGTCGGGTCCTCAGGAACTTGAAAATCCCCTTCCCTTCCTTCAATGACACCTTTTAGTGCCATGCGCCCCACTCCCAGCATCGCAAACACCACCACGAGAGCGTAGTTAGAAATTAAAACTAAGTAATTTAAAACCAAACTACAAGCGATAGATGACAAAGGTGCACACACCCACTTATCATTATCTGTTTGAAGATTGAATTTCATCTCTTTCGATATCGTCAGTTTGGTTTCCTGAATAGTATAAGGCCCGTTTCTAGAGACATTATTAATATTTGGTAAAAAGAAAATTTAAAGTCACATGACAACTTACAAGCCTATTGGTTTCGTGAATATATTTGGCGTACCACCTATCATGAGTAGCCTTTACCTATCAAACATGGGTTTATATATACATAAACAGTTAAAACACACAAAATCAGAGTACAGAAGAGCTAGTCAGAGACTGAATTATAAAATTGTCGATTGGTTTTTTTCAAATCGACAATTAATTGTCGACTTCCATCATTATCGACAATCATATTGTCGATACCTACCAGGTTCGACAATATTATTGTCGACATATACCTTTTTCGGCAATTTAGTAATTTGAACATATTCTACCGATTTTTATATTGTCGATTATGAAAATTGTAGACAATTTACATTATTGATTATTGTCGATTTCGACAATAATATGTCCAAATAAAAAAAAGACAAACAACTGCACAATACGCATGACAGACAATATTTATAATAGATACTCCTTTATAAAAAAATTGGACTATAAAAGACATATATTAAGTGATATCAAAAATTTCCTCTAACAAAAAATGATTTGTTCTCCAAAAATTCACTCATATAGAAACTCTCCTCTAAATCAACTTACATTCCTATCTCTCTCACTCAACTTCCTCTTTGCTTCTTCGTATTTTACGGTTAACTCGTCATACGTTTGCTTCCAATCTTCAGCTCGTACGACATTTGCCTCTGAGTGTGGAACCAAATTTAGCTGCATATAAAAAGAACGATAATCATGAAACAATGAATAAATGGCATATTGGTTTTGACTTACTATATTCATTTATATAATATTTCCTACTCACCGCTAAGGGTTGTGGTTGCAGATTTACAACTTCGTCCATTAACTTCTCATTGATAGAAGCCAAGTTCTCACACTCGTCCACCTGTTATCAATTATAAATAAGTACTTCCCAATAAATAAATAAGTGTGAATAAACATGATTGTCCTTCGCATTAATAGTAGGGACCTTCATAATACTTACTTTATTTTGTAATTGTACGTTCAAATTTGCATGGGTCTTCTTCAACGAAGAAACATCTTCTGACAACTTCTTATTGGATTCCTTCAGTGAACTGTACTCGAAGTTCTGATAACAAACATGTATGGTATCTATGAACAACACATAAAGGATGAAATGTTAAAACATGGTGAACTAAGGAAAAAGAAACTATGAATACCTTGTCATTCAACTTCTTTTCTGTTTCGCTCAAGTCTTTCTCGCATATCGAGTCGACCACTTGCTTCGCCTAAATTTTGGCTTGTAAACTGTCATTTGACTCTTTCATTCTTTCACATTCATCTGTCTGTATTGGCAATGAAAATTAATTGGAGTCACTAACATATTTTCATTAAGGAGAAATTGTCGATTTTATAACTAATCGACTATTACGTACCATAATTATTGTCGATTTCATTTGTAATCGACAATAAATTACTTTAAATTGTCGATTTTATTTATAATCGACAATAAATGAATATAAATTGTCGACTTTATTTATAATCGACAATAAATGATTATAAATTGTCGATTTTATTTATAATCGACAATAAATGATTACATATTGTCGATTATCCCTAGATTCGACAATAATTGATATAGATACATTTCAACTTCAGTTGAAAACAACATTGAATTTGGATATTAGTTTAAAGATGAGGAGAGTTTGTGCCGACCTTCAACTTGATAGCCTCAAGCAATTCTGATTCTGCCACCTCCTTCGCTAACTTTAAGTTTGAGATCTTCTCTTCCAAAATAGAGATGATATCTTCATTTTGGCCCTGAACCTCTAAAAAAGTAGAAGCATATTAGAACAAGAAGCACCAAATGTACTACTCCAAGGGGCAAACACTATAACAGCAATACCCGCATGTTCACGTTGGGAAAAACCACCACCCACAATAGTACTCCCAACACCACTAGCAGCAGCACTCCCAACACCGCCACCAACAGGACTCCTAACACCGCCACCAACAGCACCACCATCGCCCAATATCCTCCCATCATCATTTTTATCAAGATTAACAGCAGTAGGGCAAAGTTTGGTGAATGAATCTTCTTTAAACCATTCAAAATATCCTTCAACACATGCGGGGATGCCATCATGTACTTTTCTTCCCCTCCTTGTAATTAAAGAGTCCTTTTATTTCCCTTCAGAGAAAAAATCTGCCCACGTATACTTCGGTTTGTATGCGCCTGGCTGAACAGCAAAACGCAAACCACTATCCTCGAGGGAAATGGACTTGATAGGGATATATTGCCTTCGGTTGAACTGGCGCTGTACTCTGTCAGGATAGTATGCCTCGATGTGTTCAGGACTACGAATAAAACCAATAAAACTCACAACTTTTTTGAACACATGTTTGTCTGCTCTCTTCTCCAAGTACGGGTCCCAAACGACCTAGGAAATGATAGAAAAGGCAAATACATAAATTTATACAGATTTTCACTGAGTAATATAACATTATTATCGATGCTAGGAGGATCGACTTTAAATGACTGTCAAATTGTTGATTATGAATATAATCGACAATAAATGATTGTCAAATTGTCGATTTCCAAAATGCTCGACAATATAGTACAATTAATTGTCGAGATATCATGTAATTGACAATTAATGAAAAATAAATTGTCAAACAGTTGGAATGTTCGACAATTTCAACTGAACATTCAATTCTCGACAATTTCCAACTATAAATAGCTAGGAAATTATTTACTATAACGGGGAATTAATCCAACAAAGTTAAAGGGAACTTACATCCTCAAGCTTATAGTTGTCCAACGCTTCTCTAAATGTCTTTAAAGCTTCTTCACCAGATCTATCACTTGTCGTTCTACTCCAAGACCCCCGTGTACAGTACTCAGGCGCACGGAAATCATTCGGTTATGGAATTCCAGGGAGTTTTGGAAAGTGCTAGAATATCCAGGACTGTAACAATTAAAATCCCTTCAATTAAAACGTAAAGAAAGCAATATACCAATAAATCTATGCATACACTCACTTCTAGGAATGTAGTACAACATGCAAGAGCCTTAACATTCACTCTTGAAGAAGTGCATAAGTTGTAATACTGGTGTGCCAAGGTCGCAGCTCTCCATGACCATGTAATATTTAAGTTCTTGGACTCAAAGAAATTCAGATACTTTGGCGACACATCAGTCCCTTTCTTGGTAGGGAAAAGAAAGGATCCCAAAACATACAACATGTATGCTTTGGCAACTGCTCGAGAAGACAATCTCGGGGGTTCAGAGGAAGAAGATGCCTCTGTTGCTGCATTTGTTCCAAACTTGTAGGCGAAGAAATCAACCATCTTCACCAGTGAAAGAGATATCCCTGCATCTCCAGCCTTCAGATCAAGGCAAACTTGATCGCTTTGGTAAAGACAATCTCTAAAAATTTATTTGACGTTAGTTGCTCCCCACTTCCCCTCAATAACTGTCATATCACCGCCAACTCTCAACCCAATTAATCTCCATACATCTTCCAACGTGATAGTAATCTCGCCTCATTTGAAATGAAAACTGTTGGTCTCTGGATGTCAACGCTCAGCGAAAGCTCTAATCAATGTTGCGTTGTAGTGTGTGTATGAAATGGCTCCAATTTTGCCAAGCCCTTGCAGTTTTACCAAACTTTGGACCTTCTCCACCTCCCTACTAATGTACCAAGTAGGACTGCGGTGGAAAACCCGTAGACAGCTAGGGTCCTATAAATACAATATAATATAATCAATGAAATCATGGGGAAGAAGGGAACATGGGAACATTGCAGGAGCAATTGGGATGAAGACTAAAATAACTGTCTACTAAAACAGTACTTGCCCAAGAGCTAGAGCTTTCGCTCTGTGTATCTGGAAGCTCGTCAACAAACTGGTGTCCCTGGGGTAATATTCGCCCGCTTCTAACTCACTGCTTGATTCATCGTTGTTCTCATTATGGATAGCTTCTTCACCAGTAGTTCTCGTACCCTATTCTTGTTCTTCAACTGCAGGGTTTAGGAAAGGTTCATATTGCGGAGTATCGTTGGGAGGAACTGGTGCATTGCGATACACTTAATCTGTACTAGAAATAGATGCTTGGGAATCACCCCCACTTGTAGAAGGACTTTCAACGTCCTGAACTTCTTCAGGTATCACTGCCACCTGAGGGATACTGCCACTTTCTTCTGGCCTAATAGGACCAGTTTTGTTCTTTTTGGCAGGCACGCGAGGAGGTTGACTAAAATTTTGGATGCGAGGAATCTTCTCACTCTTCAATTAGCCTCTTGCGATGTGAGGCTGTTGGCCGTATCTTCTCTGGCACTTTTTGCTTTGGTGCCATCCTGCTTAAGAAACTCAAATTTGGCACTGAGAAACACATTCAATAAGGGGGAATCAGTTTAAACACGAAAATTCTCAAAAATAATAATTGTCGACCACTCTTAAAATCGATAATTAATCATTGTAATATTGTCGATTATCCTGAAATCGACAAATATTTCAATGATATTGTCGATTTTTACGATAATCGACAATATAAATTGTCGAACATCATATATATCGACAATATGTTGATGAATATCAATTTAGAATTGTCAAACTACCAATGTATATGTAATAGCCTATTTTCACAGAGACCGAAAACAGTGCGTAATAGCCTATTTTCGTAGAGGCCGAAAACAGTGTTTTACACCCTTGAAATGGAGAATGCTGTAGATGAAATAATAGCTATAAACATAAAGCTTTAGTATGGAAAACCTTTGAATAGGTTAAAAACCACGACCTCTCCTGAGGATTTTAGAAAGAGAGATGTTTATAGATGTTTGCTAGCTATTACATAGAGATAGATGTAGAAAAGATCTCCCCGTCTCCCTTTTTTTTGTAGCTCTATGGGCCTACTTATAGGTCTTATAATATGACTGTTATTGTTTTAATGAGAAACGTTACAATATCAAGTTTTGATGAGTCTTCATAATTGGTCTTCATAATGGTCGAGTAACGGCTTGAGTAACTCTTCTTCCTTGTAACCCCTCCATAATGTATCATAAATGCGCCACGTGTACCTTGACGAGGCCGAGTAAATGTGTGATGGTCGTATGCTGAGGTCTGCGCTTGAGATTCGAAACTGGTCCTTACATACAATCGAGCTGAAGATCTTCCCATATCTATCAGAGTGAGATGTAGAAAAGATCTCCCAGTCCCCGATTCTAATCTCCAGGTCTCTTTTTATAGGTCTTTATAATAATATGACCGTTATTGCTTTAATGAGGAATGTTACAATATCAGGTTTTGATGAGTCTTCATAATGGTCTTCATAATGGTCGAGTAACGGCTTGAGTAATTCTTCTTCCTTGTAGCGGCTCCATAATTTATCATAAATGCGTCACGTGTACCTTGTCGAGGTCGAGTAAATGTGTGATGGTCGTATACTGAGGCCTGAGTTTGAGATTCGGAACTGGCCCTTACATCCAATCGAGTTGAAGGTCGTAATCTGGGTTTAGGTCGAGTATTGGAAATAAGCCCTCACAGTATTGACAATATTTCAATAAGTTTAACTCAAAATAATAGTAATTATTGTCGACTTCGACAAATTTTCAAACTTTTCACCCAACCTAGAGTTGGTAATTTGTCGATGTTCTGCTTAAATAGTAAAATTTGGGGAAATTCGTCGAAATTTTGGTAAAATAAACAAAGAAAAAAAAGCGTAACGGATTGCACGAAAAATTTCAAAAAAAAAGAAAATAAAAAGAAGATAGGAATAATGATTCTTTGAAGGAAATGCATTCGATTACCTAGTCAATCAAGATCACGTGTATGATGTATGATGACAGTCCTCCGAGGTTTAGAATCACCGGCAGATAAAGAGTAAGTGAGAGAGAGAGAGTGATTGAGAGAGAGAGAGATATTGACTGAGGAAGAGAGTAAATGCGGGCGAGTTTGTTAGAGTAATTGAGTGAGAGTTGATTGATATAGATAGAGAGAGAGAGTCTGTGAGTGTGAGTAAGAGTGAGTTACGAGTGAGTTAAGAGAGTAGTTTTTTTTTTTTTTTTTTTTTCAAATTTGTTCACGTCACAATTTTTCCCTCTTAAAAAAAGGGAGTGAAACGCCACGTCAGATTAGTGTGTGGTGAGGAGGGAGTGTAAGAGGTGTGTAGTGAAATTAGAGTATAGGGGAATCCTTCCCCTCAATCGGATTTTGGATTATATCCAATTACCACAGGAGATGAGATGGTATATGCCATTATATAGGATTTCCCCTTAAGGATGGGCCCATTGGATTTCCACCGGTTGAAAAAGCCTCTTACAATATGGAGGTCCTGAGATCAATTCTCCATCCACACAAAAGGGAAACTGCCAGGAGAAATCTTATTTACATGGCATATTTGAGATGCTTTAAGCCCTTTGGACGTAATCGACCGACAATGATGTCTTAATGACATAACAAAAATCCCGCCTTAACTATGTCAAGGGCAACTGGAAAGTGGCAAACCAATGGGTCCTCTTAGTTTGACTTCTAAAATTTCTATCTACCAGAACCTAGGGACGATTATCAATGTAATTCAGATAGAATCATGTGTATACCTTTCTGCAGCGTAGAGGAAGTCGTCAACCGTAGTTGGTGTTGGAAACTTGATCGATCTAAGATGCCCCTTACTTCGAGCAACAATCAGTCAAATAAGTTGAGTGGATTTAAAGGTACCACCTTGTGGATACAAGGGACGAAGATCCACATCGGTCCAGAGGGAAGGATACTTTAAAGTTTCATACCAAAATTTTCAACACAGAGGTGCTCCCACAATGAGATCCTTAATATCCAATCTCCCATAAATATCTAATAGAATATCTCTTTGAATATGCTCCCAAGTCTTTCTTTTGGAAAACATGCCTCCCATGATTCAAATTTGAGAGAAGAACAGATATTGGTCTCTCGCCTCCACCCGTATGACTCAATTTTCTTTTAGCAGCAAATTATAACTCAATACTCCCTTCTAAGTTCTATCTGAATACCTGTTGTACACATCAAAACAACAAATATTAACACAACCATAAAAATAACGCATACAAATAACACAAAATTTCATTTTTCAACATAAGCACTCATTAGATTCTACCCCAAAACTGACCTTTCTAAGTCAATAATTTAAAATTTCCAAAGCATACCCTGAGTTTCATGAAGGAAAAAACAATACCCTAACCCTCAACAAATCGCACTTTTTAAATCTAATACCTAGCTAATCAAAACCTAATAGCCTAGGAAACCCACAAAATTTCTTCAATATACAACCATACACCTTGATCAATTTCAGATGTTAAACCATCTATACACAAACAACAACTAAACACCCAAAATATTCACTTCTGGCTATCAGAAAACCCCCAAAAATTTGTACCTAAAATCAAACATCTAAGAACATGTACAATGGATTAAATTACTTACACAATTTGTAACTCCAACTCGTTGAATAAATTTTGTAATTCATGCATCAAATTGCCTTGAATCGATACTGTGTATGAAAGAGAGAGATGAGAGAGAGACCAAGTTTTGCTCTCTCCTAATATATCTTGGGCCCCATTAACTAATGACTCCAACTCCAAGGTGAGACCAAGTACCCAACTCTCTTTCTTTCTCTCTCTGGATTTGTTATTAAATTTGAGATTGGGAATTGTGTTACAGAGAAAGAAATAAAAAAATTCTTGATCACTCATTGCTTTATTTCAGAATCCTGTAGTATCTACACTTATGTCTTCTCCCGAAGTAACCTCACCGGTGGTGGACGTATCCGATGTCCCGGATTTACTTGAATCGGCCGGGGAAGCATTGGAAATTGGATTGTATGAGGTTGCTGCACACGATTACAAGAGGACAAGCCATATCATGTAAGTGTTAATAATAATACGCGTTAGGTGTTATTTTATTAGTTTAGTTTAATTTTATAAGTGATGCTGCGATAGTAACAACTTACATAAAGAGAAAGAAAAAAACAAGGGAAAGATGGAATACAAGCGGGCAATCCATATCATGTAAGTGTGGATCTATTTGGTAAATTCGCGCTAGGAGCTTTTTTTTAGTTTAGTTTATTAGGTAGTATTTTTTTTAACGGAAATTATGAGAATAAATACTACTTTTTGCTATTTTTACAAAATTGATACTTTGGCAAGTCTCTTCCAAAATTGATACTAAAAATAACAAATCGATAATGGTCTCATCTACTACCCCTTAGTTGTCACCCCTATTCTCTAACATTCAATGTTGATGGGTAGTCTAATTTGCTGCAGTAATAAATCTACCAACTCACAAAGATTACTAAACAAATGGCAAATCTATAGCAAAACAATTACAAAGATATACAAATAAATGCCAAAGTTCTCGCAAAATAAATAATAAATAATAAATAATACAGAAAAAATAATAAATTATACCTACTGAAGTTGTTGAGCAGTATAATCTGCTACAGTAATAAGAGGGAATATTCCTCCCAAAATACACTACCAACCTTAAAAAAAATCAAAGCTTTTTCTTCTTCTTCAACAACAAATCTTCTACAAAAATTAAAGTAGATTCTCCATGATGTACTGTTTGTCTCCTTCATGTACCAAGTCTTTCAACTATCGTTGTGCATTCGCTAAAGTCCTCACACAGAGAGGATTGGGGAGAAAAAGAGGTATTATCATCTTATATGTTATTTGTTCTCCCATACCTGTGATTCGAACAATAATATTTATCATTTTATCGTATATCATTTGTACTTCGATATTTCTCATTTGTACTTAGATGTTTATCATTTGATCTACGCAATTATTTCAGATGCGAGATAGCTTTGAGTAAGCATACCAACTACTTACAAGCTACTTTATGGAAGTGAGGTTGGTTGACCCGGATTTGCTGTTTGACATAAAAACTACGAGTCGTAAGGATAAAAGATTAATATTTATATTTCATTAACTCTAGTATATATGTAACTAGTTAGACAATCACAAAAATAGGCCAAATAATTAAATTAAGTGAAACCTTGATTACTTGCTTTTATTCTCTAAATTAAAATTGCACAGAGCAAACATACAAAGCCAAATCAAATATAAAATAAAGGGGAAAAAGGGGGAGATCAATAAGATCTTCTACGTCTTTTAAGACGTCATGGTTGATTTAAGGGAAGCATTTGTAGTTATTGTCCTTGTTGTTACTGCTGAAGTACGATCGTTAGGGCTGGCCCTGGCTATAGGAGGCGGCCGCCCAGGGTCCCCGATTTTTTATGTAAATTTGAGGCCTCCAAATGGTTTAGTAGTATATAAAAAATAACCCTTAAAATAACATAAAATGAGGTAGCCTCGTTGGTTTAAATTATTTCACCTCATCTCAAGGTCAAAAGTTCAAGTACTCATCTTACTAAAAAAATTGTCGATTGTTGTATGGTATTGGTTTTGGGTGCTTTATCGTCCAAGTTCACGAAAAGAATCTATGAATTCTACAATATAAGGATTTATTCTGCATAGTAGGGGAACACATACAGTGTCACGCCCCCAAAATTGGCTTCTTAATAATCTATTAAGAATGTGAATTCTGAGGTGTAACGTCGGGCATCCTGAAGATGAACCCCAAAAGAAGTACTACAATAAGGCTACGAGCTGAAAAATACGGGTCGCTACATTCTATTCTCCTTAAAAGAAATTTCGTCCTCGAAATTTGACGTACCTGAATCATCATGATGATAAGTCCTCAAAACATATGACCTCATAAGAGTATGAAATGATCACTAAACCCACACTTGGATGTAATCCCTCAAAGAATATTATCAATCAAGAACAAGAAACAACTAACCTCTATCGTCAACAACAATCTAGTACTCCAAACTTGTACTCGTTCTAACTAGTAAATCTTATTGATGAACACTCTTATCAAAGATCCATATGAACCAGCATAAATAAAGTAACACTTCCAAGAACACAAGGTAGAGAACTAATGAAACCCTTCCTAGACAAAGGAAGATGACATCTACTCGAAGTAACTAACTGCCATAAGGATACTAAGCTTAAATAATTTTATCAACACCAATACTGGATATCCTACCGAAAGATGAAACCGTGCATAACTGAGGAAACTATAAATGAACATAACTTAAAGCCATTCACCTACCACCAACACCTCCTAAGAAACCTAAGAAAGGAAAGACAATGAACTAGTGCGAGATCAACTCCAAATCCAAAACGTATAAGATGTGTAGTAACCTGCAGGACTGAACCTAGCGCTCTGATACCAACTTGTCACGCCCCCAAAATTGGCTTCTTATTAATCTATTAAAAATACGAATTCTGAGGTGTAACGTTGGCTATCCTGAAGATAAACCCCAAAAGAAGTACTACAATAATGCAACGAGCTGAAAAATACGGGTCGCTACATACAGTGTCTAGCTGCTTTGTTGAGATTACCGTCCACCCTTATTGCTCTTCGGTAATGACACAAAATCCCTTGTAGGAGTATGCATTCTCTCTCATTCTCTAAATTACTTTATAAGTTAAAAGGTTTATTAATTACAAATGAAGAAATAGTACGAGTATGGACCGAAAAAACTTCTTTCATATGGGATTCTACTGATTTAGAGTGAGGGGTTGTAGATGTGTTGGCATTGATTTAGAGCGCCTCATAATCCAAGTCGGAGAAAATGATCTATGGAACCTACAACGTAACAAACATGCATTGGTTGTAAGAGAACACATATGTTGCCCCACTTCAAGCTGATGAAAGAATTTGCTACAAATTATTCACTTCCTCTTTTGGTGTTTTCTGGAGGGCATCCAATAATGCACAATACTTATTTTTGACACCACCAATTCCAAGATCAAATAGAGGTATCTTTGTACCCAAGGCATTATGATGATAGGGTGTTACCACGTAACGAATAAACATAGTTTAGGACATATACTTTTAATGAGCCATGCCAAATTTATCACTAGCAGGTTTTTCATCATTAGGCCTTGAAGGCCTTTCATTGAGACTGAAGAATCTGAATTAAAGACTTTCCCCATTTTGGTTAATCTCAAGAAAGTTCTTTCCCACTTATAGACCCCTCATCAAATTGGCAAGATTGCTAGTTTCATTGGTACACCTTTGTTCCTTGATAAAGTGACCGAATATAGGACTAGAACATCATTTGCTAGAGTTATTGTGGAGGCTGATATTGATAAAGATCTTCCAAGTATCATTCATATTGCTTACAAGGGGATTAGAAAATCCAACGTTGAGGTAGAGTATAATTGGATTCCGACAAAGTGTAGTGAGTGCAAAGTCTATGGACATAGTACTTTGAATTGCCCCAAAAATGTAAGCATTGTCAAGAATGTAAGCATTGTAGCTAAGAAAGCTAAGCCAAAAGCTTCTTTGAGTTGGGTTGCCAAAGTCGGGAAAAAAGATGTGGCTAAGACCACAAATAATACCATGACCATAGTGGACAAAGATGGTTGGGAGAAGCCAAGGAAAACCACTAAGGATAGACCTACTAGTTCTACAAGTTGTATTATTGTTCTCATTCCAATTGATCTCACTGAAGAGATAATTAAGATGACAGAGAATGGGCCTCTCTCTGGTGTGGAAATCAAAGATAAAGATCAACTTTTGTTTACGATGGATGATGAGTTGAGGCCTATTATTTCTTACGGTAGTCCTTGTGTTGGACCTAGTGGAAAAGATACCTCCTTACTGAGTAAAAGGGTTGAGCAAAAAGTAGTAACTACGAAAGACAAACTTCTTAAAGAGCCAAATCCATAACACGAGTTTTTTTTTGTTTTGCTTCTTTGTAATCTTTTTTTGAGTATACATTGTTAGGAGTTGGGTCCAGCCAAAGGTAGGAACCCAACTGGGTTGGGGTATCCTACTGGTCTCCTAACAAGCCCATAGACCATTAGGGTTTATGGGGAGAGTTTGAGTTAATATAGATAACCTAAAAAGGTTAAGTCTTTGTAACAGAACCTCTGAGGATGCGGAGAATTTCAATTATCAATATATCCTTACTCTACTCTCATATCAATATACTTTGATTAACTTATATATAGAGTATTATCTAATATTATCCTACATGTTATTAGTACTGCGAGCTAGTGGATCGGAAGGGATAAAGAACTCTTCAAATAAGTGTTTTCTGGATTTTTAGCGTTGCGGAGAGGTAATTTTTACCAATTTCATTTTTTTTATGTATTAATTGCTTGATGTATGATATAAGATATCTAGATATGTATAGAAGGATTAATATATTATTTGTTTTCGGATTTAAAAATATTATTTTAGTGGTTTTTTACCCATGTAAAAGGGCTATTTTCAAATCAAAATAGCGATCACTGTGGATATTAGATTGACGTACTATTAATTTTGTTACGTAGCCTATTCCATAACGATTACATCTGTATATGGCACGTCTCCGGGTGATATCCCAGTCGCCAAAATATTGGCATAAAAACTGGGCAGTTCATGGCCAAAAATCATTTTTTTAACAACGTATTAGGTCATGCTGACGTCAGCTAGGGTTTATATATATATATATTCTTTAAAAAAAAATTAAAATATTTATTACCTAATGATGACATCATCAAATCCAGATCCAATTTCGAAAACTGGATCAGGATCATACCTGACCCAAATTAGACCAGATCTGATTGCTAACATGGCAGGGAGGCTGGACTCATAGTGACACGTGGAATGTGGGGCCCACCTTATTAACGTGGCAGTGGGGTCTACCCTTGCTGACATGGTAGTAAGATTTATCCTTGCTGACATGGCATTCTGATATAGTAGTAGAGCCCACCCATGCTGATGTGACAAGACACGTGTCAAGGACATGTGGCATGTTGACATGACAGATGGGGGTCTACCATGCTGACGTGGCAGACATGTCTCTAACTCGTGGGGAAGATATGACAGTCAATACTAATAATGTTTCCAAGATTAGTTGGAAAACACTATCGTTGTCTCATCTAGATCCCCTAACCTGAATCTAAGCCGCACGTCACGAGAGGATGCCTCGTTGTAAAAAAGGACGTTGAACCGAAGGCTAAGAAACAACGTACGAGAAATGAAAAGACTAATGGTGTAGTTGGTTCATCGGGAATGGAACCTCCCACAGAAAGGGCTATAGTAGCTACGTATCCATGTAAAACATTAGGAGACAAGCCCGGCGTGGCACATGTACATGATAATCGAGAGATCTCAATTAACTTTATTTCTAATGGCACCACGTGGGATCGTTCAGAAGTAGTAGTCGACAAAGTATTTACTTTCGCTGCTACTCTCGTCGTCGATGATGATGATCCAAAACCACTCACTGTAGACGAATGTAAAAGTCGTATAGATTGGCCAGAGTGGGAGACTGCGATCAATGCGGAGCTCAGCTCACTAGCTAAACGCGAAGTGTTTGGACTAATAGTCCCTAGGCAAGATGTCATCAAGCCTGTCGGTTATAAATAGGTATTCATACAAAAACGTAATAAACTTGGAAATATAGTAAGGTACAAGGCAAGACTAGTTTCTCAGGGCTTTTCTCAAAGACCTGATATCAATTACGATAAAACCTACTATCCAGTCATGGACGCTATAACATTTTGTTACTTGATCAGTCTGTCAGTTGTTGAGAATGAACTTGACATGCATCTTATGGATTTAGTTACTGCATATCTATATAGGAAATTAAATATGAAGATCTACATGAAGCTACCAGAGGGGTTTAAGCTTCCGAAAGTGACAATGTCAGACACACTGGGTGCTTACATAATAAAACTGGATAAGTCATTGTATGGTCTAAAATAATAAGGGCTTATGTGGCACAGCAGGCTGACTTAATATTTAAAAGCTGAAGGTTTTACAAATGGCCCTGTTTGCCTATGCGTTTTCATCAAGAAAATGAATATTGGTTTCACCATCATTGCAGTTTATGTAGACGATTTTAATATCATTGGAACTCTGGGGGAGATCGCGAATGCTGTCGAATACCTTGGGATGGAATTCTAAATGAAATACCTTGGGAAGATCAAATTTTGTCTCAATTTGCAGATCGGACATCTTGGTCGCGACATAATCGTACGTCAGTAGGCGTATACCGAAAGAATCAAAAAATGTTTTGGTATGGATACTGTATACAATGCTATGAGGCCTATGCATGTCCGTTCATTGGATGTGAACAAGGATATTTTTCATCCTCCAGACGAGGAGGAGAAACTCATAGGGCTTGAGACGCTATATCTAAGAGCTATCGGTAATTTGCTATACTTTGTAGGGTATACTCGACCCAATATCTCATTCGCAGTAAACTATTTGGCTCGCCATAGTTCTACACCTACCTAAAGGTACTGGAATGGGATCAAACACATTCTGAGATATCTCATCGGCACGAAAGACTGGGGTCTGTTCTATCCAAAAATTGACAAGCGAAAAATTATAGGATACCCCAATGCAGGATATTTGTCAGATCCACATAAAGGCCCATCACAATTAGGTTATATGTTCTTGTATGGAGATACAATGATTTCATGGAGATCAGTGAAGCAGACGATGGTTGCTACATCATTGAACCACGCAAAGATTCTTGCACTTCATGAAGCAAGCAGAGAATATTTTTGGTTGCGGTCCATGATCAATCATATCAGCGGAAGTTACGGTCTAAGTTCTATCCAAGATAAATCGACGACTCTTTAAGAAGACAATACAACTTGTATTATTCAAGTCAAAGGCATATTTATTAAAGGTGACAAAATGAAGTATATTTCACCCAAATTCTTCCACATATACGAGTTGCAGAAGACGAATGAGATTGATATCGTTCAAGTCCGTTCAGAAGATAACTTAGCAGATATATTCACGAAGGCTCTTGTACATCATACGTTCAAGAGATTGGTACACGAAATTGGCATGCGGAGTTTATACGATTTATTATCTCAGGGAGATAGATCTCAGGAAGATTGACTTCAGGGAAAATAATATTGTCCTGACGTGGATACTTGCGTGTTGTACTCTTTTTCCTGATAGTGTAGTTTTTATCCTAGGAGGTTTTAAAGACTAGAGGTTTTGATGAGGTAACGTATACGCATCCATAACCCATACGGGGCATAAGATTGTACTCTTTTCTTGTATAACTTTTTGCCCAAAGGGGTTTTGCTAGGCAGAGGTTTTGATGAGGCAAGTCGTCTTGGTATGGAACACTAAAAGGGTAAGTCTTTGTAACAGAACCTCTGAGGATACAAAGATTTTCAATTATTAATATATCCCTACTCTTCTCTCATATCAATATATTTTGATTAACTGATAAATAAAGTATTATCCAATATTATCCAACATACCTATTGTTTCAAGTTATTTTTCCCTTTTAGGTGCTTGGTTTCCCCCTCCCCAGGTCTTCATGTTGACTCTTTGAGGATTAGAAGGAGTTGCCCCCACCATGTACATTTTTTTCTTTTTATATATCTGGTCACGGGTCTGCCTAAACCCGGCTTGCCTAGCTAAAAAAAGAGCCACGTCAAGTTGATTATGAAATTTCTTGAAGAGAGGCTTTCTATACTTGATTATAAATGTTAATGATTTCTTAGTTGTTGTGGTGGTGATGGGGATGCTGGCATTTCGTGTGCGCCTTGCTCTTATACGAGTGTATTTTTGTTCCTTCTCCAATTTTCTCCTTTTGTTCCTTGTCCAATAGAAATTTGACACATTTCCAAAATTACAACTCACATATTTTCTACCTGACCAAGATTTTCCATGGGCAGCTGCAGTTGGGTGTTGGGACTCACTTTCAATTTTCTCTTTCTTCAATCCCTCATCTTCTTACAATCACGTAATCAGATGATAATGTTCATGAAAAAATGTTTAGCTCCCCAAAATGTGGTTTGCAAGATACAAAGTTTGATTAACTCTTTGAGTTTACACTTGGTTTAGCCCCAATTATTTAAGGGTTACAAGGAGAAATTTTAAGGTAACAAATCATAAAGAATGAAACACACCACTAACCATAGTACCATCAAAATCTCTGCCCTATTTTCTCAGGTTCAATTAACTAGTTAGACGAGTACCTTTGACAAATAATATGGTGAAATGATCTAAATGTTGTCTAACAACCATTACATCTCTGCCCTATGAGCTTCTGATCGTCTCTAGAATCTAGAAAACCATTACTTCTCTGGCCTATGATCTAAATGTTGTCTAACAACAATTTCAAGTTTTTGTCGCAATGAGGTGCTATTCGCATGGCATTTTCTTGAGAACTTTAATATAAAGAGAAGTTTGAGATGAAGCGGAGATTAAGAGGATTATAGAGGGGATGTTTACAGAGAGAAAAGAAACCCATAAACTGAGAGATACTGAATAAAGAGACAACACGGGCTAAAGGAGATGAGAGATTGAAGAGAGAAGAAAAATTTAAAAGTGGGTCTAACTTAGCTGCCGGACAGGCATAAAATATATAAGCTCTAATATTAAATTTGTATAAAATATCTATTGTACAAAGAGCAAAATGAGCAAATTGGAGTAGGAGCAAAAATGTACTCCTCTTATACAAATAAGAGGCATCTTAAGGAAAATTGTTCAATTGCTAAATGCACTCTCTTTTTTTGTTCTCTTTTCTCCGTCAGATTCTAAAGAGGATAAAAAAATATACTGGGGTAAGAGGCCTGAAGAAAACGTAGAAGATTTCCAGAATTTGATACATGATTTCTTTCAATCAATACCATCATTGTAATAGCCTATTTTCGTATTGCACGAAGATAACGCTTTACACCTTCAAAATCAAGTATATTTAGTTATGAACATGAAACAAACAACACTAGATTTAGCGTGGAAAACCCTTGAATGGGTTAAAAACCATGACCTCTCCTGAAGATTTTAGAAAGAGAGAGAGGTATATTTAGACTGCTAGCTATTACAAAGACAGATATATATATATATATAAATGATCTCTTAAAGGTTTTCAGAGTGGCCTCTCTAATTTGTAGCTATCTAGTCTTATTTATAGGTCTTATAATATAACCGTTGGTTACATTGATGAGGAATGTTACAATATCAAGTTTTGATGAGACTTCATGGTAGTCTTTTGTAACGTCTTGATACTTGTTAATCTGTAATGGATCTATTAACATTCTTTAGCTGTGGCTTCAGACCATTGAGAAGATACGATCTATTGTGATGCTCGTGTGCATACGACCTGTTGACAAGTGAAGGAGTATCTTCTGTAGCGCGAAGTCACATGATGCTTTAATATCTCTGAACTATTGATGAAGATATGATCTCTAATAGTGTTCGCGTATATTCAAACTGTTGATAGATATCTGAGTATTTTTGCAGTGCGATGTTATTAGATGCTTTGTCATCCCCGAGTTATAGATGAGGAAGTCTGTATTATGATCTCCTTGCTTTTAGTCCTTGATTGGTTATCAGTATGCTTACTCGAGCTATGTGAGTTCGAATATCGAACTCGGTATGGGGATTAGAAATAAGCCCTCACAACTGCCCCCTCTCAGCCAATAACAGGAAAAACGTGTATTGCGAGTGGTGTTGGTTGAGAAGTCCAGTCGTTTAAATTGAATGTTGTATTGATGGCTTCCATTTTATCTTGGAAGAATAGTAGTTTTAACTTTTGGGTCTCCCAAAAATTCCTCTTAAGACGTGCATTTGTGATGAGTACCTTATTAGAAGTTGTGGAGTGCATTAAATGTTGCTAGTATAAAATATGGTGAATAGTTGCTATCACTGTTCACCCTGGTTAACGTTGTCAGTCATTTAGGTTGGGTTGAGTAGCAGTGATGGTGACATCTCGACGCCAAACATATAAAGTTAAAGTTCAGACAAAAATGGCAAGTCTGCAAACTCGCTATTTTGGCACCCAAAGTCTTTCTCTGCCGACTCCAATCCCTGTTCCTCCAACTTTCCATGGGATGTCATGGGAAAAAGTAGATGAGGCAGAGGATGATTTTTATCAACTGTGGTGATTCTATTATTTTGTTTTGTTTGCTGCTCACCGTCGGTCCTGTTTGCGGATGCTTGCAGAAGATGCAGTGTGGTGGAAAACGAGAAGGCGGGGAAGTCATCTGAGAAGTACTGTCGATACCCTGTAAAAGATTGGGTATTATAATGGTGGAGGAGGTCATTCGTTGGAAGCGGAGGTGAGGGTTATGGAGGAATGGTAGGATTAATTTTGTCATCTGCTTCATTCCAATTCCCATCCTTGGGCTTTGAGTTTTTCTGTTGGGCCCACCATTATTTTTTTTCAAGTGTTGCACTGTCATCTGCAATGTAGGCTATTCTTTGTAAAAGACAAAATTGTCTATAGAACTTATAATCTTTATCTCCGAACTGGTTAAAGTGTTCGTTCTAGTAACTTGTTTTTCTTGAATAATAAATTCAAACTTTATTATCTTGTCTTGTAAGTGCTTGAAGCTGCTTTTAGAACTGTTGTAAGATACCTTTGAATAAATATCAAACTAGTCACTGATGATATAGGTCGAAAATATGTAGATCGTAGTGTTGATATATCTGAACTATGTAGGTCGCTCTAATATGTGTGTGGCCTTATTAAGATATAGTGTTGTTATGTCTGTGGAGATGACAAGGTCGTAATTGCTTTTGTGCCATGAGTTCTTTAGAGCTATGCCGTTGTCAACTTAAATACTTGTTATCATCGGTGGAACTTGGTTGGAGCCTTTGAAAATTACGCTAGATAAACTTGCCAAAGAGGATGTGAGAGCTGCTGATATTAAAACCATTCCGCGTGGTGAAGAGAGTTATCCGTTCTGTCATTGTATATAAGGTCGGATGATTGATCATAATAAATTGATTTGCTTGTGTTGAGGTCAGCTCGTCATTGCTTTCTGTATCTATGATAATTTTTGACTGAAATGGAACTGAAGCAGGATTTGCTACTGATTTTTTTGCTTCTGTCAGACCGAAATTATGGTAAGTGACAACTGTAATAGCCGTACTTAGGTTTTTAAACTAGAACCATGCTATAAAAAAGTGTAGCAGGATCGTACAGCCGTAGAAAGTTGTTGTTGTAAGTAATCATGCTGTAAGATCTGTATAAATCTTATTGGGCAGTAGGTCCTTAATAATGGCAGAGAAGAGAGACAGACGTGATAACAAAATACGTTACACCAAAAACTATTATGAGGGCAAACGAAAATAGATGCTTGTTAGGAGAGATGACGTGGACACATGTCCCAAAGTGGCATCGTTTCAGAAACCGAGGGATAATATAAAAGCATTTCTTCCCTCTTTCTCTTAAACCACAATCAGTTGCAGACAGAGGCAAAAGCATTTCTAGAGAGAGAAAATCTTCAAATTTTGTGCGCAGTCCTCCAGTGTTGTGCGATCTTACTAAGATGGACAAAGTTTTGCTGTCTGAGGTGCGAGCAGTGACCGGAGTCGACAACTGTTGCTCTTATAGTACAGGTTAGTGTCTTTGCTTCCATCTTTTCTGTTGTTGTATTAGTTTCTTGGAAAACTGGTAGGTTGCATTTTTGAACTTTTTGGGTAGATTAATAACGTGTTGGGTACGGCTGAGGGAGGAGGCCTGTTTTATTAATAAAAACTCTGAATAGATTTTTCCTTTATGTGTGGTAGATGCGCTAAAAAAACCCGAAACCCAATAGTAAATTTGTTGTATCTACCAGTAGTGAGGAATCATCATCGTCTGATAGGACTATGGATGGTTCTGTGGTAATTGGTACTGTGACTGTTGATAATCCATCTGTTTCTTCGGGGAGGGATGTGGGGTTGCATGCGGGGGTTGAAACTGGGCAATTTTTTAAGTATCCCGAGAATGTAGACATAGCGAAGAAATTTTTACAGTATAAAAAGAGTTTAGACGGAGAATGGGGGAATTATGTGATAAATGCAGGGTTGTGGTTTAGAACTTTGGTGAGACCTAGTGGTAATGTAGAGCATTATCAGGTGCATTCTCTGAATCGCTAGAAGAGAAGTATTGATATAGGAAATGATATAGATATCCTTTATTATAATGGAACTGGCTCAGAGGGCGTAGAGGAAGGATTCCTCTATTATTTGAACCAGGTCGCATATGGGTTAAGTATTTCCCTAACCCTTTTCCAAAAAGGGATAGTGAATGCACTAAAGTATTGCCATGGTTAATTAAATGGTAACATCTTTGAGATGATGAGAGTCTGTGAAGTCCTTAATCAGAAGTGGAGAGATGGTGGTATTGCAAGACAATTCGTTACGGATGATATCTTGAAATACTATAAGTTTAAGCATGTGAAAGATCGGAAGAACGGATACTTGTTTAGTGATTCGGCGAGGCCAAAATTCTTTGATTTTGAATCTTTTGGGAGGCCCTGGTGCGACCATCTTGTGATGGTGAGGGGTAATTGTATGCAAGTTCCTGAGGAACGCGCGCTCGATCTGATATATAAGAATTTTAACGAGAGTAAGTGTCTTCATTCTTCCTACAGTTTATCTTTTAACTTATTGCGAGCTGCTAACATAGTTTGTTGCTATTTTGGCAGAGCCAAATCCAAAAGTTATTGCTGATACATCAAGTTTTTTTGATGCCATTAGTCGAGAAGGGAGCAAACTGAACAAAGTTCTTGGAGAACTAGGAATTTGCAGAGAGAAGAGGCTTAACTCTGTAGTTGAAAAAGTGCAACAAGCTCATCAAAAATGAGCTATGGCTGCATCTGGCTCTGCTTATGCTGATGTTATGGAGATTCCTGCCTGTGTTGTGGGTACTTCGAGCTCCTTAGTTCGGCGACCAAGAATGAAAAAGACGGTATCGTCTTCTGAACAAATAACTCTTGTGCAGATACCGCCGGTGGGAACTGAGGGGGTGGTTGCTGATGTAAATATGGCTCATCCTTTGAAGAAGCAGAAAAAAGAATCCGGTAAAGATATCCGAGCTTCTTCGAAGGGTGTCAACCTCGAAGCCGTGGAGCAGGAGGCGTTGGACATGGCTACGCGTGATCCCCTCCGCCTAGATACTCAAATTCGATCCAGCCTTTCTCAGGTATGCAAGGTGTTATTTGATTAAATCTTTTCCAGTAATGATCCGATCTTGTAATATTATTTTGTTGTATTTGTGGTGCAGCTTTCTGTTGCATGGAATTCGACCGCGGAGGTGTTGAAGCTAGCTGCTGCGAATCGTGGCGAACTTGTTCGGCAACATGATACAGAGAAAGCTGTTCTGCAAGAATAGTTCGAGCAGGAGAAGGTGCTGCAGAGGAAGCAGTTCGAGAAGGAAGTTGCCGCTAGAAAGCAAGAGGTTGAAGATGAGGCGAAGAAGGCTGTTGATATTGCAGTGGCTTCCCGAAATAAGCTAATTCAAGCCTTTTACTTATGAGGTATGAGCAGAGAGGATGCCGATCTTACTCTTGCAGGGAAGTGTGGCGAGATTGTTTTCTCAGGGGATGATGCTTCTCCAGTGGCTGAGCAGACCCCGACTCCTCCAGTGGCTGATGATCTGACCAAGGAGGTAGCAGGATCTAAATCTCGATTATGTAGTTGTAGCATAGTTCTTGAGATTTAGTCGAACTTTGTCCTTTGTACTAGTGGTAGAAATTTTTTTGACGAGGTTTTTGAAATTTTTGTGGTTGTTGATATCTGTTATTTTGATGTGAATGTATGATTTATATGTAGGAGGTAGTACATTTGAGGAGGAAAGTGATCGAGATGGAGAAGGCCTTGAGTCGAGCAAGGGATTCCATTAATCGTACTCAACAGGTACACAATAAACTTGAATATGAGAGGCGCCTTCATAAGTTAAATTTTGATAAAACCTTTAAGGAGTTATTCGAACTTCAATGTAGATATGGGAAGATAAAAATTAAGAGGGATGAGGTTTTGCGAAAAGAGACCCATAGGTTCGTTTTACTTCAAAAATCCCTTAAGGATAAGCGATTCGTGGATGAGAGCGATAAGTTAGAATGTCAAAGGTCATTATTGTCTTTGACGTTGTATTTTGAGGGCGAAGTTGATAGTGAACGGGGTTTGAAAGAGGCCTATTTAGAACTGTTAATTGAGAGAGACATAGTGCCAGACCCAGCTCGGGTAAAATTCTTAGCGCAAGAAGCGCGCAATCGCCATAGTAGAGAGGCGCAAAGATGCTCAGCTCGGGCTAGAGTATCCATCATATGGGGTGGTATAGGTTCATTGGCTGATGAGCTTGACTTTTGTAGGGGAAAAGGGTAATGAGGATCCTTTTCTTTAACATAAAAAAGGAGGATAGAAAGATCCACGCACAATTAGAAATTGATCTGAGGCATGCTTGTGACAAACTGGAGCGGTGCAAGGGTCATAATGCATGTCTAGAAAGGGAAAATGTGGAGTGTGCTAGGCTATTGCAGAACTCCGAGAAGAGAGTGACACTGTTAGAAGTGCGTTTACTAGATACGCAGCAACGTCTGCAAGTATCCCAATCACTCTTGAAGAAGAAAATTATTCCAAAGCGAGGGAAACGTGCTATCGACAAGGACCACGAACCACGAACGTCAGATGGCCGATGTGATCACGTTTTATGGGGGCGAGCTCGAGAGAGTTGAAAATAAATTTAGACGTTATATCTTGAGCTGTGGTAAAAATGTGAAAGTAGAGAATGTTAAGGTTGAAAATATGTGGTTTGTAAAAGGGAATGAGGGTGAGGGAGCTTCAACCTCAAAACCACGAGCTGAATAGTCTGAGGAGGGGGAGGTCGAAGATCTGCTGCCTTGCACACGGCATAAGATCCGTCCGCAAGAGGTCGTAATCTTTAATGAACCTTTGCAAACAGATACTAGTAGTAGTAGGGTGCGATCACAAGCCAACTAGATTATGGCATTTGATTGTACGTTGCATAATGTAGTTTATTGGTGTATCATAGCTTGATGTTGAAATAAATGTTGTAGAATGATATGTCTTGTAGGAATGAATATTTGTTGATAGATATATTGTCTCTTGTGATTTGTTCTTCTAGGTTGAAGACAAAGAACATGACAAATTGGCTGCCTTATCCGCGTCAAATAAAAAATTGTCTGCCAAGTTGCAGCAATGTTCATTGGCAGTTGAAAGAATGACTTTGTTGAATTCAAAGCTGGAATCTGAGATGTTAGAGCTGCAGAGTCGGCTAAATGTTGTGACTGTAGAGTTATCATGTAAGGATGCAGAGATATTGACTGCTAATAATGAATCTGAACTGTGGAAAGAATCTTCGAAGAAGAAAAAGTTGGAGACCATGGCTACGAATCAACAGGTATTGGATCTGTTAAGTACGATTAAAAATTAAAAGAATGATTTGTTGTATCATCAGTCGGTGATAGAAAATAATATTGATCTCTTAAAGAAGCAAGATTCTGAAATCCGTTATATGCGCGAGCGCCTGAAAAAGCTGAACTGGGATTTGCGTGAGGCTCGAGAGTCATGCAGAGAAGAAACAACCGTGCCAAAACTTATGAGGAGACATGTTCTAAGAGAGATCGAGAGCTTAATGAGGCCATTAATAAGTGTAATTCGCGGATCGCTGATCTTGACCGGGACATACAAGCTTTGGTACAGGAGTGTATTCAAGGTAATAAAGTTTTTAAGGAACTCCATGCGAAGTATAAAGAGCCGCAGAGGATGATGGACGCTGCTAAAGCCGAGATCAATTATTCGAGGGACGTAGACAACAAGTTGCACCGTCTGAAGCAGGAGATGGAGCGCAGTGTACAGATAGCAAAGCAATATAGAGGCTCGTTGCTGCAGGAGAAAAAATCTCTAGAAGCTCGATGTAAAGATCTTGACGATGAACTAAACAAGGTGAAAACCAAATTTTATGAAGCTACGTTATTGACTGCACAAAAATGTTATGTTGCGTGCTATGGCTATGTTGCATGCTGATGTAAAGAAATTTCGAACAGAGAGTGAGTCAATCTTGGCTGCTAGAACTGAATACGTTACAGAATATGACTTGCAGCTAGCACGGCTATCTTAAATAGATAATTTGATGCCAAAATTTATGGAATTGTTGAATGCACCTTCTACTGTAGTTGATGTGGCTATTCCTTTCCCTGTCTTACTTTCATCTGGGCCTGAGGAAAGTTCGAATGTTGTACGCCCAAAGCGCGAACAGTAGTTTTATTGTTTATATTATAATGAGACAGAGTGCAAATATGTCTTTGCTGTAGAAAAATGTCAAATGTTGAGTAGATAAAAAAGATTGTTGTTATCTCTATGTATAATCGAATTTGGTGATCCAACGAACGACCATATAGAGATGTAGTGATGTTGTATTGTAACGTGTATAGGTCAATTTGAACAAATCAATAAAGACCGTAACGAGATATTTGAAGGGCGCGTCACTGCCAGGTCGAATTGATTGTCTTAATAAGCAACCTTCGGGGCAGCGCGTATGTAGATCCCAGTTATAGGTCGAGCTGAGCGACCGTGAGGGGATATGTATTGAATATTGCATAACTGAATGGCGTCTCTGCTAGATTGAATTAATTGACTCAATAAGCAATCCTCGGAGAGCGTGTATATATTTGAAGAGCTATGAAGTAGATCCCGGTTGTAGGTCGAGCTGAGCGACCGTGATGGGACATGTATTGAATATTGCATAGCTGAATGGCGTATCTGCCAGATTGAATTGATTGACTCAATAAACGATCCTCGGAGAGCGTGTATATATTTGAAGAGCTATGAAGTAGATCCCGGTTATAAGTCGAGCTGAGCGACCGTGATGGGACATGTATTGAATATTGCATAGCTGAATGGCGTCTCTGCCAGATCGAATTGATTGACTCAATAAGTGATCCTCGGAGAGCATGTATATTTGAAGAACTATGAAGTAGATATTGTTGTAGTAATTCTCCATAGTAGGTCGATTTGAGTGAACCATATGAAGATAAGTACAATGTTTGAATAATTTTGCAGCATGATGATGAAAATTTGCATTATTGAGTAAAATTTGAAGTTACAGCATATTTAATTTTGATATAGCTTCAGTCGGCGGGTATTCCATGGATTAGGTATAGGAACTCCATCATGTGTACTTAGATCGTAAGACCCCAGACCACTCGCGCCAGTTATGATGAAGGGACCTTCCCAATTGTCTACTAACTTTCCCGTATTAGGTGTTTTGCGATGTTGGGAGATTTATCTGAGAACGAGGTCCTTGACTTTGAATTCTCGATGTCGAACGCGCTTCTTATAAGACCGTGATAAAGCAAACTGATATCTTCCCAGATTCATATTCAGGTTGCATGCGATCTGAAATTCATTTTCTTCATCTGTCATCTCGCGATCGTGTATTGGGTGATGATACTGAGTGGGTATTATGGCTTTCGTCCTGTAGGCCAGTAAGAATAGAGTACAACCTACTGCTGTTCTTAGAGTTGTTTGATATGCTCAAAGTACGTGTGGTAACTCGTTCACCCAATTCCCCTTTTTGTCATCTAAACACTTCTTGAGTCCATCCACAATCGTTCGATTAGTAATTTCGGCTTGTCAGTTTCCTTGAGGATAGTAAGGGTTTGATGGGGAATGAATGATATTGTGCTCATTGAGGAATACGATGACTTTTGAGCCAATGATCTGTGGTCCATTATCAATTCTGATAAGATGAGGTCTGCCAAACAAAATAATAATGTGCTCCCAGATAAATCTGATGACTTCTTCTTCTCTTGTTCGGCACAATGGGACTGCCTCTACCCATTTAGTGAAGTAGTCCATAGCGACTAACAAATGCTTTCATTTTCCTGATGCTGTAAGAAATTTTCTTACGAGATCGAGAGCCCATCGTCTGAATGGCCAGGTGACTTGGCTTGAGTGTAGTTCGAGCGCTGGGGCTTGTATCTTAGGACCGTGACGTTGACAAGCATCACATTTGCGAGCGAACTCGATTTCTTGTGCTTTCATCTTAGGACAAAACATTCCTTGCGTTAAAGCTTTGTTTGCAAGAGATCGTCCTGCGACATGGGATCTGCATGTGCCTTCGTGTAGATCGTGCAAGAATTGTTGTGCCTCTTTTTCGGATAGGCAGAGGAGGTATGGACCAGTAACTGATATTTTGTAAATGAGGTTTTCCTGCACAATATATCTACGGGCATTGTCAATTAGTCTCCGCCGTTCTGTAGGATCCTCCGGAAATGAGCCATCAGATTTATGGTAAGGTCCAATGCATCTGATGAAAGGCTGTTTCCAATCACTTTCAATCTCCTCGTTGCCCCCAGTATTAATGGTGTTGGACACGATGACATTAATGCTGGGGTTAGAAATAACGCCGATTTTTAAATAACGAGCTTCTAATCCAAGGACCCCAGCAAAGTAAGCGAGTGCATCTGAATATCTATTTTCTCCCCTTGGCAAATGTTCCATAGAAATTGTCTGAAATTTGTTCATTCGTTCGACCACTGTAGCAGCATTGTCAATCATTTTCCCATTGGCTTTATAGATACCCGCATGATGATTGACGATCAGTAATGAATCGGTGTAGACAGAGAGCTCTGCTGCATCCAGTGTGAGTGCCATGTCTAAGCCATGAATTAGTGCCTCATATTATGCTACATTGTTGGTTACTTTAAAATTGAGGTGAATAGATTTTTTGTGCCGATCATTGGAAGGAGTAATAAGAACAATCCCCACTCCTGATCCGGCTGGTCCGACGGAGCCGTCCGTCAAAAGTTGCCAACCTTTCTTTGTTACCCAATAGGACTTCTCTTCAGACTGTACTGTGGATGGTTCATCTTTGTTATCATCAACGTCTTCTTCCCAATCAGGATCGTCTACTGGAAAGTCAGCTAGAAAATCTGCTATAGCCAGAGCTTTCTCAGAGTGGCGTGGCCCAAAATGTATGTCGTATTCTCCGAGTGTTACTGACCATTGCTGAATACGTCGAGATTTTTTGCGTTTAGATAAGATTTCACGGAGTGGATAGTTCGTTAAGACACGAACAACATGGGCTTGGAATACTGTTTCAATTTCTGCGACGTATAAACGAGAGTCAAAAGAAGCTTCTCGATCTTGGTGTATCTTGTTTCAGCGGAGGTCAGAGTCTTGCTGATAAAATATACTGGTTTCTCGGTCTTTTCATCGAGTCGGAGGAGGACGGAGCTGAGAGAAGTATCTGTGACGACTAGGTATATTGTTGGTTCTTCTCCATCTGTTGGTGTGCTCATAACTGGTGGCTTACCCAAATGTTGTTTGAGTTCGAGGAAAGCGGCTTCGCATTTATCTGTCCACTCGATCTCGGGACCCTTCTTTGATTTTCCCCGCGATGTACCTTGCTTTAGCAGATCGAATAGAGGTCGGCATCTGTCTGATGATTTGGACACAAATCTGTTACGTGCTGCGATCTTCCCGACTAGTTTATGAACAACCTTTTTTATCTTTGGTGAAGGCATAGCCAAGAGAGCTCGTATGCGTGATGGATCAGCTTCAATCCCTCGTTTGCTGATGAGGTGGCCCAAGAATTTTCCAGATTGTACTTTGAATTGGCATTTGTCAGGATTCAAACGCATTTTGTAAGCTCGTAAATCTCAAAAGTTGTTCGTAAATCTGCCAGATGGTCTTCTTTCTTGAGACTCTTGCAAAGCATGTCGTCGATGTAAACCTCCATTATTTTACCGAGTTGATCTTTGAACATTTGCGTCATTAATCTCTGATAGGTAGCACCGACATTTTTCAGGCCGAAAGGCATGACCTTATAGCAATACAGGTCTTGTTCGGTGATTAACGCAATCTTGTCTTGATCTTCGGGGAAAAGTAGTATCTGATTGTACCCTGATACAACATCCATCATAGAGAGGAGTTCGTGCCCTGTTGTTGAATCGAGCAGATGGTTGATGATTGGAAGTGGAAAGCTATCTTTTGGAGTGTGTCAATTGAGATCTGTGAAATCGACGCAGATTCTGATCTTGCCATTTTTCTTTGGGACTGCGACATTGTTCAAGATCCAGTCCGGGTAAATAGCTTTGCGGATAAAACCGACCTCAATCAATTTGTCAATCTCTTTGATTACTTTGTCTCGTATTTTTAGTGCTAGAGTTCGTTGCTTCTGTTTAACCAGCTCTGCCTTCACTTTCAACTCTAGCTTGTGGCACGCCATGGTTGGATCGTTCCCTAGCTTTTCGTGGAACATCCACGCAAAAACATCGTGGTTATCCGAAAAGAATTGTATGAGACTTGAACGTTCCTCCGTGCTCAAGAGGGTCCTGATGTGAGCTTCTCTTTGTGCGTCGTTGATCTCGATATATTCTGCTGGTTCGGCACTTGACAGCTGATGTTCTGCTGGTACTGAATGCTATAATTGCTATACTGGAGCTGCTATAGCTGGCTCAGCTTCAATAGTATTATCGCAAGCTCGAGCTAATTTTTGGCTGCCTTTGATTTCATAGATCCCTCCTTTCCAGTTGAACCATAGTGCTTGATGATATGTGGAGGGAATAACTTTCATGTTAAGCAACCATGGTCGTCCCAGGATGCCCAGGTAACGGGATTTTGTATTGATGACAAAAAAAACTACGTCAAGTGTGACTGATCCGGCCATGATGGGAAGTGTAATTTTTTCCCACGCGTTCTTCCTTGGAACCGTTGAATCCAGAGACATTGATGTCACTTGGCTCGACCTTGTCCGCTAAACCCATTTGGTCAAACGTGCTTTAGAATAGTAGTTCGATGCTGCTACCGGTGTCTACCATCATAGTATGTAGAACTATGTTCTTCATTTTTAACATGATGACGAGAGCATCGTGATAAGGGAAGTTGATGTGACGTACGCCACAGTCTTCGAAAGAAATCCCAGATCGTCGGTTGCTGGATTCTGGCAACAAATGAGCTTTTTTATCTACCATTGTCAGATCATGGCATTGTCCAATGCGCCTGTGCTTGGTTTTGTTGGAGTGGCTGACTGTCTGAGTCTCGATGAAGTACAAATTTTTTTCCTCATTCGCTTCGTCAGTCTGGACGACCATGATTTTAGTTTTGTAGTTGCCATCTTTGTAACTTTTTATGCCCACAATATATTCGAGCATCCGACCATGGGAAAATATACTCAAGAGGAGAAATTTCAACACAAAATACTGTTCCGTGTCATGATGGTGAATCTTGTGGTGAATGCTGTACGGCCTCCCTGGTATGGGTTGAAGAGTATTGGTATTTTTGAAGAGTTCATCCTTTTGCAGTAGCGGATATATGTTTGCAATAGTAGTTGTCACCTGTGGTAAGCGCAAAACTGGTCTCTTTTGTCCTTGGCGTGTTCGATCATCATAGGACTTGAAACATTTCTTATCACCTCCGTAGTCTTTATTGTTGTTGCGAGTACGTTCTCCGGTATGATCGTTGGTGGATAGAGTGATGCGCTGAGGTTTTTGTTTCTCAGTCGTCAGTATTTCGAGGTCGATGAAATTGTTGACCTTTTCCATCATATCCCCTAATGTTAGCGTCTTGTTGAGGATCAGATGTTCCTTGACTCGTCCATCTATGAGTAATGCATTGGTGAAAGCGGAGATCATGATCTTTTTGTCGAGGTTATCGAGCTTTCGGGCTAGCCCAAATTTTTTTCTGGTAAATGTCTCCAATCTTTCCCCTGGCGCCTGGTTGAGACTAAACAAAGAGTAAAGACTTTCCTCCTTGTCTTTATCATGTGAATAGTTCTTGACGAACAGTTTGTGAAGTTGCTCGAAGGTGAGGATAGATCCTTCATCGAGTGAGTGAAACCATCGTAGAGGCTCGCCTTTTAAGCTGGTCGGGAATAGACGGCAGAGGATGTGGTTGGAGGAGGAATACAGTCCCAGGGAATCTTGAAATTCTTAGACGTGTTCCACAAGATCCCCCCCTTCGTATTTCTGAATCGTTGGAGTGCGAAAACTGGTTGGTACTTCTTCGTCTAGCAACTCCTGTGCGAGCAGACTCTTCTGCAACCTTGCATAGTTGCTCCTTCCAGTGAGTATTTGAGCGTCTAAGAGCTCTTTGATGCGTTTGTCCACCTATTCTGGAGTGAGATGTTGTCGAGACGTGATAGCTCATCTTGTTACTGGTCCTCTTGCAGGATTATGCTCTCCTGTTGCTTCACCCATGCGGTTATAGACTGGAATTTAAGGTTTTTCTCTGTTTTGCTCCTCTTGTGGTTGTAGATCTATTACCGCTCCAGCGGGTAATGGTGGATTGATGTGACTCCGAGGTAGGACTGGTTCTTGCTGAATTTGAGGAAGCGCGGTATTTCTGCCTCGATGACTCAGGCGATCATGGACTGATATCCTCGAGGCGGCGGGCAGAGCGTTCTGCTATCTCGGATTTGCCGTTATTTGAGCTTGGAGTGCCCTGATTGTGTCATGCATGCTGGCGAGCTATTTCTCCAGTTCCATTCGTCGCTCGGTTTCTGCCTGCACAGTTGTTCGCAGATCCGTCACTCCTTCAGCAGCGTCAGGCAGGGCGTGATGTGATTTGCCATCTTCCAAAGATAAATGCGGTGAAAACTGGATTGGAAAACGCTGAGTGTAATCTTCGTTCCCACAGACGGCGCCAAATGTAATAGCCTATTTTCGTATTGCACGAAGATAGCGCTTTACATCTTCGAAATCTAGTATATTTAGTTATGAATATGAAACAAACAACATTAGATTTAGTGTGGAAAACCCTTGAATGGGTTAAAAACCACGACCTCTCCTGAGGATTTTAGAAAGATAGAGATGTATATTTAGACTGCTAGCTATTACAAAGAGAGAGAAAGGGTTGTAGAAATGATCTCTTAGAGGTTTTCAGAGCAGCCTCTCTAATTCGTAGCTATCTAGTCTTATTTATAGGTCTTATAATATGACCGTTGGTTACATTGATGAGGAACGTTACAATATCAAGTTTTGATGAGTCTTCATGGTAGTCTTTGTAACGTCTTGATACTTGTTAATCTGTAACGGATCTATTAACATTCTTTAGTTGTGGCTTCAGACCGTTGGGAAGATACGATCTCTTGTGATGCTCGTGTGCATATGACCTGTTGACAAGTGGAGGAGTATCTTCTGTAGCGCGAAGTCACAGGATGCTTTGATATCTCCGAACTGTTGATGAAGATATGATCTCTAATAGTGTTCGCGTGTATTCAAACTGTTGATAGATATCTGAGTATTTTCTGCAGTGCGATGTTATTAGATGTTTTGTCATCCCCGAGTTGTAGATGAGGAAGTCTGTATTACGATCTCCTGGTTTTAGTCCTTGATTGGTTATCAGTATGTTTACTCGAGCTATGTGAGTTCGAATATCAAACTCGGTCCGGGGATTAGAAATAAGCCCTCACAACCATGGATCATGACCAGCAGTGTCACCAACCAAGGCCGAGACGAGATACTACTACACATGGCTCAGCTCAGAAATTATTGGCTCAAACACCTTGGAGTGATTTACTTGAAATGCTTTGCAGCCATTTATTTGAAATTCTTATTGAGAATTTGTTTTTCATCACCTTGGAGTGATTTTCTTTCAAAACACCAGAATTAGTGCGGAGTTTTTGCCTAATAGTTAGACATTATTGCCAATTAAGTGAGCTCACTCGACGTCAGACATATTTTGATGTAGTTTGTGTTCAATGTTGGTGAATATATGCAAGTTCAGAAGCCGATCATGCATGTGAATGTTGGAAGCACACACAGATTGAAAAGATCAATATATTTTGTTGGTACACCAGAAATCTTACCCATCCCCAAATATTTCGAGTGATTTGGCTAAGGCTAAACATTTTATCCATTTAAGAAAGAAAAAGGAGGGCACACAAGCAAAAGGAGGGTCTAAATGCAGCAGCTGGGTTGGTTCAAAACCACCCCAAAAGTGTTCTTCACCTGAGTTGAGTGGTTTTGCCCTCCAAGCATTAGGCGGGGATTCATTGGCTTTACCCTAAAAAAAAACCTCACTCTTGCTATGTGCCATCTTTTAATTTGAAACAGTACAGTTTTTAGTTGCACTGTATTTGTTTTTTTAAGAAAACCAATTCACTAAATTACCATGGACTTTTAGTGGCAATTCAAGTATAGTACTATTACGCTTGTACAATCTATAATGATGTAAAGAGCAAATATTACAGAGTCTGACTTTCGACTTCAAACACAAATTAAAACTTACGCAAGAAGGCATTCCCATCTCCAAGTTATTAATGGGGATTATGGGGTACAAGAAATGAGTGGAAGAATAAGACATGAAATATTGATATAATTTCAGATTGATCTACTCCTGCGTATAACAATATATCTTTTTCATAGCTCTGTTTTGTTTTGGGTTTGGGGGCCAATACTTCTACAACATTCTAAGCGGATAATCATTTCTGAAAATGTAAACTATTGAATTAGTTACTATCATACAAAAAAAATAGCATAGGGATTAAAAGTACTACATACTTTGAAAGCTAACTTTCATAGAACAGAAATGTAACCAGCTATTTGTGATTGTCCCAGCACAACGGATTGGGATTCTTGCTTTTGAGTTCTAAAGACGTAAGAAGCTCACATAACTACACCACCTGAGACAATTAAATTGAGCTCGGATAACATCCCAATCAACTGAGCTAGATACAACCCACATTCGGCACATTTATTCGCTTGCATCTTTGGACTCATTATGAAAGCCTGGAAATACAATCCTGCCCTGTTGTGCATCCATAAATTCAGGAATCTTGTCTTGATACTTACTATTATGAGATTTTTGGGGTCACTTACTATTTGGGATTCCAAGCGGTTTAGACCCGACCTTACTGTTGCATATGCTCCAGGAAGCAAAGGATGGAAAAAGTTTTCAACGACCATATTACTAATATTTAAGTATAGTAATATTACACTTGGACAATCTACAACGATGTAAACGACAAATGTTACGCAAGAAGGCATTCCCACCTCCAACTTATTAATGGGGTACAAGAAATGAGGGGAAGAATAAGACATCAAATACTGATATAATTTCAGAATGATCCACTCCTACGTATAACGATATATTTTTTTTCACAGCTTTGTTTTGGGTTTGAGGGCTGATACTTCTACAACATTCAAAGCGGATAATCTTTTCAGAAAACCTAAACTATAGGATCAGAGAATTTTAACAGAGGCTACTATAATGCAAAAACCATAGCAGAGGGATTAAAAGTACTACATACTTTGAAAGCTAAGTCTCATAAAACAGAAATGTAGCCTGCTATTGGTGATTCCCCTACCTAAAGAGCACAATGGATTGGGATTCTTGCTTTCGAGTTCTAAAGACGTAAGAAGCCCACATAACTACACCACCTGAGACAATTAAATTGAGCCCGGATAACATCCCAATTAACTGAGCTAGGTACGACCGACATTTGGCACAAGATAACAAACATCTATTGGCTTGCATCTTTGGACTCAATATGAAAGCCTGGAAATACAATCCTACCTTGTTGTGCATCCATAACTTCGGGAATCTCATCTTGATACTTGGTCACAAACTTGGTCAAGAATGCCTTCCAGCTCTTATTTAGCTCTGAGGGTATATTTACATCTTTCTTAAGCAGAATACCCTTTGAAAAGAGTATTTGAAGAACTGAGCATCTGGGAATAATCCTCCTCTCTAGACTAAGAATCATAAGATTGGGGTATTTTGAAACCACAGAAGCACTCCATCCCAATTTTTTCACAAAGAAATCCATCAATTTCTTGATCTTCTTCTCGGAAGGCATCACAAACATGGGTTGAAGTTTGAAGGCTAAGAAAAATTCTCCCTCGGACAAACCAAAATTCTTATAAGCTACCATTTTCTTCTCCCATGTTGATTCACTTAGTTGTGTCAACATTCCTACAGATCTTATGAATCCTTTAGAGCTAGGATTGAAACCCAAATTGTTAGCCTTCAAAATGGCCACCTCCAACCTGACAGGTTTTCGCATCAGTGTTAACGGTTGACAACTGATTAATATTGATATATTGGGTTTAGGTATACCATAGGTTTGCAACATCGAGATGTTCGGGCTCATAACTTCCTCTACATTGCGCAGAAGTAGTACGGGATTCCCCTTGAGCACAGTGACGAGTTTTTTGTCACTGTGGACAAAGGTTTTTATGAAATGACAAGATGGGATTATTTGGTTCTCCAGGTCCCTTGATAGGAGTGAAGGGCACCTAGAAATCATCTTTGCAAGCTCGGGATCCGATATCCCTAATGATTTGAAGAACTTGAACTTTGGTTTAACGGTTTGTTCTGGGTTGGCTATAACAAGTAGAGAAGGGCGTTTTGTGACAAAGTCAGTGATTTGGGCATCGCTGAAACCATGTTTTCTGAACAACTCAACAACAGCGTCTGCTTCTTTTAAAGATTTGATTTTGATTTTCCTTGAAACCTTAGTAGCTGATTCTAATGAGAACCCAAATGAGTTAACAAGGTAAGGAATAGTGGGTGATTTCTCATTTGTTGATTCTGATATTGATTTGAGAGATTGGGTTTGAAGAAACCAAAAATGGGGTCTTGTTGTTGTTAAAGGAACTCTAGTTCGTACAATTAGAAGTTGTTTGCATAGAAAACGAAACATTTTTCTGGCTAAATTAGAAGATGGGTTTTGGAGTAAACTTACTGATTTGAAGATTTCAAATGATTTGAGCTGCTGCCTCCTTCAAACTTCCCTAAAAAATAACATTGAACCCTAAAAGCACATCTTGGCTTTTGCGGTTTAAATAGGTATGCGAGGGAGAAAAGGTTGCCTAATTGAACGTCAAATTTCAAAAATAAAACGTCGTTAATATTAATTGGCATATTAACTGAAAAACAACGTTCCTAGTACCAAGAGCATCCCAATGATTTTTTCCCAATTCCATTCTATCTGACTAATCAAATCTGGAATAGTCATGAAAGGATTGCGATAAGGAGACTGACTAGTAAGCATTCCGTTTTATTCTATACGACATTTATCTATGGACTTTTATTGGCATCTCGGGTGTAGTATTATTGTATTACTAGTAGCATTAAGCCTGTGAACGCACGGGCAAAATAAAATGCAGCAAATATAATAAGATGTTTGTGGCAAGATGCCTGATTGCGTGTAATTAATGGGTAGATTTGACCACTTTTTCGGCCACAGCCAAAAGCTTGAATTCCATCCTGCATTAATAATTTGTTCTTGTATGGAGATACAACTATTTCATGGAGATTAATGAAGCATATGATGGTTGCGACATCCTTGAACTACGAGAAAATTCTTGTATTTCATGAAGCTGGCAGAGAATATTTTTGATTGCGGTCCATGATCAATCACATCAACGGAAGTTGCAGTCTAAGTTTTATCCAAGATAAACCGACGACTCTTTATGAAGACAAAACAACTTGTATCATTTAAGTCAAATGCGGATTTATTAAAGGCGACAAAACGAATCACATTTTACCCAAATTCTTTCACATACACGAGTCGCAGAAGACGAATGAGATTGACGTCGGTCAAGTCCGTTCAAAAGAAAAATTAACAGATCTATTCACGAAGGCTCTTGTACATTATACGTTCAAGAGATTGGTACACGGAATCGGCATGCGGAGTTTACATGATTTATTATTTCAGGGAGATAGATCTCAGGAAGATCGACGTCAGGGGAAGTAATACTGTCCTGACGTGGACACTTGTGTGTTGTACTCTTTTTCCTGATAGTACAATTTTTATCCTAGGAGGTTTTAAAGACTAGAGGTTTTGATGAGGTAACGTATACACATCCATAGCCCATACGGGGCATAAGATTGTACTCTTTCCTTGCATAACTTTTTGCCCAAAACGGTTTTGCTAGGCAGAGGTTTTGTTGAGGCAAGTCGTCTTAGTATGGAACACCCAAGGGGTGTCCTACTGGACTCCTAACAAGCCCATAAACCATTAGGGTTTATGGGAAGAGTTTGAGTTAATATAGATAACCTAAAAGGGTAAGTCTTTCTAACAGAACCTCTGAGGATACAGAGAATTTCAATTATTAATATATCCCTACTCTTCTCTCATATCAATACATTTTGATTAACTGATAGATAAAGTATTATCCAGTATTATCCAACATACTTGTTGTTTCAGGTTGTTTTTCCCTTTTAGGTTCTTGGTTCTCCCCCTTCCCAGGTCTTCATGTTGACTCTATGAGGATTGGGAGGAGTTGTCCCCACCATGTACATTTTTCCTTTCTATTTATCTAGTCACGGGTTTGCCTAAACCAAGCTTGCCTAGCCAAAAAAAAGAGCCACGTCAGTTGATTATGAAATTTCTTGAAGAAAGACTTTTTGTACTTGATTATAAATGATATTGATTTCTTAGTCGTTGTGGTGGTGATGGTGATGCTGGCATTTCGTGTGCGCCTAGCTCTTATACGAGTGCATTTTTGTTCCTTCTCCAATTTTCTCCTTTAGTTCCTTGTCCAATAGAAATTTGACACATTTTCAAAATTACAACTCACATATTTTCTACCTGACCAAGATTTTCCATGGGCAGCTGTCGTTAGGAGTTGGGAGTTGGGACTTGTGATAGCCTAATTCCAAGATTTGGACTTAGTCTCTACACCATGTGTTTAGGATGATCAAGAACAATAAGTAATAGCTAACAAGATAATTTAGCGTGTAAAACCTTTGAATAGGTTAAAAACTACGACCTCTTTTGAAGATTTTGAGAAAGAGAGAATGATATTATTGAGATTGCGAGCTTATTATAATGAGTGTTCTGAGTATGTAGAATATTAGAATGAAGATTCTTCTGTCCCCCATCTCGAATTATCTAGTCCTATTTATAGGTTTTATAATATGACCGTTTGACGACCATTAAGATTCTTAATGATGGACGTTACAAAATATCTGATTGATTATTCTTTGACCAGATTTTGTAATGTTCTGATCTTTATTGCTGCATAACAGCTTTATGGATGATTGTACGTTTGTTTACCTCGAATTGTTGATGTAGAGGTCGGAAGTGATGACTCGAGCTTAGGGATACTGAATATGTCTTTAGTAGTGCTTCATGTATGTTGATGAGTTCGAGGATGAAGTATGAGTCCGAGATACGAAATAAGCTTATTATAAGATGGCTATCAACCAAGAGTACGAGGAACATCATTGGTAAGTGGTGTTTGGTTGAGAAACTCGTAGTGCAACTGTTTCCTAATGTTCTTGTCTTGATTCTGATTGTGCCACGTGCTCTGTTGATGAGGTCAAAAGTTTGTATGTAGTTCGAAGATGAAGCATGAATCTGAGATGCGGAATAAGCCACTATAACTGCCCCCTCTCAGCCAATAGTACGATAAACCTTGTGTGAGAGTGGTATTGGTTGAGAAGTGTCATTAATGCTTCAGTTAAAATCTGGGAATCATTTCCAATGTATATTCATGAGTATCTATTTGGGTTTTTTGGGTTTCCTAGAACCAATGGTTCTAGTCAATGTTGTTTACATGGGAAATCCTTATGACGTTAGAAATTTAAAAAATCGGCTTTAAATGTTGATAACAATATAAAAGGCATTCTGAGGTGATTCTCCTTTATTCTTGTTTCTTTATCTGAAAACTTTGAACTTTTGAGAGTATGGTGACTACCGGGAACCAATCTCGTGAGTCTAGGATTTGTAAAAAAATGGAGGAATTGTGTATCCGGTATTTTGGGTACCAACCTCTGCATCTACCGACACTGATTCTTGTGTCACCTACCTATCACCGCATGTCATATGAAGAAGTGATGGAGGCGCGGGATGATTATTATTAGATGGCGCGGCTTCACTATCTGTTGACATCTGAGGCGGAGCGCCGAAATGGGCTTCGGTTGCTGGTGGAGGAAGCTGTGACAACTGAAGATGAAGTGGCAGGCGTTCATCCGAGGGAGTCTCGCCGATATTCTGCTAGTGAGTGAGTCCTTTCTAAGAAATAGGATCTTCCATCTATCTCTAGCAAGTGGGGAGGTGGAGGTTATGGTAGAAGAGGTGGCGATGATGGTGGAAATCATTTTTTTTTCTATGGACAATAAATATTGGCCATGAAGAAGATCTTTCATCTGCAATTTCCTGTTCTAACTATTTCCTGTGCCTTGCAGCATGGGATCAGAATTTGGAAGTTACTTTAATTTTTTATCCTCTTCCTTGTTGACTACTGATAGGCATTTCGAACTGGTAGTTGATGTAACTTGGAAAGTAATCTGTATATTGTATGAAGTGATAGAGTATCTGTAAGAAATTTTTTGAACTTATGTAATGTCTTCATTATGGTATCTTGATTCTTTGTATCGAACTTGTTTGTGCAGTTTTCTGTTGTAACATAGGAGTCTGCAAATTGGTGTTAGTTTATCATTGGGTATGATGAGGAAAATCAAGCTGTAAGGATTTCAGTGTGTACGGTGGTAAATGGTAGTGATAGGTGAGTTTTGAAAAAAATAGAGGAGTTCAAAAATGTGATGATAGGAAGTAGATAATTTTTGTAAGATGACTAGGTTGTGAAAAAGATATATGGTTTTTCTACGATCTTTGTCTTCGATCAGGATGACAGAATATCTCGATCTATGGAAAAAATTAATATGGTTCTGTAGGTTCCACCACTGGACTTGCGTGACTTTGTATGATGCCATTTGCATATCTGCTCGTATAAAATCTGGGGAGATAATACATAATATAGAAAGAGTGACCTGCCAAAATATTCTGGATCTTATGCAGATCTTCTGCTGTGCCATGAACTTTTCTTAAAAAATATATCCTTCATCAAAATTAGTGGGGTGATATGAATTTCCAAAGATCTTCCTGGTGGCTATAAAGTAGTCATTCTTGGTTGTTATGACTTGTTTCTTCTGTAGGGATAATTTTGCTATGGAGGTAGTGTGAATAACCATGGCGAGAACTCTTCTCAGCGTACTCATCAGACAGTAGATGGTCGATTCCATATCAAGGTTGTTGAAACTTTGTGAGCGGTATTTTCATCGAATGCCTTATGATGTTGTGATATCGGAATGGCCATTGAATTTGGTCAGACTAGATGATGAAAGTAAGCGTGCAGAGTATGATCACTTTTTCTGGTGCGATGTGCTTCATAGGTCATTGCTGAGTGCTACGGTGCGGGAACTGACTGTTTGACAGCTCGCGTGTGACAAAATATTTGAAGAGGATGCAAGGGCAGCAAGAGGAAATATAATTATCTCTAGGGAGGCAAACCATCGAGGATGTTGTAGATGTAACTGGAGAGCTCGGTAAGCTCGAAATGTGAGAGTTCGTAATAAGTAATCTATTTTTAGTATTCTTTGTTAGTACCCCAATAAATGTAAGACGAGGCAGAGTTGATGCATCGATCTGATTGAATAAGAATAAAGTATTCTGTTTTATTATTTATATACGGATATTGTGGACGAGAGCTGTAGAATTTTAACAACTGTATAGATATCTTCAAATTTTGAATATTAAACTATTTTAGGAATATAGTACGATCTTGGTAGAGTATAAAAGTAAGGTGCTTGGTCGTTTGTACTGTGTTGAGGAAGAGTGCTGAATTTGTAATGGCAGACCATAGAGACAGACGTGATGATAGTAGACATTATCATAAAAGTCATGATGATTCGTTTAACTGAAAAGACGTGCCTGTAGAGACAAAAGGGATGGTTGATGCGTGTCAGAAGGAGCCATTATTTTGAAAATTGAGGGAGAATATTGTAATGGCATGTTTTCTGGAAGGAGAATCTTCGCCAATACTTATTTGTAAAGAGAAGGTAATAAGCTAGATAAAACAAGATTTTACGTGGAAAACTCAGTAAAGGCAGAGAAAACCCACGACCTCGAGGAGGATTTATATGTAAAATCCAGTAAGATGCTAGTTATTATACGTTTTGAGTGGTGTTGGGTTTAGGAAGTAAGAATAGTAAAAGATTGCCATCCTGTAGTATCCATTCTCTGCCTGTATTTATAGTCATACATGCAGTTTTACAAAAAAAAAGAAATAGTCTCCTATTCCGGGGAGTGGGCGAACTTTGCAGATCTCTAACAGTTCTTTTTTGACCAGGCTTCAACTGCTACTTTTGGCAAGTCGAGGACTTATAGTAACTTCTAGAATGATGGTCGTCGATCAAGTGCAGTTGTCTTCGAGTACACTCTGCTGCTTACTCTTGTCGAATCTGGGGAATATGCTACTACAATCGCCTCATTCAAGATAGAAGCACTTGTGGTTGCGTCGAGAAGAAGTTAGAAGCTGAAGAGGTTAACGAATAGGAAGATGAGTCGTCTGTGTTATTTTTGAGGTCAAAGGAACTGTATGTGGTAAATTCATTTTCAAGGCACAATTAATGCGATACAGTGAATCTGGCGGAGTTACATTAGGTATAAATAGGGGGTTATTGAGGGTGGAATGGTGGTGTTTGTAAAAGGATACCGCCCCAAGTATGGTCTAAAGCGTTATCTGAAGATGAAGATGGTGAGCAACCTGAGGGAAAGATCTGGCAAAAATTGATCGGTAAGAATATTTCATGTGATCGTGTCATGGCGTTGGGTTGGGAGAGAGGTCAAACGAGAGAAGATGCATATCTGTTAGAAATAATTGTGTCATCATGCGGTGTTGAAAGTAATGGAGTGCATCAGTTTGGGGGAGAAAGGGTAACTGCTTGTGTTGATGATAAAGATTTGAAGCTCAGATGGGCGTCCAGGGATCTTGCCGAACGTTGAAGGCTTCTTACAATTTTTTGTTCCCTTTATCTGGGAAAGTAGCCTTTTAGAAGTTCAGTGACTTGAGATTCATTGAGGTTTTGAGCACTGGAAAGAGGCTTTAATGTCCAATTCTGGTGAAAAGAAAATACAGAGTAATCAGTCCTGTAAGTCGAATGTAAAAATAGATGTAGTTTGATGTAATGTAATCGAAGGATGTAGTCCCAGATGTTATGTGTAACAAAATAGAAGGAGGAAGTTGTCGAATATGAATAGCAACTTTATTCATAATAATAAATAAAGTTAATATCTTCGATATGCTATTCATGTATAATTTGATTATCAATTGAGCTTTTTTTAAAATAATCGAAGGTAAAATATCGAGCGTGCATGCACATAAAATATTTATGGGTTGGCATAACATCTCAAATGTAGTTGACTGAGTGAGTCCTAGAATGGATTTCGAGGTTGAGTGATTTGACTTTGAAATTGTAAAGTTTCAAGGCAGAGTAAATGCAGGTAAGTTGAACCAGGATTGGAGGGGGTATAAATAAGTCTTACTGCTGCAAATGTGAGCCATTCATGCAAGGTGGTGAAGGCGAGAGCTCAGGCCCGTGATGGTGTGTTCATACGTATTCAAACGATGTACTGGGTGTTGTACACTTGATATTTTGGAACTCAGAACTGTGATATGCATATGGAAGATCCAAAAGAGCCTGATTATGAAGGGATGAACGAGGCAGAAGCGAAGGAGGTTGAGGAGGACTTCGAATTTCGTGTCAAATTATAGTTTTGTCGTCCTCCTGAGCGATGTGGTGGTATGTAGACTCAAGGAAAGTTATTGATGAAGAGGGAAGATGAAGCTGCAGCTAGGGGTTTATGAAGCTGTAATGTTTAGTAGGAGTAGGTCGTTGTAAGGATTTGTTATGGTCAATGAAATGGAATGAAAATAGTTGTTTAGGATGTTTTGTCAATAGAAGTAATTTATTGTTTATTTGTCGAATGAATAATGTACTTGTTGAAATTTGGTAATGGAAAAAACTTTAAGCAAGTTTCTGGTAGAATGTCGAATATATTAATATTGTAGATGTTGTCAAACATGGACCCAAAAATATAGGAATGTGTAGGTAAAGTAGAAGTTGGGGAACTGACAAGAATAATGATTATGACAAGATATGCCCCTTTAGGTGATAGTATCAAATATAAGGAAGATGATGTTAATCGTCTTTGTGACAATATAGGTTGTCCTTTATTGTACGCGAATGTAGTCGAAAAAGTTTGTCAAGATATGAAAGGATTAGAGTGGGAGTGTAAGCATTTGTTGGCTCTAAGAAGGCGATATATCCAAGAGGTTGGGAAGAGAAATAGAAGGCGTTATGTTCAAGGATTTGAACATTCGTGAAGTGGTGCGATGAACAGTCACGTGAGGTCTATAAATATCTCTGAAGTAGGCGATTGTTCACACTTTACAAACACAGAAAAAAAAATCTTTAGTGCGAATTGCTATTGCTCGTCGCTGGATTGGTTGTCTATGAATGCGAAGGATGAGATTAGCGTACTGATTGAAAGTGCCAAGCGAGCAAAGGAGATGGATACATAAGCAGTATGTAAACAAGGTTAGTGATTCGGGCTTTGATGTTTGTTTGTTGTGATTGATTAAGGTATAGACGAATAAAATTAAGTAAAATGAATGTTGTTGTATGTTGAATTGAATCGAAAGTGAATGATTTGTAAAATAACAGTGTTAGGGTTTGATAGAGAAGTTTTAGGAAATTTGGGTTTGGGTGTGATTCGTTGGGTGTTAAGGTGGAAGAAATGGAATCGTAGGGGTTTTATGGATTGCTCTAGTGTGGGCGGTGTGAGAAATGGGTAGATATGTGTGGAGAGGGTGATTGGTTGGTGGCGCTGGGGTTACGACGCGATTGTAGCGATGAGTGGAGATGTCGTTTTGATATTACTAGATTGTTGGGGACGTTATTGTTGTTGGGATTTGGCTGGATTTTATGCCGGAGAAGCGGAAATATCAATTTTTGAATAAAGGTATTTTAGGCGGGAAATAGGTGAAGTGCGTTCGAGAAGCTGTTGAGATTCCTGTAATTCAACAAAAAGTAAACGAAATTAATAAGTTGTCGATGTTACTTATTAAAAATAGAAAAGCATCGAGAACTGAGCAGATGTGTTACTTTAATAAAAGATACCAATATGAATTAAATGATATGAACTATATTGAGAACTGTGGTAATAAGTATAAATGTAAATGATAATAGCAGATAGTAAAACGAATGATGTGTTGGAGAGTTATCTCGACAATGATATCTTTATGAATATATGAACATATATTTATCACATATGATAGATTCTAACTGTGTAAAAATTATGGAATCTGCTGTACAGGTTCGATTTAAAATGGCCGAACCAATTCAAAATGATGAAAAAGACATACGGGAGTCTGGAAGACGTAACACCTCTGATGATTGATGTGAGGACTTATGTACAATAATTGGGAGGGAGGTATATGGTAGGATCGAGTAGTGCAGATTTAGGTAGCGTGGAACAGTTTAGAGTGGCACCTAGTATTATCGAACAGGCCGAGGAGGAGGATACGGAAACGGTTATAGATCACGAGCCTCAAGCGAGTGATCGAGAAGGTAGTGGGGATGGGGAAGAAGATGTGGAGGAAGGTAAGGAGGCATGTTTGGGAGAGGGTCTAGAGACCAAAGAGATACTAAGCTTCAAGAAGAAGTATGGTATTCCTGGGGATATAAGGTTAGAGGAGTACCAATATGAAATGATCGACCAGGAAATACCTCTGAATGGTATTCTGGTTCATCGAGAACAAATAAAGAAGGGATTGAAGCTTCCCCTAAGAGCGGACCAAAAGAAATTAATGAACTTCTTTTATGTAGCACCGGGGCAGTTCAATCTGAATGTGTATGATATGTTCAGGGTCTGTGGGGCAATAAATGGTCAACTTAAGACCATGGGGGAGGAGTTAATAACTGTTGATGATTTATGCGTGTACTACACACTCAAGATGAACCCGCAGAAGCTAGGTTACCGGTACTTGGCGAGGTTCCTGAAAAGATCATTATTTTATGATATGGTGTCAACTGGGGGGCGATACACCGATGAGAGCTTACTTGTCACAAAAAATTACAAGTTCAATAAAAAACAACCCGGGGAACCCTAAAAGAGAAAAACTTTTCACTTAGGTGTGTGGTTAGGTAAATGTAATTCTCGATGTTCGAATTGTGTGAATGAGATGTAAATGTTTCTAACTTGTTTATTTTGTTTGCAGCTTTGAAAAAGGTCGACAAGAAGTCAGAAATAAAGGAAAAGTTGTACAAGGTGAGGAGAGATTTCTTTGGTAGGATCGATTACCTGGTTATCGATCAAGATCTTGTGAACACACTATTCCAAGAGGCTGGTTTAAAGAGGTCGAGGGTAAAAGGGTTGGAAGTGCTTGTTATCGATAGAAAAATGTCGGCAAGGAATAAGAGAGCCGCAGATGCTAGCTTACCTCTTGAAAATCGCTCCCTGGTTGGGTACAACACTGATACAGAGTTCGATGTAATGCTGGGAGAGTCTTTGGGAAGAAATAAAAAGATGAGGGCGGCGAGTTTTGATGTTCCTCCATTGCTTCCTCATAAAAGGAAAACTCGATAATTGACAACGAAGGAGGTGGTTGGTACTGTTAATGTAGCAGTTGTTGTGGATATGCGTTCCCCACGGGGTTCTGGAGTGTGGTCCCGAAGTAGACCAGTGGCGAGACATCGAGGAAAAAATATGTTAAAGAGTCTGAGACGGAAGTGCAGAAGACTATGGATGCTTATACGTCTAGGACGGATGAGCTGAAGACAGAGCTGGAGAATTTCCTGGTAGGGATTGATAGTTTGAATACATTTTTCATCGAGTGTCAAAGTAATTTGTCGAAGGTGAGAAATTTTAATGCTTTTCTGCGAATGAAAAAATTGGTAGGTTACCCGAATATTTATTATATGACTTTGATGCAGATTAAAAAGTTGGTAACTGAGGCGATGGGTCGCGTTGTGAGCAGTGGAGAGTTAGCAAACCAGATTATTGTCTACAAAAACTTAGAGAAAGATTTGATCGTGGAGAAGGCGGATTTAAATACAACTTTGAATAAGTATAAGCTGGATGCCAAAAAGGCGAGGGAAGCTGCGTTGGGTGAAGGGAAGAAAGTGACAGAGAAAGAGAAAAATGAGGTTTTGGCGTTACAGAAGGCCACCTTTGAAAAAGATGTAAGGGATCAAGTTGTCGATGCCCGTAATGCAATGAAGCAAGAACAGGGCAAGGCAAAGATGAATGAGGAGAAATGTGTAAAATGCATGGAAGTGAGGATGCACTATAAAGAGCAGTATGACACGTTGGAGGAGAGGAAAAAATTCTACAAGGGACTTGTAAAAGCTGGTGGTGTTGTGTTTGATGATAGCTTGGATGATGATGTACCCCAGACTCCTGATGTACACAGGGAAATCGAAGTCATCGAAGATGATGTGATGGTGGATGCTGATGGTGCCTGTCCTAGTGAGGCAGCAGATGTACAGGTTCCCGAAGGTGCCAAAAATTTGAATGGAGAAAAATCTCCATCTTAAATGTTAAACCTTGTGTCGATTGTGTTTGTTTGAGAAAGGATGTAAAAATGGTCAGTGGGACCGAAACAATTTAACTCGTATTATTGTGCTGAAACAATTTGATGTTGAGGTAAAAAAAATTATTTATAAAATAACTATGTGCACGTATTTTGTAAATAGTTCTAAGTGGCAGATTTCATAAATTGATTTTGATCGAATGTGACTATAGATCAAGCAGATAAGTGAGGAATGCTTGTTTGCGTGATATGTGAAAGATGGCCATGAAATGACAAGTTATGAGAATAAGTACCAAATGTATATCCTTAAATGGGTATCTGTATTTAGAATTTGAGAAGAACAAGAGCTCTCTTAAAGGTTGTTCGATAAGTAAAGAGTGCGAAGTAGAATATCCTGTAATTGGATATTGTTCGCGTAAAATTCAAATGATAGGCTTTAGGTATACTTGTTAAGTAGTGACCAAAAACAAATCAAGATAGTAAGGATTTTGTTTATCTGATGAATACTTGACAAATATAGATCAAGATCAAATCAAATAGTAAAGATATTGTATGTCTGATGTATACTTGACAAGTATAGATAGAGAGCAAATCAAATAGTAAGGATATTGTTTGTCTAATGAATACTTGACAAGTATAGTTTGAGATCAAACCAAATAGTAAAGATATTGTTTGTCTGATGTATACTTGACGAGTATAGATCGAGATTAAGTCAAATAGTAAAGATATTGTTTGTTTGATGGATACTTGATAAGTATAGATCGAGATCAAAGTAAATAGTAAAGATATTGTTTGTTTGATGTATACTTGACAAGTATAGATCAAGATTAAATCAAATAGTAAAGATAATATTTGTCTGATGGATATTTGATAAGTATAGATCGAGATCAAATCAAATAGTAAAGATATTGTTTGTCTGATGTATACTTGACAAGTATAGATCGAGATCAAATCAAATAGTAAAGATCAAATTGATAACAAAAGATGTTTATTTGAATTGATCAAAATGGTTGCAGTGTCTCATCTATAAAACAATTTCAGTTAAGCCGTATTCCATGAATATTCAAGTTGTATTTCATCTTCAGTCATTAGCCAATAAGTCCCACTATCTGTTTTGTTGCAAACAATGTATGGCCCTTCCCAATTTTTTGACAATTTTCCAGAATTTTTAGGCCGAGTACTATCTTGGATCCGTCGTAAGACAAGGTCTCCAATATCAAATTTCCGTTCTCAAACTTTCTTGTTGTATGCTTTTTTCAAGGTATCATGGTATCGTCCAAATTCACGATGGTCTCGGGTTTCCTCGATCCAATTGAGGTTGTAAAGGAGACTGAGTTCATTTTCTTTGTATGGAATTTTTCATTGAGTACTGGGTAGATTGAGGTCTGAAGGTATGACGGCTTTAGTGCCAAAAGCCATCATGAATGGAGTCCAGTCTGTTGAGACTCGAGGTATGGCGCAGTAGGCCCAAAGAACACTGAGCAATTCATCCACCCATCGCCCTTTCTTGTCGTCGAAACACTTGCGCAATCCTGATTTGATGCTTATCTTTATGGCTTCGGCTTGTCCATTATCTTGAGGATAATATGGTGTGGATGTTGTAAGCTAGATTTTGTATTTATGTAGGAAAGCAATTACTTTGGCGTTGATGAACTGTTTGCCATTATTGGAGCGTATCATTTGTGGACATCCAAACCTGGTGATGATGTGCTCCTAAAGGAACTTGATAACTTCGTTTTAATCAGTATGGCAGAGAGGAATTGCTTCAACCCATTTTGTAAAGTAATCAGTAGTAATAAGGACGAACCTACAGTTTCCCGATGTTGTATGGAAAAGTCCAATGATGACGATTCCCCATCATTTGAATGACCAGAGAACATTGTTGATATGCAAGTCTAAGGCCGGGCTTTTGATGTCTTGGGCATGGATTTGGCATTTGTAGCATTTTCGAACGAAGTCTTCGCAGTTCTGTCTCATCTTGGGCCCAATACAACCCTTGTGTAAAAACGCGTTATGTTGACAATCTTCCTAAAATATGTGCTCCACAGATACCTTCGTGAAGTTCTCAGATTTTGATTTAAGCTTGTTTCTAAGAAATGCATTTGATAAGTGGTCCCCCACCCATGATTTGATATAAGATGTAACCTTGGACAATGAATCTGGGGCACTTGGCCAGAAGTGACTGAGCTTCTTCTTTGTTACTGGGGTAGATGTTGGAGTTGAAATATGCATAAAATGCTCTTCTCCAGGCTTCAGGATCGTCGTCTTCAGCAATGGTGATCTGGAGTATTGATAGTATATCGAGGCTGGAATGCTCGATGATTTTGATTTCTAAAGTTATTTTTTCACTATCTCCTAGCATTGCGGCGATGTAAGCTAAAACATCGGCATGTCAATTTTCTTGTCAGGGTAAGTAAGAAATTGTTGCATGTTTAAATCTTTGTATCTTTTCTTCGACCAGAGCTGCATAATCAACCATTTTTCTCGTTATTTTGAAAGTTTTATTGTAATGATTTGCCACGAGCAAAGAGTCGACATAGACTGCTAATTCTTCTGCTTCGAGAGTAAGTGCGAGATCAAGACCATGTAAAATTCCTTCATATTCGGTTTTATTGTTGGTGGCATAGAAGATTAGTTTGATAGCTTTTTCGATTCGATGATTGGAAGGCGTGATGAGGACGATACAATCCCCGATCCTTGTGGTCCTGATGATCCGTCGTTAAAAAGTCGTCAACCAGAGCTTTTGGACCATGCGCCTGGTTCTGCTATTGAGTAATCTGTGAAGATTTCTTTGAGTTCTTCCCAATCAGGGTCCTTAACAGGAAAGTCTGCCAAAATGTTGGCCACTGCATGTCCCTTGACAGATATTTGGGGTTCGAAAAAAATGTCATATTCTCCAAGGAAAACAGACCATTACTGGATTTCTCTAAATTTTTCTTTTTTGGAGAGTACTAGTTTGAGGGGGTATTTGGTGATAACTTTGATGGAATGAGCTTGAAAATAAGGATGAAGTTTTTGAGAACTGTAGACCAGAGCGAGTTGCTATTTTTTTTTTGTCGTGTACCTTTTTCAGCAGGCATAAGTGTTTTACTGATAAAATAAATTAGTTTTTCCACTCTGCCATCTTCTCAAATAAGGACGGAACTGATCGAATCTTCAGTTGTGGATAAGTACATTGTAAGAGATTCACCATCAATTGGAGTATTGGAGTGCTCATTATAGGAGGATGCCCCAAGTACCGTTTAAGATCATGGAAAGCCATCTTATAGTTTGGAGTCCAAATGACTTCTTTTTTTTTGTTCATAAGAGAAGTGGGGTTACCACGAAGAAGGAGGTAAAGGAGTTTGCATTGATCAGATGACTTTGAGCTGAATTTGTGAAGAGCAGCAATTTTGCCTGCGAATTTTTGGACATCTTTTTTTGTTCGAGGAGATGGCATTGCCATGAGTGTTTTGATTTGTACATGATCGATTTCTATTCTTCTTTTGTTGACCAGATGTCCCAAGAATTTTCCAGATGCAGCTCTGAATTGACATTTCTTTGGGTTAAGTTTCATTTGGCACTTGCAAAGGATATCGAAAATAGTTTGGCGATTACTAGAGTGGTCCACTCATTTCAGGCTTTTGCAAATCATATGATCGATGTATACTTCCATAATTTTGCCGAGATGATCTTTGAATTTTTTAGTCGCAAGTCTTTAGTAAGTAACGCCTGTATTTTTTAAATCGAAAGGCATGACTGTGTAACAGTAGAGACTTCTGTCGGTGACGAAGGTTGTCTTTTCCTGATCTTCTTCAGCTAGTAGAACGTGATTATAACCAGAGGCTGCATCCATCATTGAAAGAAGTTCGTGTCCTGGGACTGAGTCGAGAAGTTGCAGAATTAGTAGTAGCGGAAAATTGTCTTTAGGTGTGAACTTGCAGGGTTCTGTGAAGTCAACCCAAACCCTAATTTTGTCATTTTTCTTTTGTACCACTACGATATTAGAAACCCACATCGGATATTTCGCTTCCCGAATAAATCCTACCCGAAGGAGTTTAACAATTTCTTCATTTACTGTATTGCGGAGTCGGTGGGCTAGATTCTGTCATTTTTGAATGATAGCTTTGCTATCTGGAAGGAGGTTTAGTCGGTGATAAGCGATTGAAGGATCGATGCCAGGAATTTCTTGGAAAGTCCATGCAAAAATGTCGATGTACTTCTTAAGTAGATGTATCATGGCCTCTTCTTCGTCGGTCAATAATTTAGAGCCGATGAAGGTTGTGCGTCCCGGGCCATCGAGTTCAACAGATTCGACTATCTCGGTGTCATGTTATTCAAATGTTGTTGATTTTTCTTGCTGTAGTTGCTATGCTTTGAGAAGTTTGGTTGTATGAGGGTTGGTTGTGGTATTTTCGCGCATTCGCGCAACTGCTTGGTTGCCTTTGATTTTGTAATTTTTGTAATATGTTGGAAAACGTAGTGCTTGATGATAAGTGGAAGGCACTGCTTTGATTGAATGCAACTAGCTTTGACCCAAATTTCTCAAGTATTTAGACTCTGTATCGATGACAAGAAATTTGACGAATGTAGTTTCGGTACCTGCCTGAACTGGCAGAGTGATTTATCTTGTGGCCGATTCTTTTGAACCATTGAAGCCCGTGATTGTTGTTGTCGAAACTTTTACCAAATCTGTAAGGCCTAGGACTTCAATTGTTCTTCTGAATAATACATATGTGGCGCTTCCAGTATCGATGAGAAGTATATGTAAATAGTCCTTCCCAACTTTGAGCATAATGATGAGGGAGTCATCTTGGGGGTATTTGGCGTGCCTTGTGTCAGAGTCTTCGAAGGTGATTTGGTAATGACGCTTCGATTTACTTGTGTTGTGAAGAAGTTTTGCTAATTTATCCGAGGAGGTCATTTTATAACAAGATGTAATCCGATCGTCTTGTTTTCTTTCCTTTCCTTTCTCGATCTCAATCATGTACAGGTGGCGAGCTTGCCCTTGGGCCTGATTTTGCTCCACTTCTTTATTTTTTACTTTATTCTCTAGGAATTCTATGATATCGATGACATAATTATGGAGTCTTCTAGCTAATAGGATGTGATGGAAGATTCGTATGAGGGAGTAATAGGTGTCAGTCTCATGGCTATGCACATTGTGATACTAACAAAGTGGTTTATTGGGAAGATCAGAAATTGTCTGTGGTGCGCGATAACACTCTTCTCCCTTTATCGTCGACAAGATAGTACATAGAGTTGTAGTCATTGGCAGCAAAGCTGGGACAGGTCTGTCTGGTCTGCCGTCCCTTCTTCTATTATTGTCAGTATTTCTATCGCGTTGTTTAGATACTTTAGGAGTGACTGTTCGCTGAGATGGGGTCGAAGATGTTTCTCGAAAATGGATTATAGATGAGCTTTTCATCTTATCTCAATCGATGTAGTTATTAACCACATCAATCATCTCAGTGACTGTACGCGGCTTGTGTAGAGTAAGTTCTTCTCAAACTTTTAAGTCAATATACAGGGCGGAGGTGAATGCTGGAACGACGATCTTAGGGTATGAGTTCCCTATTTTCCTTATTTCTTGTAGGAAACATTTATAAAAGTTTTCCAAGGTCTTTTTCGTACCTTACCCGAAGTAAAACATGGAGTCAACAGTGATCTTTCGCTCTCTGGCATGAGCGTAATTGGATTCAAAAAGATACTGCAACTGGCTAAACGTGGTGACGGAGGCCTCTTGGATAGTATGGAACCAACGGAGCAGTTCTTCCTTCAGGCTCATGTTGAATAGCCTACATAGCATGTGGTCAAGTTTGGAATATAATCCCACTGCGACTTTGAAATGTTGAACATGCGTAAGTGGGTCAGTCAGGCCTGCATACTGAATAAATTTGAGCATATGGAAATTATCTGGAATGGGCATAACTTCGAGATGAGGGGAGATAGGGTTTGTCTCGATTATATCAAGTGCGGACCTTCGGCCTTGAATGTCAGAATTTATGGTCTGGATCCTGTTGTTGAGGTCGTCCAAGGTGACGAATTGTTACAGGGGAAATGGTAATGCTGCAATCTAAGGAACAAAATCTTCCTATCCTTCTGGTCCCAATCGATCCTTGATTGGTCTGCTTTCAGGTGGAGGAGTTGGATGTCGAGTGCGTCGACTTCCTTGAGTTGTCGATGATAAGGATGTTAAACCAAAATGTCAAGAGGCTCTGTTTGGGTTCCCGGATCTGGATTGAGAACACGGAGCTCATCTTCACTTGGTGGATTGTCACATTGAATTACTCTTGATCTATGCTCGCTTCGAGCAAGTGGAAGGGACGTTTGTCGATGGATAAGCTGATCTTGCATTCTTCTCAGTCGTTCCATTTCTTTCTGATGTGTTTGACTCTGTTGATCTAAGGCTTTCCTCCGTTCGTCACTCTCTGTTTGAAGAGTTTGAGCGTGGACACGCTGATATTCCATTCTTTGAGCTTTTTTTGTGGCCATCTATTGCTGAAGCTTGAGTATGGCACCGTAAAGATCAATAGTTCCTGGTATTTCCTGATCTTTGACGTTACTGGAATGGCTTCTTAGGTTCATGTTTATCATTCGACGATCTTTAGATTAGTAACGGTAAAAATGTGTGGTATTTCCCACAGACGGTACCAATTGTAGTGGCATGTTTTTCGAAAGAAGAATCTTCGCCAATACTTATTCGTAAAGAGAAGGCAAGATTTTACGTGGAAAACTCAGTAAAGGCTGAGAAAAACAACGACCTCGAGGAATATTTTTGTGTAAAATCCAGTAAGATGCTAGTTATTACACGTTTTGAGTGATGTTGGGTTTAGGAATTAAGAATAGTAAAAGATTGACGTCTTGTAGTATCAATTCTTTACCTATATTTATAGTCATACAGGTAATTTTACATAAAAAAAAGAAATAGTCTCCTATTCCGGGGGAGTAGGCGAACTTTGCGGATCTCTAACAGTTATTTCTTGACCTGGCTTCAACGACTACTTTTGACAAGTCGAGGGCTTATAGTAACTTCTAGAATGATGACTTTCGATCAAGTGCAGCTGTCTTCGAGTACACTCTGCTGCTTACTCTTATCGAATCAGGGGAATATGGTATTGCAAGTATAAAAACTCGTATATCTCTCCCTCTTAAATTATCAACAGTTGTAGAAAGAGAGAAAGGATGTGCAAATCCTATTTCCAAAGAGAGAAAGTGCTTGAGCTTTGAGCTTGATCTAAGAGGAAAAGGTTCATCGGGTGATATAAGACCTGTGGAAAAGCGACAGGACCGGTCATTCTCGGGGTGACAGTCGGGTAAAGCGGAAGATTACTGTTCTTCAAGTACAGGTTGGTGATATACTACTCTATTTATTTTACTTTTTGATAGTAATCTGTATGGTAGTGTTTGTTTATCATTTTAGATTGAGGGATTCAGAAGTTTTGATAATGTAGGGGTTTATAAGATCTCTGGATAATTGATGAGAAAACTTGTAGTGTAGAAGCTTGTATATATAGATAGACTGCAGAGAGAGAAAATGTTTGCTTGGAGAAGAAGAGGGAAACTTGAAATGATTGTATTTTTTTTTGTATTTTGGCAAATTGTAAAGTAAACGTGTTGACTGAGTAGAAGGTGGGTTGTTTTTACTGTATGTAGGGTCTAATATGTAAAGTATAGATAATGATAAAATATTTTGTGTATCTGTAGGTCCAGTATGAGTTCCAAACCTAGTATTCCCATTTCCCATGAGTAAATTTGTAGTGTTTTCAAGTTCAGAAAAAACGTCCTCATCGGGAAGGGAAGACGAGTGTAGTGCAAGGGAAGAGACTGTAAATAGCGTAGAGATTATTGGAGAGGTTGAGGAATTTAGTAACATAGAGAAGGTGGTAGATAAAGGAGATACAAAAGAGAAAGATAGATTGTTTATTAGATACCCCGAGGGAGTTGACATAGGAAAGGAATTTTTGAAATATAAAAAGAAAATACAGGGAGAATGGGGAAGGTATCTGTTGGGCCAAGTTCACTGGTTTAGGGCCTATGTCCCAGGAAAAAGGAAGGATGGATTAGTAAGGATGTTAATCTCTAATATTATAATGGCCTCGGGGTATTAGGCCTGAGTAATGGGTTTTATGTTATTTGAATCAGGTCGTATATGGCCTTAAGATTCCTCTTACCTTCTTTTAAAAAAGGGTCATGAATGAATTACAATGTTGCCTTGCCCAATTGAATAGGAATGCATATGATATGATAAGAGTATGTGAGGCACTGAATGAGAAATGGGGAAAGGAAGACACTGCCAAGGAGTTCGAAGCCAATGATGTGTTGAAATTTTATAAATTAAAATATGTCAAAGGTTGAAGTAATGGTTACCTATATAGTGATTCATCGAGGTCGAAATTTTTTGATCTTGAATATGTAGGTAGACCATGAAGCGATCACCTTGTATGGGTAGGGGGTAACTATATGCAGGTTCTAGATAAACCAGCGCTCGAACTGAACAATAAATATTATAACCCGAATACGTAACGTTGACCAATCTTTGAATAACCAATAACATGTTTTCGAGCTGTTTAAATAATGCTTTGTTCCTTGCTTTGGTAGAACCCAATCCTTCATCGGCGCCTGATACAACCAGCCTGTTTGATTCGTTGCTCGAGATCAGGACGAGTTAAAGCAGGTACTTGGCGAGCTCGGTATCCGAAGGGATAAGAGGGTAGATTTCTTAGTACCCAAAGTTCAACGAGCTCACGAGAAATGAGCTACGGCTGAAAAGAAAGCTCGCCTGACTGTGGATGACGTTCTTAGTATCCCTCCTCAAGCACCTGAAAATATGAAATGAACTACACGGAGGCCGAGAAAATAAGTTCTGCAGAGTACGTCTACTACTGCGGTGGTGACCACGGAACAAGTGATCGCAAAACTTGTTTCTGGAGAAGTAAAGGGGAGACATAAAGTGATTGTGGTTACTCCTGCAAAGGCTGAGAAAAACTTGTTGAAGAGGAAACGACATGAGGAAGAGGATAGCTCTCGTACTAATCCTCATACAGCGGCCATAATGAAAGAGCTGGAGCAGAAGTACTGCCTGGTAGCTAGGGTTGATCCAAAACATCTTGACGCAGAGTATCAAGAATACACTTTCGCGGTATGTGTTTGAAATCTTTAACTGTCATATATTCAAACTAAGAGTTATTGTTCAGAACTTGTGTTTTATTATTTTATTGTATTGGTAGCTCTTCGTGCTGAATAAGGGGGCAACGAAATGTCTTGATAAGAAGAGCCAGGAGTTTAGGGCTCTTACTTTGAAGTTTGATGCCCAATCGGCACGTATGAAGAAGCTCAAAGCTGAGCTCGAGCTAGAGAAAGATAAAATAGCTGAGGATTTTAAGTGGTTACAAAAAAATATAGAGTTTTGGCGGAGCATGATGGCGTTATGTCCGAATCAGTCAAGGCACTAAAAGTGGAAAGAGATCACTTTGTCCAATCTTACTATAATTTTGGATTGACTAAAGCTGACGTGGAGCTAGGCCAAGCTGGCAGATATGATGAAATAGTTCTTCCGTCAGAGGTGGAGGATAAAATGATGGCTGATGTTGTTATTTTTCCTAAGAAAACATTGAAGCTTCCACCATAAAATACAGAGCCAGTTCGATCGGCTGAGAAAACATTGGATCCTCTGTCGGAACAAACTAATCCAGTCCATCCAGTTGGGAAAATGTTGGAACCTCCATCTGAGGTAGAAATCAGTAAGAATCTTTAAACGTTTTGTGGTATTCTTTTTTTGACTTATACATTTCGCTTGAGTTGGATGTGATTATACTCTGTATTGTATTAAACTACTTAAGTTTGATTAATGTTGTGAAATATACTCTTCTTGAATGTCTGTATGATAACAAGATATTTATAATCAGTGTAGGTGATAGAACGATTGAGAAAAACTAATTTTGAACTAGAGATAACGTTGAGTAGAAAGAGGGATTCTGTGGCTCGTATTCATCAGGTACTTAATAAAACTGAATATGAAAGAAGGCAAATTTAAATTCAATTATGAGAAAGCCTTTAAGGAGTAATATGACCTTCAATGTAGATATGTTAAGATAAAAAATAGAAAGGGATGAGGTGTTAAGAAAGAAAGAGGAAATAAGGGTATTAGTTCGAAAACTAAAAGAGCTGACCTGTTTTAATGACCCGAGTGATAAAACTAGGTGTCAAAGTATGTCAATAGCTCTGATATTGTATTTTAAGGTCGAAGTAGATAGTGAACGGGGTTTAAAAGAAGTTTATGTAGAACTTTTGAAGGAAAATGTGTAGTACCTGACCCGGTTCGACTTATGTTTTTTGCTCAAAAAGCACGTAATTATCATAGTGTAAAGGCAAGAAAATGTTCAGCTCGTGCTGGTGTGTCTATTATATGGGGAGATATAGAGTCTTTATCTGATGTGTTTAGCTTTATGTAGGATCGGTGGGCCATGAAAATTGTATTTTTTCAGGATAAGAAAAGAGCAAATAGAAGTTCAACAGCAATTAAAGGGTGAAGTAAAGGAGTCGCAAGATGTAATATCATACCATGTTGAGCAAAAAATGTCCTCAACGACGCGAATCTTAAAAGAGGTGAGTGTTCGAATGAAGGTAGAAGCTGATGTGAAGGCATTAGGTATATTGCAAAAAGAAACGCGCAGGCGGCTGCACAAGGCGCATATGCAATTGAATGAGTATCTATATCCGTCGCGAGCAAAAATTGTAGCTCGAACAAAGCATGAGCGTCATATAGTAAGTGTCATTGATTTTTATGGGGAGGAACTAGCGAGGGTAGAGAACGAATTTAGGAAGTTCCTAACGGGATGTGGGAAGAATTTTGATGTTGAGAATGCTAAGGCTGAAAATATGTGGTTTACCAAAGATGAAGGGGAATGTGGTAGGGAAAGTCCCATTCCTAGGTCGAGGAAATTGTCACCAAAAGAGGAGGAAGAGGAGGTCGAGAGTTTGATACCCCGATCACGGTGCAAACAACGCCAACAAGAGGTGGTGACTTTCATAGTTCCTATAGATGTTAAAGTAATGAATAGAAAGAGTTTGAGAGATAAATGGCAGTCCTCTCATATCTCGAAGAAGTGAAAATAGGGTATTCCCATTTTTTACCGGCCCTGCATATGTGTTAGAGCTTTGTATACTGTTTTTGATGATAAATGAAATCTATTTTCTGTGTTGATAAATAGAACGATGTATCAATATTACTCAGATACCATGTTCTTGATTAATCTTGTTAAATGTGATATGTAATCTGTTGGTATAAACAAACTATTATAAATGTAAATTGTTATGACAGGTGGAACTGGTAGCTATTCAGAGTCAATGTGACGCATAATGCGTCTGAAATGAACAATTAAACGTTGAACTAAGTTCATGTCATGGGGCACTACAGAGTGCTATTGAATTATAAGAAAAAATGAAGGTGAAGATTTTAAAAGAACGAAGCACAGTAATCCGTTTGACTGAGAAATTGTAAAAGAAAGAGGCCAAACTAGCCATTGAATAGAGAAAGATAGAGGGATTAAAATAAGTGATAAAGAAAAAGGGTGTAGAAGTTGGAGGTACTTCTGAACAAGCTAGCCAACAAGGGGCTGAATTGATTTCCGCTCGAACTCAAGTTACAGAATTGCTGGCAGTGTTAGAGGATGAAGGATATAATGTGAAAGACTTGCAATTTCAAGTAAATATGCTTGAAACGGAGATAGCGGATATGTGAGCTCGTGCTCGCAATTACAAAATATTGTGGTTAGTTGTTGATGTGATGATAAAAAAGGTGGAAGAGGTCCGCAATCAATAGAACAAAAACATGAACAAGGCTTGGATTGAGGTATATGTGCTAGAGTAGACCATTCAATCGCGAGAGGTAGATATCTTAGAGTATAAAGCCGAGAACATGAAATTGTGTGAGATGAATACCAAGTTGGAGGCGGATTTGTTTAAAGCTGTAATAAGTCTTGACGATAGTACGGTGAATAGAAATTATCGTGAGGCTGAAGTGGAGGGGGCAATGTCTATAGTTTATCATATGGAAGAATTCAAGACAGTATTGGAAGCTCGGAATGCTATGATGCGAGATGAAAAAAGAATAGTTAAAAAACACTGTGAAAGTTTGGAAGCTAAGCTGAAGAAAGATCAAGATAAACTTGGCAAGTTTATTCTTTCAAAAGGGGTAAAAACTGAGGCAGGTGATGTATACGAAGGAGATATGACAATAGTTATTTTGTTCTTTGTAGCAGAACTCAATAGGTTGGAAGCATAAAGTAGAACTGTATAAGACGATTTAGTTGTAAAAGGTGTACAATGCAAAATGAGGTTGGCTCGATCGGAGTACCTAGATCCCATAGTGTCAAGAATTGGAGCTCTTAAAGAGAGTATGATTAGGGGAGGGAAAAAAATTATTACTGGGAGAATGCAAAGTTTATGCGTGCTTGCTTGAATCGGTATGAAGAGAGTTCGATGGGTGATGATGTTAATGATAGTTCGAGAGATAGTGATTGATGATATAAAAGATAGTAAGAGTATAATAAATATTGAACTGCTTAAAAAGTAAGATCTGTATGTATGTATACTGACCTTTGTGTGAACCAATTGTATTGCAGTCGTCTTGTTTGGCGTTTAGTCATATAACAAGATGGTGGTTTGGCCGAAGCAACAAACAATCTGTAATGTATAGAAGATCAGTTTGGTTGAAGCAACAAATGATTTGTAATATATAGATGATCAGTTTGGCTGAAGCAACAAACGATCTGTAATGTATAGAGGACCAGTTTGGCTAAAGCAACAAACGATCTGTAATGTATAGATGACCAGTTTGGCTAAATCAACAAACGATCAGTAATATGTATAGAGGATCAGTTTGGCTAAAACAACAAACGATTTGTAATTTGTACATAGAAGTACTTGTTTGATATATTAGAAAAGTACTATAATGTAGGGCAATCAGACCCAAGTATTTTATTGTTGTAAGATTGACGTACAATGGATGTTAGATAGAGTATTGTATGAAATAATAGAAAGTACTCCGATGTATGGGGACCAAACATAAGTATTTCATTGATGTGAGATCGACATACAAAATAATATATTTAGGAAAGTACACTGTGATAGAGTATTATCTTCGATATAGCTTCAATCTCCTTATGTTCTAAAGATTAGGCACTCGTTCTCCATTATTATTAAGGAGATGCTTCCTTTTGCCTGGTGCAGTGGGAAATTCTCTTACAAGATCGAGGGCCCATCTTTTAAATGGCCAAACAACGTTACTGGAATGGAATTCCAAGGCTGGAGCTCAAATTTGAGGGCCATATCATTGGCAGGCATCGCATTTTCTTGCAAGTTCAATGGCTTGAGATTTCATTTTAGGTCAAAAGACTCCTTGGGTACGAACACGATTGGCTAGAGAACGTCATGCTGTGTGGGAACCGCGAGTACCTTCGTAAAGTTCATGCAGGAAGTTTTGGGCTTCTTTGTTTGATAAGCACTCGAGATAGGGTCTCGTGACTGAAATTTTGTAAAGGAGACCATTGTCCACGACGCATCGTTTAACATTATCAAGTATGCGTCATCTTCTAGTAGGATCTTTAGGGACTTCAACGTCAAACTTGTTATGAAGTCAGATATATGTGAGAAAATGTCGTTTCCAATCGTTTTCTTTCTCTTCAAGGAAACCCGTATTAACAGAATTAGAGCTTATGATATTAATGTTGGGGGTGGATAGTATTTCAATCTTGAGATAACGAGCTTATATGTCGAGGACTCCTGCCAGATAGGCTAGGGAATTAGAATGTCTGCTTTCTCTACGGGGTAAGTGTTCAATAGTAACCCTTTTGAATCTGCACATTCGGGCGGCTACTGCTGCGGTATAATCCATCATTTTTCAGTTATTCTGAAACTTCTCTGTATAATGGTTCACAATGAGTAAAGAGTCCCCGTATACACCGATAGCTCAGAAACTCCAATCTCGAGAGCCATGTCTAGTCCATGGATTAATACCTCGTATTCAGCTTCATTGTTGGTAGCGTCAAAATTGAGTCGAATTGCTTTTTCAATCCTGTCATTGGAAGGTGTGATAAGCACAATTCCGATACCTACTCTCATAGGTCCGGCAGAACCGTCAGTTAAAATATGCTAACTTTTTTAGGTTACCCAGTCTGACTTTTCCTCGAACTGTTCTTCGTTTATTTTTGTACTATCTTCTTCCCAGTCAGGATCTTCAACTGGAAAGTCTGCAAGAAAATTTGCTACCACTTGGCCTTTTTTAGAATGTACTATCTTCTTCCTAGTCAAGATTTTCTACTGGGAAGTTTGCAAGAAAATTTGCTATCACTTGGCCTTTCTCAGAATGTCGTGGTTCGAAACGGATGTTATGTTCACCAAGAGTTACTGACCATTGTTATACTCGTCTGGATTTTTATTGTTTGGATAAGATTTCTCGCAAATGATAATTGGTCATTACTCGAATTGAGTGGGATTAAAAATATTGTTTCAACTTTTGTGACGTATATACGAGAGCTAAAAGTAGTTTCTCGACTTTGGTATACCGGGATTCTGCTGGAGTGAGAGTTTTGTTGATGAAGTAGACATGTTTCTCCATCTTCTCATCAAGCCGAATGAGAACATAACTTAATGATTCCTCGGTAACGGCAAGATAAATGGTGAGTTCTTCCCCTTCTGTAGGTGTACTCATCACTGGTGGTTTCCCCAAATAAAGTTTGAGTTCCTGAAATGCTGTGTCACATTCTGCTGTCCACTCGGTCTCAGGATCCTTCTTAGATTTCTTTTTTGTTGTTCCTTCGTGCAAAAGGTCGAATAACTATTGACACTAATCCGAAGACTTTGAGACAAAACGATTTATTGCAGCAATCTTGCCTGCTAACTTTTGTACATCTTTCTTTGTTTTTGGAGAATGCATAAACAACATTGCGCGAATACAATCTGGATAAGCTTTTATGCCTCGCTTGCTGATCAAATGTCCCAAGAATTTGCCTGACTGAACTCCGAATTGGCATTTGTCAGGATTGAGTCTCATCTTGTAGAAACGTAGAATTTTGAAAGTTGTTTGTAAATCTGCAATTTGATTATCCCTTTTGAGACTTTTACATGACATATCATCAATGTAGACTTCCATCATTATTTCAAGGTGATCTTTGAACATCTTTGCCATCAATCTTTGATAAGTAGCTCTAACATTCTTGAGATAGAATGGCATAACCTTATAACAGTACAAGCCGTACTCTGTAATGAAAGTTATTTTCTCTTAATCGTCGAGTAGCAGAGGTATCTGATTATACCCTGATGCTGCATCCATCATGGATAAGAGTTCGTGTCCCGCAGTAGAATCAAACAGATGGTTTATGATAAGAAGTCGAAAACTATCCTTTGAAGTATGTTTGTTGAGGTTCGTGAAATCCACGCACACTCTGATCTTACCATTTTTCTTTGGCACAGCTACGATGTTCGAGATCCATTCTGGATAATTGGTTTTTCAGATAAAACTAGCTTCAATTAGTTTATCGATCTCTTTGCTGACTTCTTCCAAGAGTCTTGGTGCTAAAGTCCTCTGCTTTTGTTTGACAACTTCAACTTTATCTTTCAAATTAAGTTTATGGCAGGCTAGATTGGGATTAATGCCTGACATTTTATGAAAAGTCCAAGCGAAGACATTATTGTTGTCTTTAAGGAACTGGATAAGAGCATCTTGTTCTACTGTGGTCAGAAGAGTGCCAATGTATGTTCCTCGCTTGTCCCCACTGATTTTGACATACTCTATTATTTATGCACTTGGCAGCAGGCTTTCTATAAAATTCACTATAAAGTTTTCTGTATTGTTCCCTGATGTTTTCTATAATTACTATGCGAGTTGTGGCTTTGAGAGCTTTAGTTCAATGGCAAAAGAGTTTTCACATGCTCGAGCTAACTTCTGGCTTCCTTTGATTTCGTAAATGACGTCTTCCCATTCAAATTGCAGTGCCAAATGATAGGTCGATGGAATAGCTCGCTTGTTATGTATGTAACCAACAACGTCCCATTATACCCAAATAACAGGATTTTGCATTGATAACATAAAAGATAGCGTCAACTATTGTTGGTCCTGCCGTAATAGGAAGTCTGATCTTTCCCACACGTTCTTCTCTAGAACCATTAAACCCACATATGCCACTGGGCTGCACCTTATCGGCCCGTCCCATCTGATCAATAGTGTTTTAAAACAATAGTTCAATACTACTACCAGTATTTATCATCATTGTGTGTAGTACAACATTTCTCATTTTAAGCATGATTACCAAAGCATCATGATGAGGAAAGTTGACATGATGACCATCACAGTCATCGAAAGAAATCCTTGTTCGTTGGGAGCTGGATACATGAAGTAAATGATTTTTATCATTCATGGATAGGTCGTGACATTGGCCGACACGTCGTCTTTTGCTTCTGTTCGATTGGTTGATAGTCTAAGTCTCAATGAAGTAGCTGAGCTGGATATGGTACAAATGCTTATTCCCTGCCAGTTCTTCGATCTGTACGGCTTCTATAGGAAGTTTGTAGCTCCCGTTCTTGTAACTCTCCACGTCCACGATGTATTCATGCATTCGTCCATTCACAAAAATATACTCCAATAAACGTTATAAAGGAAAACAGTATTCTGTCTCATGATGTCGAACTTTGTGGTGAATGCAATAGGGTTTGTTCTCAATGGGTTAGAGATATTGTGCATTGCGAAAAAACTTATCCTTTTGGAGTATAGGATAAATGTTGGCTATTGTTACATTCATTTTGGGAAGACAGGGTTTTGGCAAGTTACTACCCTTCCAAGGTCGTTTATCATTAGATTTTGTTCGCTTCCTGTCTCCTCCCTGATTAGCAGCACGGTTAAAATCTTGGCCTTTGGATTGATCTGTAGCTGTCAATGTTGATTTTTGAGTTTTCTGTCTATCGGACACCATTCTTTCGAGGTCGATGCACCCGTTAACTTTTTCGATTATGTCCTCCAGAGTTGTGGGTTTGTTTAGGATAAGGTACTCATTCACCCTTCCATCAACGAGTAGAGCATTTGTAAAAGCTGAAATAGTAATCTTTTGATCGAGCCGATCAACTTTTCGAGCAAACTCCAAGAACTTCTTAGTGAATGTCTCGAGTTTTTCTCCTGGCATTTGCTTAAGGCTGAAAAGAGAATATAAATTATCTTCTTTGTCTCTGTTGTACAAGTAATTTTTTACGAAGAGTTTGCACAATTGCTCGAAAGTTGTAATGGATCCTTCGGGTAATGTGTGGAACCATCGCAGGGGTTCGCCTGATAAACTGGTAGGAAAGAGCCGACATAGAATGTGATTAGATGTTGAATGTAAGCATAAAGCGTCCTGGAACTCTTAAACATGCTCCACTGGATTAGTCCTTTTGTATTTTCGAATCATCAGAGTATGGAATCCGGTTGGGTGTCGTCATCCAGTAGCTCCTGTACGATTGGGCTCTTCTATAATATGTTATGGATTCCTTTAGCAGTCTAAGTCTAAGCTTCAAGTAATTCTTTGATTCGCTTGTCAACATGCTTCTGAGTCACATATTGTCGAGCTGTAGTAGCTGGGAATGTGACGCGTCCTTCTCCAGGATTGTAGTCACCACTCCCTTACTTAAACGGTTTTTTGATGGAACTTAAACTCTTCGAGGTAGATTCTCAGTCTGTCTGATTCCCGCTAGGCCGCCATCTACCTCTTAGTGAACTTCATGGATCTGGATAGGTTCATTCTCCCGCTGGTGATGGTTAGATCGAAGTGCACCTCCTAAGTTATGACTCTTTGGTAGAGGTCCTATTCGGTCATGAACAAAAATTCGCGAGCCTTCTGGTTGTATGCCTTTGTTCTTCTGGGTGGTGATCTGCTGACCCTGCAGAACTTTCAACGTATCTTGTACATTCGCTAGTTGTTATTCCAGAGTGGCGCGCCTTTCTGTTTCAGAGTTTATATTAGCACGCAGCTCTACTAGAACGGCATTTTCTTCTGCTGGAGTGACCGGCGTGATCTGATCTGGAAGTGTCATCCTGAAAGAAGATGATAGGAGGTTTATGAGGCAATGGGTTTGAGAACTTTGGTTCCCACAGATGGCGCCAAATATAATAGCCTAATTCTGGGATTCAGACTTAGTCTCTACACCAGATGTGTTTAGGATGATCAAGAACAATAAGTAATAACTAACAAGATAATTTAGCGTGGAAAGCCTTTGAATAGGTTAAAAACCACGACCTCTCTTGAGGATTTTGAGAAATAGAGAATGATATTATTGAGAGTGCCAGCTTATTACAATAAGTGTTATGAGTAGGTGGAATGTTAGAATGAAGATTCTTCTGTCCCCCATCTCGAATTATTTAGTCCTATTTATAGGTTTTATAATATGACCGTTTGACGACCATTAAGATTCTTAATGATGGACGTTACAAAATATCTGATTGATTATTCTTTGACCAGATTGTGTAACGTTCTGATCTTTGCTGCTGCTTAACGGCTTTATGGATGACTGTACGTTTGTTTACCTCGAACTGTTGATGTAGAGGTCGAAAGTGATGACTCGAGCTTAGGGATACTGAATATGTCTTTAGTAGTGCTTTTTGTATGTTGATGAGTTCGAGGATGAAGTATGAGTCCGAGATGGAAAATAAGTTTTTTACAAGACGATTCTCAACCAAGAGTACGATGAGCATTATGGGCGAGTGGTGTTTGGTTGAGAAACTCGTGCTGCAACTGTTTCTTGATGTTGTTGTCTTGATTCTGATTGTGCTACGTGCTCTGTTGATGAGGTCAGAAGTTCGTATGTAGTTCAAAGATGAAGCATGAGTCTGAGATGCGTAATAAGCCACTACAGGACTCACTTTCAATTTTCTCTCTCTTCAATCCCTCATCTCCTTTCAATCAAGTAATCAGATGATAAAGTTCATGAGAAAATGTTTGGCTCCCCGAAATGTGGTTTGCAAGATACAAGGTTTGATTAACTCTTTGAGTTTACACTAGGTTTAGTCCCAATAATTTAAGGGTTGCAAGGAAAAATTTGAAGGTAATAAATCGTAAGGAATGAAACACGCCACTAACCACATTACCATCAAAATCTCTGCCCTGTTTTATCAGGTTCCATTAACTAGTTAGACGAGTACCTTTGACAAATAATTTGGGTGAAATCTAAAATAATATGGTGAAATGATCTAAATGTTGTCTAACAACCAGTACTTCTCTGCCCTATGAGCTTTTGATCGTCTCTAGAATCTAGAAAACCATTACTTCTCTGGCCTATGATTTAAATGTTGTCTAACAATAATTTCAGGTTTTTGTCGCAATGAGGTGTTATTCGCATGGCGTTTTCTTGAGAACTTTAATATAGAGAACAGTTTGAGATGAAGCGGAGATTAAGAGGATTATAGAGGGGATGTTTACAAAGAGAAAAGAAACCCATAAACTGAAAGATACTGAATAAAGAGAAAACTCGAGCTGAAGGAGATGAGAGATTGAAGAGAGAAGAAAATTTAAAAGTGTATTAAATACGTGTAAAATTTCTATTGGACAAAGAGCAAAAGTAGCCAATTGGAGTAGGAACAAAAATGTACTCCTCTTAAGTCTTATACAAACAAGAGACATCTTAGCCAAAAATGTACTCCTTTTTCTTCTTCTCTTTACTCCGTCACTCTCAGATTCCGAAGAGGATAAAGAAAAGGACTGGGGGTAAGAGGCCGGAAGAAAACGTAGAAGATTTCCAGAATTTGATACGTGATTTCTTTCAATCAATACCACCATGGATCATGACCAGTAGTGTCACCAATCAAGGCCGAGACGAAAATGATTATTGGCTTAAACATTAGGAAAATACAAAATCAACATTGTTTCTCTTTCTTACTACCAGTAATGTATGAGCCTATACACTGCCTGTAAGAAAGAAAAAGGAGGGAACACGAGCAAAAGGAGGGTATAAATGCAGCAGCTGGGTTGGTTCAAAGCCACCCCAAAAGTGTTCTTCACTTGAGTTGAGTGGTTTTGCCCTCAAAGCATTAGGCGAGTTGATTGGCTTTTGTTGAGAATCGAGGTAGCTACTCTCTCTTCTACGCCAAAAATGATACGCAGAATATGCCGAATAAATAAACAATCAATCAAAGAACAATAAACAAAGACAAGTATTTTCCCGGATGATGAAAAATTGTTCCCCACGAACAATTCACTATGATCAACTAAGTTACACACGATCTTCTTCAAGTTCCCTTAAGCTTTGTAATGGAGTCTATCAAACTCTAGTTCTCTAGAATTAAACTCACAGAAGATTAAACTAACAAATAACTTAAATCTCCCTTATATACTTAAGAGAATTATAACAAACATAACAAATCTCGAGGCAAACTCAACGTCCCAAACGAACTTCTAAAGCCAGCCTACGCAGTTTTCGTTCAAACAACTCTAAGCTCGTTCGAACGACTTCGACGGAACCAAATTTTTAGCACTAGAAACAAACATCTCGTTCGAACAACATTGACAAAACCAAGTTTCCAACCTAGAAAATAAGTATCTCGTTCGAACGACCATCAATTCGAGTTCACCTTAACAGCTTTGCCATAAAAAAAACCTCACTCTTGTTTTGCGTCATCTTTTAATTTGAAGCAGTATGGTTTTTAGTTACAATGTATTTGTTCTTTTAAGAAAACCAATTCACTAAATTACTATGGACTTTTATTAGCAATTCAAGTATAGTAATATTTCGCTTGTACAATCTATAACGATGTAAAGAGCAAATACTACAGAATCTGACTTTCAACTTCAAACAAAAATTAAAACTTACGACAAGAAGGCATTCCCACCTCCAAGTTATTAATGGGGATTATGGGGTACAAGAAATGAGTGGAAGAATAAGACATGAAATATTGATATAATTTCAGAATGATCTACTCCTGCGTATAACAATATTTCTTTTTCATAGCTCTGTTTTGCTTTGGGTTTGGGGACCGATACTTCTACAACATTATAAGAGGATAATCATTTCTGAAAATGTAAACTATTGAATCAGAGAATCGCAACAGAGGTTACTATCATACAAAAAAAAATAACAGAGGGATTAAAAGTACTACATACTTTGAAAGCTAACTCTTGTAGAACAGAAATGTAACCTGCTATTGGGGGATTGTCCCGGCACAACGTATTGGGATTCTTGCTTTTGAGTTCTAAAGATGTAAGAAGCTCACATAACTACACCACCTGAGATATCTAAATTGAGCCCGGATAACATCCCAATCAACTGAGCTAGGTACGACCCACATTCGGTACATTTATTCGCTTGCATCTTTGGACTCATTATGAAAGCCTGGAAAGACAATCCTACCTTGTTGTGCATCCATAAGTTCAGGAATCTTGTCTTGATACTTCGTCACAAACTTAGTCAAGAATACCTTCCCGTTCTGAATTAGCTCTGAGGGTATATTTACGTCTTTCTTAAACAGAATGCCCTTTGAAAAGAGAATTTGAAGAACTGAGCACCTGGGAATAATCCTCCTCTCTAGACTAAGAATCATAAGATTGGGGTATTTTGAAACCACAGAAGCACTCCATCCCAATTTTTTCACAAAGAAATCCATCAATTTCTTGATCTTCTTCTCGGAAGATATCACAAAAAAGGGTTGAAGTTTGAAGGCCAAGAAAAATTCTCCTTCGGACAAACCAAAATTCTTATAAGCTACCATTTTCTTCTCCCATGTTGATTCACTTAATTGTGTCAACATTCCTACAGATCTTATGAATCCTTTAGTGTTAGGATTGAAACCCAAATTGTTAGCCTTCAAAATGGCCACCTCCAACCTGACAGGTTTTAGCATCAGTGCTAACGGGTGACAGCTGATTAACATTGATATATTGGGTTCAGGCATACCATAGGTTTGCAACATCGAGATGTTCGGACTCATAACTTTCTCTACATTGTACAGAAGTATATTGGGATATCTCTTGAGCACAGTGACGAGTTTTTCGTCAGTGTGCACAAAGGTTTTTATGAAATGACAAGATGGGATTATATGATTCCCCAGGTCCCTTAAAAGGAGTGAAGGGTACCTAGAAATCATCTTTGCAAGCTCGGAATTCAACATCCCTAATGATTTGAAGAACTCGAACTTTGGTTTAAGGGTTTGTTCTGGGTTGGCTATAACAAGTAGAGAAGGGCGTTTTGTGACAAAGTCTGTGATTTGGGCATCGCTGAAACCATGTTTTCTGAACAACTCAACAACAGCTTCTGCTTCTTTAAAAGATTTGATTTTCCTTGAGACCTTAGTAGCTGATTCTAATGAGAACCCAAATGAGTTAACAAGGTAAGGAATAGTGGGTGATTTCTCATTTGTTGATTCTGATATTGATTTGAGAGATTGGGTTTGAAGAAACCAAAAATGGGGTCTTGTTGTTGTTAAAGGAAGTCTAGTTCGTACAATTAGAAGTTGTTTGCATAGAAAACGAAACATTTTTCTGGTTGAATTAGAGGATGAATTTTGGATTAAACTTACTAATTTGAAGATTTCAAATGATTTGAGCTGCTGCCTCCTTCAAACTTCGATTAAACATTTTGCTGCTGCTGGCTGCTGCCTCCTTCAAACTTCCCTACAAAATAGCATTGAACCACAACTTGGCTTTTTGGGTTAAAATAGGTATGCGAGGGAGAAAAGGTTGCCCAATTGAACGTCAAATATAAAAAAAACAAAAAAAATAAAAAAACAACAACAACAACAACAACAACAACGTTCCTGGTCAGTTATTTCCTTCAAAATTTACTGAGAGCATCCCAATGATTTATTCCCCTGTTTCATCCTGACGTGGCACATGCCTATGGGTCGCTTACCACCCATTTGAATTATGTTTAATTTTATGCTTAACTTATGCTCTATTGGAGAGGTCCAATATGGGTTATTAACAGTTTCTATTTTTTAGGTTAATTTCCTAATTGGATAGGTTAGGGGAGTTATAATAGGAGTGAACTTAGGGAAACCTAGGCTATAAAGGGAGAGGGTTGTGTAATTTCAATACTCTTTTGTTAATGAAAAATTGATTTGTTTAGTAGAAACTAATAGTTTTCTCTAACTCTCAAACACAACGTGATCTTCTTACGAATCTCGCTTTCACATTCGTAGTAATCATGTCAATTGGTACCAGAGCTGCGTTAGAATCCAGTGTAATTAGTTTCAAGAGCAAAGATGCCTCGTGGAAGACCCGCGACGAAGAAACCTACTATCGCTCAAGGTGTAACAACCGTAATAGAGAGGCTTGATAAGCTTATCGAGGCTTTGGGTAAAGAAGTTTTTTTCCCGCCCCTCCAATCAACGACAATTTTACCGCCTATTTACGACGACTATCCCAAAGATTGGAGCACCACCGTGGAGACCGGTGAACCAAAAACCCCGTTTGCACGTCTTTTCGTTGATAGAGACGTGAGATCGGAAACCCCGATTTTTGATACGGCGAGCAAGGAGACGCCGACCATTTTGGAAGGTCCGGTTAATGACCAACCATCAGCGACTGCAAGTGGCACCGACGAAGATAAGGTTGTCGTTACCATGACAACCAGCGATCCTAGAGTTCCAGCAGTCGCAACGACTGTCGTCGTCAACAGAAGAAAAAAAATCCAGATAAGAATTTGACCAAAAATTTAGCCGATTCACAAACCCTATAATCCATAGCAGTTGCAGGTTTCGAGATAGAGGATACTGGATTGTCTCACGGAGTCCATGATGAATCTCCGATTGGAGCTTTAACCAGGAACATTAGTTCTAAGAACCACAAAATTAATTTTACAGGTTTGCGAAGAAAAGAAATCACAGTTCGAGGAAGAGAAGAAATGGATCCTAGAGAGAGAGAGATGCTCTCTCATGTATCCAGCACGTATGGGTTTTAAACCCATATCCAAAGCCATCAAACCCGCATCGGTTTTAAAATCATAACTCAAACTTGCTAGTGTATATTTCCTAGCCCTATATATTAGACTCCGTTCCAAGATTGTTACTGCCATGAGTAGTGTGCCTAAAAAAAACCCCATGAAATTGTTACAGGAAGATGGGTTTTTTTGTTCTGTTTTCTTCTTCTTCTTCTTTTACCTCTTTGCAGCCATTGATTTGAAATGCTTATCTGAGAATTATAGAGGATTATAGAGAAAACATGGGCTGAAGGAGATGAGAGATTGAAGTGAGAATACAATTTAAAAGTGGGTTCCAACTTAGCTGCCGCACAGGCATAAAATATAGTGTCAAATTTCTATTGGACAAAGAGCAAAAGGAGCAAATTGGAGGACCAAAAATGCACTCCTCTTAGAGCATCTAGTGTAGGCTCCTTATAGTTAATATAAAGAGGAGAAAGCGATAAAAACCAAATTTATAGTCTCCCCAAGAGGGTAGTTATTTTGGGTTTCAATACTCTCTCTCCTTAACAATGAAGATAGAGAAATAAATTTTGGGTAGCCATCTAGGACAACTTTATTACGTGGAAAACGTTTTTTTTTTAACTAAAATTAATATGTAGAAAGTGTTTCGAAAAGTTAAAACTACTTTTACTCAATAAATTTATGACACGTCACCTATTAAACTTGTTATTTTGAGGAGTTAAGTTTTTGTAGGACATTCAAATCTCATATCCACATTATACCACTAGTTAAAATTATAGGTAATCTGCACTGAATGCTCTTATACAAATAAGGTTGTTTTTCCCTTTTTATCTTGTAGGTGCTTTTACGCTTTATAGAACACGTGCAAGAAAAGCCAAATAAAGTATTTGGTGAGCATAAAATCTATAAAATCTCATTAATGGATTCACTTGCAAGGATTTATCTCGACACGTGGTCATTGTATTTAAGAAAATATCACTAATTAAACAAATATGATAAATTGTGATCCCGACTCACATTTATTTTATGCGGAAAAAAACAGTTGGGTTTTGAAAATTTATTGATTAATCTTAAACTTCTTCTTTATATATTATTCCGGGCACAATCGTCATACAAAAGGAATTACCTCAACTTATTTTTTGAGTTATTAGCCATTAAAAGTTTGCCATCATTGTATAAAAAAGGCAGGTTGATCTCCAATAATAAACCAAACACAAAACAAAAGAAACTACAATCACACATGTTAAACCAATATGTCTACAGATTAACATATTTGTTATTGAAAAGAATTGTAGACTGCATGAGGACCCCTCTCTTTTCATTTCCAAATTTATGTTTGACTCTAGAATATATGTAACTAGTTAAGCAATCACGAAAAACAGACCAAAGCAACGAAACTAAGTACTATTGATAAGAGCCATAGGATACATATAGTAATGAAACCTTGATTAGTTGCTTTTATTATTTGAAATGGAGAACCAAACTAGAAATACTTACAAAAATCATGTCAAAAATAAAGAAGAAAAATAGGGTCTCCTACAACTTTTACATCGAATCAACTGATTCAAGGGAGGCGCCTGTTTTGGTTGAAGTACGACTGTTAGTTGGCATCAACTTAGACCGTTTTACATCCAAGTTGACGAAAGTGATCTGTGTAACCTGTAATGCAACGATTTGTTGTGCGTCGTTGGTGAACATAAATATTGTCCCCCTTCTTCAGCTTCAGGGGTGACAATAATAATTGCTGTTGATTTCCCACTTTCTCCTTTGGTGTTTTTCCAAGAAGAAACAATAATGCACAATACCTATTTTCGATGCCACTAATTCCCAAAAAAATATATACATTTGTCTCTTCTTGTAATCAAGGCACTCTGAAAATAGAGTGTCCCCAAGTACAACCTGCATAAACATATCTAATTAGGAGAAAAAACTATCGTCTATAGTTGTAATGAGCTAATGATCCATGGCAGGATCATTAGAAATTTCTTGAAGAGAGGTATTTGATAGAAAATGTTACTAATTTCTTAGTCGTGCTGGTGGTGATGACATTATATGTACGCCTTGCTTATTTATAGATGAGGTTGAATTTTATTTTTACCTTGTAGCCGCTTTGTACGCTCTATAGGACATGTACAAGAATTTGGTGAGCATAGAATCTACAAAATCTAACTAGCAAAGTCACTCACTGGGATTTATCCCGATTTATAAAACATGTGCGCTCTATATAAAAAGATCTCACATTCCCAAGGATTAGTCAGGTAAAATAGTGATAAATTATTATCTGAATCCCTATCCTTAGCAAAAAAAAAAAAAAAAAAACAAGAAGAAAAAATCTATAATAATGTAGAAAAGTTGATATCTTTTATCTACAAAAATCTGGAAAAGTTTAGATCCTTCAAATTTATCAATTTAGAAGGATATACTACTTTTTCATCATCATTTTCGCGATCCAATATAGAATTTGATATATTACTTGGGATTTGCACTACTTATGAATAGCTTTATGCAATTTTATCATTGGGCATCATATTTATTTTATGTCGAAAGAATAATTTGTTTTTTAAAATTATTAATCTTGAACTTCTTATGTATTATTTTGAGCACAATCGAAATTAGCTCAATTTATCAATTGAGTTACACGCCATTAAAAATTCATGGTCGTTATATAAAATAAGGCGTGTTGATCTCCAATAATAAACTAAACATAAAATAAAAGAAACTGCAATCACGCATGTTTTGACCAATATGTTTAGGGATTAACATATTTGCAACCAAAAAGAATTGTATAGACTACAGGAGAACCCACTCTTTCCAATTTCATATTTATGTTTCACTCTAGAATATATGACTAGTTAAGTAATGAAACTAAGCAATATCTATTGGACTCACCGGACACATAAAGTAATGAAACCTTGATTAGTTGACTTTATTATCTAATGCAAAACACTAAACTGGAGAAAACTTACATGGTCACATCATGGACAAAAAAAGGAAGGAAAGAAGAAAAATAGGAACTTCTAGGACTCTTTTGTCGCCTGAGTTGATTCAGGGGAGGCGTCTTGGCAAAGTCATGGAACGTTTCATCGTCCAAGTTAACTAAAGGGATCTGTGGATCCTACAACGAAACGATCCGTTATGTGTTGTAGGAGCACAAATACAATGTGTTTGCTGCTTTGTTGAGATTATCACCAATTCTCCTCCCTTATTGTTCTTCGGTGATGACACAACAACCCTTGTACGAGAGAATATTCTCTCTCCCTCTCTCTCCAAATGGATTTCTAATTTGGAAGGTCTATTACGTACATACGGGTTTTTATAGAAGTTAATTTTGATGACACCATTTATTTACCATAAATTTTTTCCAATGAATTACCAGATGTTAGGAAAATTATCTCAGATTTTAAAAATTAAAGATTTTGATTTTATTTTGATACTAGTTGATACGCGTGGCTCGATACAATTGGACTCGTTATCTACCCATATCTTGCGTGGGTAGATAACGAGTTATCCTCGACACTATAAGACTAAGAAAGCGTGGGCTTCAAGACTACAACTCTAATAATAGGTGCCATAATTAGTTTTTTTTTTCTACCAGTATTTGAAATAATAATAATAGCAATAACAACTAGTTTAAGTTTTGGTATAAGTTTTAAAGAAAAATTTAGCCAAATTATTCGATTCTATACACGTAGTGACATAAAATTTAAGAGGTAGAACGACGTATAATTTGGTGCAGTTAGGGTTGGCAGTTCGGGTCGGGCCATGAATAGTATTCTTATCAGGCCAGGTCAGGCTAGCTAATGGTGAACTTAGCTCGCAACCCTCACATGAAATATATGAGCGGGCTATATGTGGGGTGGGTTCAGGTTGGACTACACGGGCCGGGCTATATGGGCCTCGTATCTAATCCTATTTCGCTCCTTGAATCTTACCCAATATTAACCTTTACAATTACTAATCAACCATTAATGGAAGCAATAAAGTCCTAACCCAATTTCAAACGCTTTTTGTCGGTTCGACTCAAATCAATCAAAAACAAAATACCCCATGAAGCACTCCCATAATTATGAGAACCCATATATCTTAAAATCATACTGAAAGAGAGAGAGAGAGGAACAAAGGATGAGAAAAACCGATGGAGATGGTTTTACTTCAAATCTGAAACCCTTGGTCCGGTCTGGGTTCGGGCCAGTTTGGGTTGGGCCACCGGCCGTCCTATAACAATAAAAATGGCCCGCGGCCCACCCATATAGCCAATTAGGTCGGGCGGAATATAAACAGTATCCAGCCCTAGGCGTAGTTGGGATTCTAAAACATTTGGTGGCATAACAGACTATTATTTGTCTTTTTTAGAAGATGAAAATAGACTGAAAGTTCTTTCGAATCCAATGGATGTGTTTTAAATCTAAATACTCAAAACATATCCAAACAGTCTAAAAATGCATTGACTTGCGAGAAATTGGTCACAAACGGTTTAGATTCCATATTAGTCTAAAGGTTATTCCTTTAACTTAAACCTTGAAGAAGAAGGGAAAAAAATGTGAAACTCGCAAAGGCATTTTAAACATAGGAAGAAAAAAAAGTTTGTATAAAGCTTTTTTCACGTGGATTTTACTAATTTGGGAGCAAGGGACGTTTATAAGTGTTGGCTAACATCGATTTAAAACGCTTCATGTAGCGGCTTATTCCGCATCTCGAGCTCATGCTTCATCTTCGAACTACATACGAACTTTCAACCTCAACAACAGAGCATGTGGCACAATAAGAAATAAGACAGCAGCATCAGGAAACACATACAACACGAGTTTCTCAACCAACACCACTCATCCCTGACGCTACTAGTGTTATTGCTTGAGCGCCGTCTTGTAATAACCTATTTCGTATCTCGAACTCAAAGCTTCATCCTCGACCTCATCAGTATACAAGAAAGCACTACTAAAGACATATTCAATATTCCTCAGTTTGAGTCATCGCTTTCGACCTCCACGACAACAGTTCGATTTACGCAAGTGTACAGTCATCAATAGTACCGTTGTACAACAACAGAGGTCAGAACGTTACACTATCTGGTCAAATATTATCTTGCATATACTTTGTAACGTCCACCATTAAGAATATTAAAGGTCATCAAACGGTCATATTATATGACCTATAAGTAGAACCAGAGAATAACAGATTACGGACATGCAATTCTATACAGAAGAATCCTTACCCTGAAATTCCATATACTTAAAGTGCTCATTGTAATAAGTTAGCAACTTCAATAAGATCATCTTCTCTTTCTCAAAACCCTCAAGAGAGGTCGTGGTTTTTAACCTATTCAAAGGTTTTTCATGCTTAATTATCTTGTTGATTACTATTTATTATACTTGAGCATTCTAGACACCTTTGGTGTAAAGACTAAGCCAGAATTCTGGAATTAGGCCATTACATTTGGCACCGTCTGTGGGAACCAAAGTTCTCAAACCCATAGTCTCAAAAACCACTGATCATCTCCTTTCAGAATGTCACCTCCAGTTCAGAGTACGCCAATAGTTCTAGCAGAAGAAAATATAGCACTAGCGAATCTGCAGGCCACCTTAAATTCTGAAATAGAAAGATGTGCTGCTTTGGAGCAACAGCTAGAGAGTGTACAAGACACACTAAAAGTCTTACAAGGTCAGCAAGTCGCCATCCAGAAGAACAAAGCCGCGCAACCTGAAGGCTCACGATTTTCCATTCATGACAGAATAGGACCCCCTCCGAAAGGCAATCATGTAGGAGGCGTGCTTCGATCTGACCATCATCAACAGGAAATGGAGCCCATCCTGATTCAGGAGGCCTACCAGGAAGTAGATGGCGGCCCAGCGGGAGTCAGAAAGATTGATAATCCATCACGAAGAGTTTGAATCCCTGTAAAAGACCGTCTAAGCGAAGGAAGTGGCGACCATAATCCTAGAGAATGACGTATCAACCGCTCGACCACCGCAGTTCGATAATATATGACTCATGAACATGTCGAGAGAAGAATCAATGAAATGCTCGAAGCTTAGACTCCGACTAAAGGAACATATAATAGATTACAGAAGAGCCCGATCGCACAGGAGCTACTGGATGGCGAAGTCCCCACCGGGTTCCATACTCCGAAGATCCAAAAATACAAAGGAACTGACCCAGTGGAACACGTCCAAGAGTTCCAAGATGCTTTGGGTCTACATTTCACGTCCAATAACATTCTCTGCCGACTCTTTCCGACTAGCTTATCAGGCAAACCCCTACGATGGTTTCACACACTGCCTGAAGGATTCATCATAACTTTCCAACAGCTGTGAGAACTCTTCGTCAAGAATTACTCGCACAACAGAGATAAAGAAGAAAACCAATATTCCCTTTTAAGCCTTAAGTAGATGCTAGGAGAGAAGCTTGAGTCGTTCACTAAGAAGTTCTTGGAGTTAGCTCCAAAACTAGATCAACTCGATTAAAAGATTACTATTTCGGCTTTAACCAATGCGTTACTTATTGATGGACGGGCAAGGAGTATCTCGTCCTCAACAAATCAGCAACTTTGGAAGACATGATCGAAAAGGTCAACGATTATATCGACCTGAAAAGAATGGTGTCTGATAGACAGAAACCTCAGGTCAACATTAACAGCTCAATATCAGTCAACCAACCAGGACTTTAATTGTACTGCCGATCAGGGATGAGACAAGAAACATACAAAATCTAATGGCGAGCGGCCTCGAAAGGGGAATAACTTGCCAAATCCCTACCTTCCCAAGCTGAATGTAACCATAGCCAACATTTATCCTATACTCCAGAAGGATAGGTTTTTTCATAATGTACAATATCTATAACCTATTGAGAACAAACCATATTGCATTCACCACAAGGTCAGACATCATGAAACAAAATACTACTTTACCTACATCGCTTGTTGGAATATATCTTCGCTGATGGGCGAATGCATGAGTGCATTGTAGATGTTGAAAACTACAAGAACGAGAGTTATAAACTTCCTACAAAAGCCGTACAAACTGAAGAGCCGACAGGAGAGAAATACTTATACCATATGTCGCTTTGCCACTTCGTTGAGACTCAGATCGTCAGCCAATTGAACAGAACTACGAGACGATGGGTTAACCAATGTCACGGCCTATCTGTAAAAGACAAAGAAGCTTGTTTACTTCCCTTGTCCAACTCTCAAAAAATAAGAATTTCTTTCGACGACCGTGATGTTCGTCATATCAACTATCCTCACCATGATGCTTTGGTAATCATGCTAAAAATGAGAAATATGGTACTTCACACGATGATAGATACTGGGAGTACTATCAAATTACTTTTTTGAAGCACGATCGATCAGATGGGACTGGCTGACAAAGTACAGCCCAGTGACATCGATATCTGTGGATTCAATGGATCTAAAGAACGGGTAGGAAAAATTATACTTCCTATCACGGTAGGACCTGTGACACTCGATCTTGTCTTTTATTTTATCAATACAAAATTCCATTATTTGGGGATAATGGGGTGTTGCTGGTTACACAATATGCGAGCTATTCTATATACCTATCATTTGGCGCTTCAATTTAAATGGAATGGCGGGATATATGAAATCAAAGGAAGTCAGAAGCTCGTTCGAGCATGAGAAAATTATCTCGCCATCATTCCAGAATCCTTGAAGTCGTAGCTCGCATAACAATTACAGAAAACAATAGGAAACATTATAGAAAAATATACAGTACACTCGATAGAAAACCATCTGCCAAACGTAGAAACAATAAAGTACGTCGAAATTACTGGCAAAAAGCGAGGAACATACATTGGAACTCTCTTGCCAACCGTAGAACGAGAGGTCCTCATTCAGTTCCTTAAAGAAAACAATGATGTATTCGCTTGGACATTTTACAAAATGCTAGGTATTGATCCCTATCTAGCTTGCCACAAGCTAAATTTAAAGGATAAAGTCAAAGATGTCAAACATAAGCAGATGACTTTAGCACCGAGACTCCGAAGAGAAGTAAATAAAGAGATCGACAAACTCATCGAAGTTGACTTCATCAGAAAGGCCAACTACCCATAATGGATCTCGAACATTGTAGTTGTCCCAAAGAAGAATGACAAGGTCAGGGTGTGCGTTGATTTCACAAACCTCAACAAGAATACTCCAAAGGGAAATTTTCCACTTACTATCATCAACCATCTGCTCGATTATATTGCAGGACATGAACTCATGTCCATGATGGATGCCGCATTAGGATATAATCAGATACATGCTACCTGATGACCAAGAGAAGACAACTTTCATTACAAAACATGGCTTATACTGTTATAAGGTCATGCCTTTCAGTCTCAAAAATGCTAGAGCCACTTATCAACGTTTGATGACACAAATGTTCAAAGATTACCTCAGAAAAATGATGGATGTCTACATTGATGATATGTTGTATAAAAGCCTTAAAAAGGATAATCATATTACATACTTGCGCACTACTTTCAAGATTCTCTGTCTCTACAAGATGAGGCTCAACCCTAAAAAATGCCATTCGGGGTCCAGTCAGGAAAATTCTTGTGACATTTAATCAGTAAGAGAGGTATATAAGCTGATACAGATCGTATTTGTGCTTTATTGTCTATGCCTTCGTCGAAAACAAAGAAAGGCGTATAAAAGTTGGCAGGCAAGATTGCCGTAATAAATCGTTTTGTGTTGAAATCTTCAGATCGATGTTGATGATTATTCAACCTTTTCCATGAAGGGATAACAAAATAGAAGTCTAAAAAGGATCCTGAGATCGAGTGGACAACATAATGTGAAACAGCTTCTCAGGAGCTCAAACATTACTTGGGATCACCGCCAGTGATGAGTACACCTAATGAAGGGGAAGAACTCACAATATATCTTGCGGTTACCGAAGAATCATTAAGTTTTGTCTTTGAGATCGTTCCAGAGGTCCTCCCCAACTTCCATATGGGATATGGTGGAACGCAGCGTGGGTTCAATAGTGTTTCGAATCCAGGATACCAACAGTGAGTTGATTGTCCACCAATCTTCAAGGTCTCCTGACTTCTCGTCAGGTTGATTGATCGCGCCATCAACGAACCCAAATTTCTTCTGGGCTCGCAAAGCTGTTCCAAGCGAGCGAACCCATTCATCATAATTATCTCATTTCCATTGCACCTGAGTAATCAAAAGGCCTGAATTATCAAGAGAAGTAATATCGTAGGGTGAGATTGTTTTTCTAGTCCCACCGGTAGAAGCCTCACCACCGGTAGATGGCTCTGATACCATGATAAAACAAGAAGAAGAAAAGTTCTATGGAATTGTTTTCTTATTTCTTTCATCACTTCTGCCGAAATTTATATACAAAGGAAACCAATCCAAAAATCAATACCCAATCTCCTAAAGATATGCCAAATCACTATCCTCCCTAGAATCAAGCTAAAACGTATTTGACCAAAATAAACTACTTTCCTAAACAAACATTATTTCCTAATTTACATGATTTACACAATATTCACAATACAAGGAGAAATTTTAAGGTATCAAATCATAAAGAATGAAACACACCACTAACCACAATACCATCAAAATCTCTGCCCTATTTTTTCAGGTTCAATTAACTAGTTAGACGAGTACCTTTGTCAAATAATTTGGGTGAAATAATCTAAATGTTGTCTAACAACAATTTCAAGTTTTTGTTGCAATGAGGTGTTATTCACATAGCGTTTTCTTGAGAACTTTAATGTAGAAAGAAGTTTGAGATGAAGTTGAGATTAAGAGGATTATAGAGGGGATTTCAAGTCAATGGCAACAAAACCAAACTTTGATCTCGAGTTGGTCATTGGAGTCTCAACCAGCTGAGATGTATACTTTAAAAAAAATTCATTTGTTTTAATAAGAGGTGAAGAATATCATTGACTTTAATAAAGAGAAAACATAAGAGATTAAAGAGGGAAGAAAATTTAAAAGTGGGTCCCAACTTAGATGCCGAACACAGACATAAATATATAAGTTGTAATATTAAATACGTGTAAAATTTCTATTGGACAAAGGGCAAAGAGAGCAACTTGGAGAAGGAGCAAAAATGCACTCCACTTATACAAACACAAGAGGCATCTTAAGGTATTGCTCTATTTTCTATTTGAATAAATTTACGGTCTGTTCGAATAAAACAACTCCGAATGTCAATAGTTCGAATAGACCTTATTTTTGTTCGAATAAAAAGAGGTTTGCTCGAATAGACTAAATAGTCTGTTCAAACAGACATTGGAAAAACTCAATTTTGAGATTTGTTGGAACCCTCGACTTTCCTTGAGCTGTGAGCAATTGCAAAAAGTTTCCTATCTATATAAGGGGGACTTAGGTTCTTTTGTGGTCAACCTTTGTGAGATAACATTGGAGAGGATTTTCTTGAGTGAGAAACCTCAAATTGCTTAAGTGATTGTAACCGGGATCTTGAATAAACTCTCTCTCTCTCTCTCTCTTGTACGGTGGACGTAGACAATTTGTCGAACCACCTTAAACTTTTGTATTGTGCATTTTTTTGATTGTTGCTTGTTTGTGGCTAGCCCAAATCGACTTGGAGTTTTGACTTCCGGGATTGATACTCAATAATTGGTGTCAGAGCGAGATCGATTTCTCGATTGTGCGCGATTTTGAGGTAACTTAGGGTTTCTCAATTTTAATTTGGTTTTGATTTGGTTAGTTTATGAAAATTGGGGGAAACATGGGAAATGAAGTTAAAGCTAATTCTTTGGCACCGAAAAGAAATACAACGGTGATGTTTAACAATGCAAAGATTAAAGTTGAGAAATTCAATGACACAAATAACTTTGGCATGTGGCGATGCAAAGTTATTGATGCCCTAAGTCAACTAGACTTAGACGAGGTATTAGAGGACAAGCCGGATGACATAGAGGAGAGTATATGGGGGAAGATGAATAAGAAGACTTGTGGCCAAATTCATTCTTATCTTGCTCAAGACATTAAATACCTTGTGATGAATGAATGTGGCAAGGGATTAGTATGTCCGAGCATTTGAATGACTTTACTAAGTTGTTGGCTAACTTGGCAAATCTTGAAGAGGTAGTTGAGGACGCTTGTTCTTGAATTCACTTCCAGAAGAATTTAAGCACTTCGTTACGACGATTACTTATGAAAAGAGTTCTTTGAAATACACGGATGTGACTACGGCCGTAGTTTACCACGAGTACCGGAGAAAGGAGAAACGGGAGACCGATAAGTCTACATTCGAAGTATTAACGATTCGAGGAAGATCCTCAGATAAGAAGAAGCAGTTGGGTAACAACTCTCGATCGAAATCGAGAGGCCGTAGGGGAAACCAGAATAATTTGACTAAGGAGCAATGCACATTTTGAAAGGAAACGGGACATTGGAAAATTGATTGTCCCGCGCTCAAGAAGAAGAAAGCGGGAAAAATGGGTTATTCTATAAATTTGGCTCAGGATACTGAAACGGAGGTAATGATTCAAACTTCTCTTTTACTATAACTTCTAGTGCATGTGTTATTAATACAAAGGAATGGATTTTAGATTCGGGTGCTACTTATCACATTTATCCCGAAAGGGCTTGTTTTTATAGTTTGAAATTGCTAAAAGATGGAGCGATGGTGATGGAAAATGACAATTTTTGCCGTATCATGGGGATAGGTACCATTCGTATGAAGTTGCACAATGGGTTGGTTAAAGAGATTGATGAAGTTCGGTATATTCCGACAATGAGTAAGAACATTATCTTGACAGGGATACTTGAAGCGCAAGGCTGCAAGGCTGCAAGGTTGTGTTTGAAAATAGGGTAAAAAGGGTTCTTAAGGGAGCCATTATGATATTGAAGGGTCATAGAAGAAGTAACAACTTGTACTATTTGGATAGTACGACTGTTCTTGGTGAGGTTTCTACTGCGGGAAGAGAGGGGACCAATTCCAAATATACCACACGGTTATGACACATGTGTTTGACACATGCTGGAGAAAAATCCTTGGGAGTTCTCACAAACCGGGGGCTATTGAGAAGTGCCAAGATGTACAAATTAGATTTTTGTGAACACTGCGTTTTGGGCAAGCAAACAAGAGTTAAGTTTGGCACCGCGATTCACCGTACTCGTGGAACTCTTGATTACATTCACAATGATGTTTGGGGACCCTCCAAGAATGCAACGCTAGGGGGGAAGTATTACTTGTGTGCCTTTTGTGGATGACTTTTTAATGCGCGTTTAGGTGTACACTATGAGGAGGAAGGATGAAGTCCTAAATTTTTTTATGACGTGGATGAAGTTTATTGAGACTCAGACCGATAGAAAGATCATGTCGCTCCATTCGAATAGTGGTAGGGAGTGCACTAGTGATCCATTCTTGCAAGTATATCGGGATGAGGAGATAGTTCAGCACTTCACGGTTAGAGAGACACCTCAACATAGCGGGGTAACCGAGCGCATGAACCGTACTTTGCTGGAGAAGGCTCGGTGTATGTTATCCAATTCTGGGTTGGGCAAGGCGTTTTGAGTTGAGGCTTTGACATATACATGCTATCTCGATAATAGGTTGCCTTCGGCTGTAATTGAGGGTAAAACACCGATGGAAGCTTGGTCGGGAGAACCTGCTTCAGATTATGATGTTCTTCGTATATTTAGGTATCCAACATACTATCATGCTAAGGATGGTAAGTTTGATCCACGAGCAAGGAAGACCATTTTTCTGGTTAAGAAGAAGAGTATGAAAGGCTACAAGTTATGGAATATGAGAGACCGAAAGATCATTATGAGTAGAGATGTCACTTTTGATGAGGCTTCTATGATGAAGTCAAATGGCTCTGAGCACACAGAGAAGACGACCAGCGAGGTTTTGCAGCGGGTGGAGATTGATACGTCTTCGCATTGGCTAGAGAGTTTCATACTAAGAGTGGGGGTCATCTACCGGGATGATAACAGATGATGAGCCACTAGTTCATGCTCCAAATGTTGAAGCCACAGATGAAGGTGGAGCATTTGGTAGTACGGATGAAGAGATTCAGGTGACGGAGTCAATTGCAAAAAGTAAACAAAAAAGGGATCTAAGCAAACCGAGTTGGCTTACAAAGGATATGGTGCTTCCAAAAACGAAGGCCATGGTAGCCTATGCACTTCCAGTCGTTGAAGAAAATGTTCCTTCCACCTATAAGGGGGATATTTACAGTTCCGGGGATAAACATTGGGAGGGAGCGATGAAGGAAGAGATGTATTCCCTTTTTAAAAATAGAACTTGGGAACTTTCGAAGTTATCGAAAGGAAAGAAAGTGATCGGTTGTAAATGGGTATACACCAAGAAACAGGGATCTCTGGATGATGATATACGCTTCAAGGAGAGACTTGTAGCCAAGGGTTACGCTCAAAGGGAAGGGATATATTATAATGAGGTATTTTCTCGGGTAGTGAAACACTCTTCCATACGAATCCTATTGGCCTTAGTTGCGCATTTTGATTTAAAGTTGCAATAACATGATGCTAAGACGGTGTTCTTACATGGGAATTTGAAAGAAGAGATATTTATGACTCAACCGAGTGGGTTTATGGATGCGGGGAAGGAAGACTATATGTGTAAGCTGAAAAGGTCATTGTACGGTTTGAAGCAGTCTCTAGGACAATGGTACAAACAGTTTGATCAGTTTATGATTGGGCAGAAGTACAAGCGGAATCATTATGACCATTGTGTCTACTTACACAAGTTGCGTGACGGGTCCTTTATTTACTTGCTTTTGTATGTGGATGATATGCTTATTACGTATAAGCACAAAAGTGAGATTGAAAAGCTGAAAAAGGCAAATGGGTGAAGAATTTGAAATGAAGGATCTTGGTGATGCAAAAAAGATTCTTGGTATGGAGATTTATAGAGATAGAGATAATGGAACGGTGCGTCTCTCTTAGACTTCGTATATTAGGAAGGTACTTCAGCGATTTGGCATTGATGGTAACACAAAATCTGTAAGTACTCCCCTTGCTCCTCATTTTAAGCTTAAATCTTTTATGTCTCTAAACACTGATGAGGAACGTGATTATATGAGTCAAGTTCCTTATACTAGCGCGGTTGGTAGCTTGATGTATGCTATGGTATGTACTCGTCCAGATATTTTACAGATGGTTGGTATGGTTAGTCGATACATGCATGATCTGGGTAGAGATCATTGGCGAGCTGTGAAATGGATTCTACGGTATATCAAAGGTACTATAGATATTGGTTTGGAATTTCATAAACAAGATTCGATTGATCGGTTTTGTGTGGGTTATGTAGATTCTAACTATATGAGTGATTTGGATAAACAGCGGTCTACTACCGGGTATGTGTTTATATTGGGTGGAGGGCTGGTTTATTGGAGATCCACACTATATTCAACGGTGGCACTATCTACTATCGAGGTGGAGTATATGGCGGTGATTGAGACGATAAAGGAATCGATTTGGATGAAAGGTCTTCTGTGCAATTTAGGCATTAAGATGGATCATCTTGATTTTTTATGTGATAGTCAAAGCGCTATCTTCTTGCCAAAAGATTAGGTTCATTACCAACGTATAAAGCATATTGATGTACGTTATCACTTTGTCAGAGAAGTCCTGGAAGAGGGTGAGATTCTACTAAAGAAGATTCACACCAAAGATAACCCGGCGGATATGTTTACGAAAGTTGTTTCGGGAATTAAGTTCAATCATTGTTTGGACTTAGTTCAAATTCTTCATGTTGATTAATTGGTTTCTTGGTGAATTACGAGTGACTTGATCAACGACGGTACGTAGGCAACCATTGATTTGGTGCAGTCGATTTTGTTTCCTTGGGACATTTGGCTTGCTTTTTGGCCATTTGGGATGCTTGGTTTGGATTTGGTCCTTTGAGACGCTTGGTTTTTTTGGTTTCCTTGGGCCGTTTGTGTGCTAGGGTCTTTAGGGAAATTTGATGGTGGAGAGAGTTTGTTTGTGTTCATTTGGATGTTGGCGATGTTCGGCTCAGATTTCAGTTTGTTTGGTTGAGAAAATCTTCACCGAGGTGGAGAATTGTTGATTACTCTGTTTTATGGTCGAATAGACTTAGGGCCTGTTCGAACAGAACAAAGTCTGTTTGAACAGACTTTGGGTCTAATCTAATAAAATAACTTCAAATGTCAATAGTTTGAATAAACCTTGTTTTTGTTTGAATAAAATGGGGTCTATTCGAACAGACAAATAGTCTGTTCGAACAGACATTGGAAAAACTCAATTTTGAGATTTTGTTGGAGCGATTGTATAAAGTTTCCTAACTATATAAGGGGGACTTAGGTTCTTTTGTGATCAATCATGGTGAAATCATATTGGAGAGGATTTTCTTGAGTGAGAAACCTCAAATTGCTTTAGTGATTGTAATCGAGATCTTGAATAAACTCTTTCTCTCTCACTCTTTCTCACTCTCTCTCTCTTGTACGGTGGACGTAGGCAATTTGCTGAACCATCTTAAACTTATGTATTGTGTATTTATTTGATTGTTGCTTGTTTGTGGCTAACCCAAATCGACTTGGAGTTTCGGCTTCCGGGTTTGCGACTCAATAAATTGTTCAATTGCTAAATTATCTTCTTTTTTTCCTCTCTTTTCTCTATCACTCTCAGATTCCGATGACATTAATTTTCACAAAATGCGACAAACGGAAAAGGAAAAAGGACTGGGGGTAAGAGGCCTGAAAAAAAATGTAGAAGATTTCCAAAATTTGATACGTGATTTCTTTCAATCAATACCACCATGGATCATGATCAGCAGTGTCACCAACCAAGGCAGAGACGAGATACTACTACACATGGCTCAACTCATAAATTATTGGCTTAAACATTAGGAAAATACAAAATCAACGTTATATCTCTTTCTTACTGCCAATAATGTATGTGCCCATACACAACCTGTAAGAAAGAAAAAAGAGGGCACACAAGCAAAAGGATGGTCTAAATGCATTAGCTGGGTTGGTTCAAAACACCTTAAAAGTGTTCTACACCTAAGTTGAGTAATTTTTCCTTCAAAAACATTAGGTGAGTTGAATGGTTTTCGTTGAGAATCGAGGTAGCTACTCTCTCTTCTACGCCAAGAATGATACGTGGATTACGCCGAACAAATGAACAATCAATCAAAGAACAATAAACAAAGACAAATATTTTCTCGGAGAAGGGAAGTGGAGAACCCTTGCAGATGAAAAATAGCTCCCCACGAATAATTCACTATGATCAAATAGGTTACACACGATCCTATCCAAGCTTCCTCAAGCTTTGTAATGAAGTCTCTCAAACCCTAGTTCTCTAGAATTAAACTCACAAAAGATTAAGCTAACAAATAACCTAAGTCACCCATATATACTTGGGAGACATATTACAAACATAACAGATCTCGAGGAAAACTCAACGTCCCAAACATACTTCAAAAACCAGCCTACATGGTTTTCGTTCGAACAACTCTAAGCCCGTTCGAACGACTTCGACGGAACCAAGTTTCTAGCCTTCGAAACAAGCATCTCGTTCGACCGATATCCAGTCTCGTTCGAACGACTTTGACGGAACCAAGTTTCCAACCTAGAAAACAATCATCTCATTTGAACGACTTATAGTCCGTTCAAACGACCATCAATTCGAGTTCACCCTTAACAGCTTTGCCCTAAAAAAACCTCACTCTTGCTTTGTGCCATCTTTTAATTGAATTTTTTAGACTTATGTCCTGATATTTATATGGATATTTGACTTAAGTCCTGCCATTTAGCAAAAAAACAATTATAGTCCTTTATTTGTAGTTGGACTGCAATTGACCGCAGTTGACCCAGGTAAAATCTGGTAGTTTTGCAAAGACTAAAATACCCTTGTAGGCACGTGATTAACACTACCAGCTTGTTATATCTTTCTTTTTTTCTCAGCTTCTCTCTTTCTTTCTCAGCTTTTCAGTTTGTTCTCTCTCTTAAATTTTCTCTATAATAGTGAAGAAAAAGGAGAACTCGAAGAAGAATGTTAAGGGGAAGATGAAATTGATAAATGAAGATGACCCCATCACTATTTCTTATAATGGTGAAGATGAGTGCCTTCCACCTGAAAAAGGGGAAACAATATTGAGACATATTCCTCTCCCAAGGTTTGTACCCTCCATCTCTGTCTAAATGTTTATGATTTGGATACCTAATTTAGGGCTTATTAGAAATTGGGATTTTTTTGGGGTTTGTAATTAAATTGGGGGTTTCATAATTTAGGGTATTTGTTACTCAATTGGGATTTTTTTTAGGATATTAGTACTGATTTAAGGCATTGTTGTATTATATTGGGTTAGGTTTAGTACTGATTTAAGGCATTGTTGTATTATATTGGGTTAGGTTTTCTTTATGCAGGCATTCATACAATTTGAGGTTTTCATTAACTATAGGGAAAAGTGGGGCAAAATGAGTCCTACAGGTTGGGTCGACAGTCATTATACAGGGGGGAAGAGTTTTAAGTATGAGATATTATGTGGGGAGGGGATTAATTATGAGGAATTTGTGTGAGAGATTGCAGTCAAAGTTAATGACCACCATGGGGTGGGAAATTAGATTCCAGAGGGGAATGCGATAGAGGTTATGTGTTTGTACAATGGGTTACCTTTTGTTGTCAGATGTACAAATGATTTGAAGGACATGTAGGCACAAGGTGATGAAAGTTATCCAATGAGAACACATTTTTACATCAAGCCAACAGATGTAGTACAAAGGTTGATGAAGATGATATATATTATATCATATCCCCAAGAGAGACAAAAGAGAAGAATACCAAGGGCACCCCAGTTAAGACCAATGCTAAAATAAAGGGAAAAATAGTGGTAATGAGTCCTTCCAAACCTAACAAAGCTGCCAATAAACCAGCCAAGAAACATAAAAAGGAGAAGACTGTACCTAAAGCAAAGGGAAGACCATCAAAAAACTCAACCAGAGTATACTTCAGTCAGTCACAACAATCAAATGTTTTAAGTCAAAACAGCACAAACAACACCCTTAGCTAGAGGAAGGGGTAGTAGTGGGAGGGCATCCAATGCTGTCAGAGGGAGGGGAAGGACTGGAAATGTTTCAACTCCATCAAATTTTGGCAGAGGGAGGGGAAGAACTGAAGGTGTTACAAGGGGTATAAATGCTGGCAGATGGAGGGGAAGAGCTATGCAAACAAATGACCAAAGGTTTGTAGATGAGTGGTTGATTAACTCAGTCCCTGTAGAAGCTCCACAATCACAAGAGAGGCCACCACTGGTGATACCACCCATGCCTCCAAAGACAAATGCTCCAGCAAATACTTATAAGAGAACCTTCAAGCCACCTAGACAAAATTGGAGTCTTTGAACTTTCTGTTTACAATGTGTTTTGGGGTATGTTGAAACAATGTTTTGGGGTATGTTGTTCTAGTGTTTTTGTTGCAGTTTATGAATGTGAAACAATGTTAGTGTGTTGCAGCTTGTTAATGTTAATGTTGTGTTGCAGTTTGACTGTTTATGAATATATTATTGTGCCATGTTGCACTTTGTGTTGCAGTTTGACTGTTTATGAATATAATGTTGTGTTATGTTGCAGTTTGTGTTGTAGTTTGACTGCTTATGAATATATTCTGTTGCAGTTTGAATGTTGATCTAATGTCATTGTTTATGAATATAAGTTTGGATGTTGATATAATGACACTGTTTATGAATATAGCGTTGCAGTTTGTCAATGTGTTATTGTCACTACACTAATTTTACTTAATTACCACTGATAAAGTCTATGGTAATACTCATTTTGCCACGGATAAAGTCTATAGTAGAGGTCTGTAGTAAAAGGTGCGTGACAATTTTTTTGCCACGGATTAAGTCTGTGATTTTTTCTCTCATATTACTATGGAGTTTATCCGTGGCAATTTTTTTTGCCACGGATTAAGTCTGTGATTTTTTCTCTCATACTACTATGGCGTTTATCCGTGGCAATTTTTTTGCCACAAATTAAGTCTGCGATTTTTTCTCTATGCATTTGCCACGGACATTGTCCATGGTATTTTTTATTTAATTTTTAAAAAAAAAATTGCTAGCAAAACTATACCCGGTAAAGCTATAAATATAAAGTACTTCCCACTCTTACAGCAATGCACATCATAAGTTAATATAAACTAAACAAAAGACAATTAAAAAAAACTTCTTTCATTCAAAAAAAGTAAAGCATTCGATTACAGCTATTCTCTTACATACAAAATAAACTAAAGAACATAACAAAAATAATTGTAAGGAAAAAAGTAACAATGAAATTATTATTTTCACATGAAGAGTTACAAATCTAGCATCCCAAGTCACCTCGAGAATATAAATGAAGTCCCCAGTACGAAGCATTCCATATCGCCTATATAAAAAAAAGCCAAATATAAAGTTCCATAAGTTTTGAGTTCTACCTTATTAATGTAAAGAAAGAACATTTCAGAAAACCTATAGAACTTTTGCAAAATGAGCTATTTTAGCGGATTGACCGCAACAAAATGGGTTCAAATTGTTAACAAGGAAGATGGTTCAGGGAAAGGTGACTCACCAAAGAAGATGACATGTTCATTTGTTCAAGAATGGAGACTTGCTCATGGTAAAAACTGCAACAAGCTATGTCATCCATTTGCATAGCCATAATCCATTTCAAACTTGTCTGAAATAAATCAGCCCATAATGAGGCATTAAAGCAGTTTAGATAGGATCATATATAACATAAAAAATAATTAAATTTCTTACTAAGAATGGCTCATAGTAGATTGAGCAACAAGATTCACTGTATGTGAAAATAGATTACTAATCTCACAGATAGAACTGACTGCATTAACATACCTCAGTCTGTAATCTTGTCTTTACCACATCAAAAGGAGTTGTAAACAATGCGGCAGTAGATCCAACCAGCCCTCCACATAATAGCTGTAAAGAGATCAAAACTGAGCAACATATATTACAAATCTGACGGTATCAATAAGAGATCTCTACCTATAAACACCATAGAATAAAATTTTGCTGACAGCAATATATGTTGGTAGCAGATCCCACAGATAAGCAGAGTTCATTAGATTCTATCAGAATTTTCAATCTCTTGTTTTAAATTTTGAACACAATAACAGAAAATACTGATGTAGACCGTAAATTTTGCTGGTTTACTTGACCAACATATACAGTTGGTCGGCAAAATCGAAAACAAACATAGTGGTCGTGCCACAGAAAAAGGCAATGTATAGAGCATAAGTTGGATGCCCTTGAATAGGTAAAAAGGATTAACAGAAAACAAACCGTTTGAATGGTGCTAGGATGAGCATTAGATTGTGCTGATGAAGATAATAGCTGCTTTAATCTTTCGTAGATGTAAAACTGTAAGTACAGCAGATGCATTCTTAGATCTTTGACTTAGAAAAGTTATGCATTATAAAGATAGAAAGAATTAAAGTAACAGTTGGAAAAATCTTAAATAGGATAACATGACCTTTTAGTATGTAATGAAAGGCAAACAAAGTAATCTCATATTGTCAGAAAAAGTTACCTTGATAATGGAGTGAGGGATATTTCTGCAAAGGACCGCGCCCAAACCGGCATAAAGTGAAGGCAAGCTGCCCTTTTCTAAAATACCAACCAAGGCAGTCCTGTAAAGACAACCCCCACGGCTTACATTTAAAAGTGTTCATAAACGTATATAACTACAGACAACAATGCTAGATGGTATAACAACAAAATAAATATGTTGACATATTCAATAATCAATGCTAGCTTAATCTGAAAGGGCTCTGCATGTCTTTGTACCTAATGCCTTGATAGTCAATATATAATATTCAAGTTCAGACATGGTTTATGCTTAGCTAATCATGAGGTTGTTCGACATAATAATTAATTATAGCAAACAGAGATAACCCATGATTGGACACGTGAGTAAATAAACAAAACATGAGATGTAAGCCTATTGTGGTTCTAGATCTAAGAAATCAGCATAAGCAAGTGCAATCAGTGAAATTTGGCTTATAAACTACTAAAACTAGTGTCTTTGCTTCCAAAAAATTATGTCCACTTTCCCACTAACTAACCATTAGAGCATCATCTGGGTAGATGCAATATCTATAAGTTAAGAAAAAATTAAATCCAAGCCCTAAATCCATCTTCGCTAGTACCAAAATCTAAAAGCAAAAGCTTCAAACTTAATAGACCAACCCCATCATTAACCCTTACCCTAAAATAAACTTTAGAAGAGATATATGGAAGTATTTAAATCACTAATATCAATTCTATACCCAATCTGCCCTCATGATTCCAAACTCACATACCAAGAAATTCAAAGTTCTGGGATTTGAAGAAACCCAAGACCGACATAAGTCAAAACCTTCACCCATTCTCCTTGGTACCATCAGGGTAAAGTGCTAAAACTCTAAAACATCAGGCCTAGAAATCCAAACATAGTAAATTGATGCAAATTTTACTCCGTACTTTCATAGCAAGACTAAATCCCCAAATTGATTGGAACAAGCTTAGCTAGATATTGTTGTGCATTTAAAATCATCTTTGATAAGTCATTAAATATTTTAACAAAGGGTCTCAAATTTGCTATGAAAGAATCTTGCACTACTTACAACATGCTGAAGGTCTCTCGCAACTTATTCAGGTGGACCAAAGAAATGGCTTATGAGGAGTATTACGAGCGTGCCTTAACAAATGGTGTTCTAGGCGTTCAGAGAGGAACCTGGAGTAATGATCTACATGCTTCCTCAGGCCCCCGGAACAACCAAGGCCATGAGCTATCATGGATGGGGAAACAAGTTCGATTCGTTTTGGTACTGTTATGGGACAGGGATTGAGTCATTCTCAAAGTAAAGAGACTCTATATACTTTGAAGAGGAGACCAATCCTGCAGGGCTTTACGTCATACAGTTCATATCTAGCTTGTTTGACTGGAAAGCTGGAGGGATCTTGCTACATCAAAAAGTTGAACGCGTTGTTTCATGGGATCCTATCTTTATAGTAAAACTGACTATTTCTTCAAAAGAGGAGGCGGGCAACTCTTTAACCTTGAATCTAAGGATACTACAATGGACCTACACAGATGGCGCAAAGGCAACATTAAATGCTAAGGATTTGCCACTAGTTCCTGGTACTTTTCTGTCGGTCAGTAGAAAATGGAGTTCTGGTGATCAGTTGACCCTTCAACTGCCAATGATTCTAAAAACAGAGGCCATAAAAGATGATCGGCTTGAGTATGGCTCTATCCAGGCAATTCTTTATGGTCCTTACCATTTTGTCGGTCTAACCAAAGATGACTGGGACATCAAAACAGGGACAACTACCTCTCTTTAAGACTGGATAACTCATTTTGAACTTTTTTGCGACATCATTAGAGAGAGGTTTTCACGCTTTTACAACCCCATGGGAGATTCACTTCCCATCCCGATAGTAACATTAAGAAAGTACCAAAGGAAAGGGATAACATATAGTTTCAATTATATCTCGATCTTAAATACAATAGCAAGTTTAATTGCTAGTAAATAGTGTATGAAGCATGCCCTGTTAAAATGCTCAAAAATCAAAATAGCATTATATAATCTATACCTACTGCAATAGTTAGACCATCATGAGAGATACCAATTTCAGAAGAAGAAGAAAAGCAATACAGAGAGGAATAAAGCTCATAGTGGTTTATCAAAAATGTAAAGTACGTGGCTCTCACCTTTGTTTTTTTCTTCATATTTCGATACTGTACCCTGACATAAGGATCACTTGTTCCTCTTAAATTAGCAGCTGCAAGATCTCTTGCTTCAACAAAAATTAGTTCAATCCAACCACTCCCTGAATTCCCGTTCGTACTCTGCATAGATTTGAAAGCGTAAGCTTGGATTGAAATGCGAGTTCTCCTCAATGAATATAAAATTAATCCCTTCACATTAATAACTTTGATTCATAAAAAAAATATAACAGAGTGCTGAAAAACATGAAAGCTTACTCTTGACACATCATATCCACCACTCTTCACTGCCTATATTTGAAGCCTTAATTCTCCTGTATTAACTTTTTCAAGAGGTACCCAGATAACCCTTACTGAGCCTTCTAGGAGTCCTTCCAAATTTACTCGAGCACTTCCAATGTTGTCATCTGAAAACGTGTCTTGAGAAAAATGCCTTATCTTAAGATATTCACCACCTTCTATTTCACCAAATTCAAAGTTTTGATTCCATACAGGATCCATAACACGTAAGATCGTCCTTGTTCTATATATAGTCTAAAAAAAATAGTAAAAACGTTATGAGTTGTTAAGATCAATAAGACATGAATACCAACAATGTTATAGAATAATCCATAGGTACTGACAATTGACAAATAAAATAATGAAGGCAGTGAAAAAAAAATAAGAAAGAAGAATAATCACAAGCTAAGTAGTTAAAGAACAAGAAAATCAATCATAAGTCGTCGCTACACATGGATTTAAGTGGAATTTCCAATAAAGGGAAGTGGTGGAGGAAGAATCAAGGGCGAAGAAGATCGAAGTTATTATGAACCATAAGTGCAACCCTCCTCCCTCATACACAGAGAAATACGTCCTATGTTGGGTTTACAAGCTGGTAACACGAAAAGAACAGTACCCACTAAACTTTTACCAATAGTTTGGATTTATTTTATGAACAATCATTAAGGATTCATATTCATATATGCACTCATAAAATACCAATTGGATACCAATAAGAAAGGTTGATCAGAAAGAACAAAAAGGTTTTGAATATTAGGAAAATACAATCTACCTTTCTGCACAGTAGCTTTTTTTTTGTATACAAAGCGAGTTCATTGTTAAACAGGTGTTCCTTAATCCAAATATAATATCAGAAGATGATATACTTCAAATTTACCAGTAATCACCACATGAGCATACTCCATTCCTGAAACAATGGTATCGATTTGTATCCCTCAGTACAATTTCATGATCAACTGCCTTCGATATATACTTGATTGCATTGTGACAATCTCCACATACACGAAGATTTTTTATGACTCGGATAGTTGTCAACGGGGGAGTACTTATTATCCCGTAAGCTATTGCAAGCCTCTCAGTGGTAATATAGAGAACGCTCTTTTTCTTCTTCTTCTTCGACATCATGCATCACATAATCTGTATCGGGAGTATATCCCTCCTCTCCAATTATTTGAATTAATTCCTCCAATTTGTCATATATGGCAGATGCTTGTGAGTGTAACTTATCATCCACCACAAAAAGGTGGACCTTGCTCTTAACATCAATCCAGCTATACCCTGGATCTTTCTTTATGCTTCTCGACTTCATCATCTTCCTAGTCTCATTAACTTTGTCCCATTGGTTTGCTGAAGCATATATATTTGATAGAAGAACATAAGCTGCTGAGTCGAACGGCTCCAAAACCAAGAGCCTAGTAGCTACATACTCTCCAGTTTCTGCATCTCCTTGTAATTTGCAACCACCAAGTAGAGCTCTATACATTGAAGCAGATGGTTCAAAGGGCATTGACTCAATTAACTTCTTTGCTTGGTGAACATGCCCAGCACGACCAAGTACGTCAACTAGGCACGAATAGCGCTCAATCTTCGGTTTAATCCCATACATACTGTGCACATTGAATTGAAGTACCCATAAGCTTCGGAAACTAACCCCAAGTGACTACAAGCCGAAAGTACTCCAATAAAAGTGATAGAATCAGGTTTTATATCTTGACACCTCATCTGCTTAAAAAAATTTAGAGCTTCTTCGCCATTTCCATGTTGTGCCAAGCCTACAACCATTGCATTCCATGATGCAATATTCCTCACATTCATCCTCTTAAATAACTTGTACGACTCTTGTATGCTTCCACACTTGGCATACATATCTACAAGCGAAGTTCCAACAAACTGATCGGAAGTACACTCCAGTTTTATCGCATTCGCATGAATTTTCCTTCCTTGTTCCAAAGCAGTTAAACATGAACAAGCTTTGATAAGAGTTGCAAAACTATATTCGTCAAGTGAAACACCTAAGCACATCATCCTATGATAAAACCCAAGAGAACCGTCCTCTTCTCCATTTTCCACGCATCCAGAAATCATCACTGTCCAAGTGACAATATCAGGTTCGCAAATGGAATCAAAAGCTAGAGATGCACCAGAGACATCACTGCATTTGACATACATGTCTAGAATTCCACTACTTACACATTGTTCGGATTCAAAACCAAGTCTTATTATATACCCGTGAATCTGTTTACCTTGTTGAAACGCAACTAAGCAACTACAGGCATTTAAGGCTGTTGTTAAAGTGAACTGGTTTGATTTCTCACCAGATTTCTGTATTGTAGAAAACAAGTTCAATGCCTTGTGACCATCCTGATTTGTAACATATCCAGCCATCATTGTATTCCATGATACCAAATCGAATCCGTCACTTCTACTGAAAAGGAGCTCAGCTTCCTTCATTCTTCCACTCTTACCATATACATCAATAAGAGGCTGAGGTGTAGGGATTCTAAATGGTAAATTGGATTTTGCAGTTACTTCTTCTTTAAGCAAGTTACTGAGTGTTGATGTGTTTTAAAAGTTAAACATAACAACATATCTATACGTCTTTAAACTCAATTATTTCCCTCTTAAGCTCCTAATAAGCTTAATCCCTGGTGGGGTTCCTTGCATTGCATCCAAACCCCCTGGCATCTCAAAATCCAACAATCCCAATCCCAATCCCAATCTCAATTTCAACTCACCCCTTTACTAGAATCACAAAATTTCAAATACCCAGATCCTAAAATCGATTTTAAATGTTACCCCACTCCTCCCTCTCATTGCTTCATAAAAAATCCAATCTTGTCACCAAAACTTGTTTAAACCAACAACCCCATTATCATGTGCATTTTATCAAACATGGTGTGTCTCTCTTTAATGAAACCCAATAACAAACACTAGTAGAATCCAAAATAATAATCAAAATGGAGAAAAACAAGTACCGGATAATGATTCAGATACAATCACGTCATATGACATTGATGACATTTGTAAGCAACAACAAACTCAACGTCATGTGACATTGATGGCATTTGTAAGCAACAACAAACTCAATGCACGAGGGCGAGAGCCAAGGAACCGAAGCTGGATTTTCATAGTTTTTTTCAAAATCAATTATATCAAACAAAAAATAACGGAACCAAAATCATCAACAAAACAATGCAAAACCAATACCATCACAATGAAACATCTCCATGGAGCAACAACGCATGATGAATGTCAAGAAGGAATGAATCTATCCAAGAGAGAACGGATGCCATTAAATTTGCCATAGAACCAAAATGTGGAAGTTTAAGAGCAGCAAAAAAAATCAGTAATTCTGTGGAATTTTTCTCTAATTCACAATTAAAATTCACCATTGAACCAAAATATAGAAGTTCTTAAAACATACCTAGCCCCAAATCAACTAAAAAGAGAATAAGACAACAATAATCCCATCACCATGTCTTCAAATCAAAATAAAGTAACTAAGATCATTAGATACCCAAATTTCAATACTTCAAAGGGGCTCAAATTAGAGATGATAGAATGTAGATGGATGGAGATTACAACATACCTTTAAGCTTACAAACTGCATCAAATCACATATCTGATCTGTTGCTTGCCTCATCGCTCCTTCTCTCTCCCACCTTCAAAATGGCAAATTGAAGAATTTTCAAGTTTTAGATCGAGATTTAAGGGTTTTATTTAGATTGAGATAAAAGAGTTTTGATTGTTATGGAGAATGCAAAGTTACCAACTCCAACAGAAGAAACTGTGAGGGAAATGAGAACTTCAAATAACCACGGACAACAAAGATATTTGCCACGGATAAACTCTGTGTCAAAGTTACTATGGCACAAATCCGTGGCAAAGTTACAAATAGACTGTGGCAATTTTACTAATTTGGTGTAGTGTGTATGTGAATTTCTATATGCGAAGTAACTCTATATGTGATGTTGTATGTGAAGCAACTCTATTTGTGTTGAATTTCTATATGTGAAGCAACCCTACATGTATGTGATGTTGTATGTGAATTTCTATATGCGTAGCTTTTGTGGTAAAGTGCAGATTTTGGAATGGTGAAATGCTTATGAGGACATAAAAGACAAGATAATGAGATATACTTCATAATCTAATTTATTTAATTAAAACCATACATTCTTGTTTTCAAATGATTACATTCATGCTTTTAAACACATATCTCTTTTACATAGTTATTTTTGTTTTAAACTCCTTAATGAATTCATCTAGCCCCATCTCCAGAGTGACTTTCACATTAAGCTTTCCATTCTTGCCTTCTTTGAAATCTTCTGAAGCAGCCTTCAACCACTGGAAATTGCCACAAGTAAAACATTTCAAATACTTTTGCCCAAAACTATGATCTTGCCTAGAATTAGAAAACATCATTGTCCCAACACAACCTTGTACTTCACATTTGGATTCTTTCCAAGGGCAATCTCTAATCCAATAAGATGAATCACCACACCCAAAGCACCCACTTTCAGAGGAGGTTCCAACAGAACTTCCAAATTGAACATTTGCATCAGATAACCATTGAAATTCAATGCATTCTGAGTGTTGACACTTAAAGATATTTTTTGCTGTACTTCTTTGTTGTGTATGAAGTCATAAGCTTCCTAATGCCATCACAATGAGAAAACCTACATTTGGTGTATAGCCAAGGGCAATAGTCAAGGGAGTGGAGATATTTTCTGTTGTACTTCTTTGTTGTGTATGAAGTCATAAGCTTCCTAATGCCATCACAATGAGAAAACCTACATTTGGTGTATAGCCAAGGGCAATAGTCAAGGGAGTGGCCTTAAAGGTAACACATTACACACTGCAATTTGGAATAACAACAGTCCCACATAAGAGACCTATGCTGTCAGGGGCGCCGCCAGGGCGCTACGGGGCGGCGCCGAGGCGCCCAAATTTGAACCAACCGCTTCGCCGTAACATTTTAGCGCTCTAGGCGCTTCAGAGAATAAGGCGGCGCTGAGGCGGGGCCCATTTCAAGGCGCTAGGCGGGGCGCCTTATGATATGGCGTTTTTTTTTTTTTTTGAAAACTGCCAAATGATATGGCTTATTTTGTTAAAAAAAAAAAAAAAAAAAAAAAAAAAAACTCAAAACTGCCAAATGATTTGGCTCATTTATGTTAGTTTAAAACAAAAAAAAAAACAAAATCAATTACCTTTCTTCTCTCCTGCGTCTCTCCTCTCTCACTCTGCTTCACCTGCGTCTCTCCTCTCTCTCTCTCCACCTGCTCTCTCCAAAGTCCAAATCATTTACATTAATCACTGCCGACGGCCGACGGGAACTCTGCCGATTTGGAATTACTCTCTCTCTCTCTCTCGGGCCTCGGCGTTCTTCAAGCTAACGACGGCCGACGGGAACTGCTTCTCGTGAACAGAGTCAATCAAGGTCTGTTCTACTTCTAGTGACCTTTAATTCACACTTTTGTTAGCCTCAACACTTGTTCTTCCTTTGCGTCAGTAAAACTGCAAATGCCAGGAGGACATTGTTAGCCTCAAAATAAATTTGAAGAAGATACATATATGTTTAATACTGTGTTTCTTCCTTTGTTTAATACTGTGATTTCTGAAAACAATTTCTTACTTCTTGACATCAGTTTTTCTTCTTTTCATTTATACCTCAGACTTATATGCTTTTGATGATATAATTTGGATGATATAATTTGGATGCGTATAATTTGGATTTTGGATGATATAATTTGGATGATATATGTTATTAAGAGTACCCTATATTGTTAAGACTTTAGAGTACCCTATACTGGTTGCTGCGTCTCTCTCTCTCGGCGTTCTTGCTGGTTGCTGCGTCTCTCTTTCTTGCGATATTGCGATCTCTTGGGGTTTGTAATGTCGGTAGAAGGTTCCCAGGGAAGTACTGGTCGGTATAGACCAACTAATTCGAATGATCCGGGGTGGGACTATGGTCAACCGGTAGATGGAAATAGAGATCATGTTAAGTGCGACTTTTGTGGTCATGTGTCGAAAGGGGGGATTAAGAGGTTAAAACAACATCTTGTGAAAGCTTCGTATAAAGGGACTATGTACAAAGACGTTAGGAAATGTGATAAAGTTCCACAAGATGTTGTTGATGTACTTAGAAGCTTTATGGAAGGAAAACAAAAAATAACCGAAGAGAAACAAAGTAAGAAAGACGAGATGATTAGAAACGTCAATGTGTATGGAAATGATGATGACGAGGTTGAAGAAGTTATGATTCAAATTCCTAAGAAGAGGAAAGGGCCTATGGATGCTTTTGTATCCCCTATTGATGTGGATTTCCGCCCTAGAGCTCCTAATTCAAACGAAAACAAAAAAGCTTTAGAGAACATCCATGGTTACATTGCCGACTTCTTTTATGAAAATAGCATATCATTTAATTGTGCAAGATCAGATAGTTATTCCAAGATGATGCAAGCAATTGTCCAATACAATGATCCATCGAGTAAGTCTTTTATCTTACAAATTATTTTTTGCAATACAAGTTAAAAGAAAATTGTCAAATACACTCTTAATCTTTTTAGTTTTAAATTTAATTTGTAGCTTTCAAGCCACCCTCATACAATGACTTGAGAGTCAAGATCTTGAAGAAGAAGAAGGAAGAGACCTCAAATTGGGTAGATAATTTTAAAGTTCATTGGGAACTTATGGAGTAACCATCATGACCGATTGGTGGACCGATGGCAAGGGTAGGACACTTATTAACTTTCTTGTGAATTGTCCGAAAGGAACGGTCTTCCTGAAGTCTATTGATGGATCCGCACATATTCATGATGCGGAACTCATTTATAAAATGTTGAAAGATGTGATTGAAGAGGTTGGAGAGAAGAATGTTATTCAAGTAAGTCTTGAGTATTTATGTTTTTTCCTATCTTTGTTGTTTTGCTTAGACTTTATACATATTTGAATTTTTGTATACTTTTTCACTAGATATGCACGGATAATGCAAGTAATTATGTACTAGCGGGTGAATGGATTATGGCGGAATCAAAGATTTATTGGATGCCATGTGCGGCACATTGTATAAATTTAATGCTTGGAGATGTGAGCAAGATGCATTTGGTGGATGAAACGGTTAAAGATGCGAAAAAGATTTCCCTTTTCATCTACAATCACAAACATGTGCTCCATTTGATGAGGAAGCAAACAAAGGGTAGAGAAATTGTAAGGCCGGCGGTGACTCGATTTGCTACCACTTTTCTATGTTTGCATAGTATGTATGAAAAGAGACAAGAACTAAGAGACATGTTTCATACTGTTGAGTGGAGAAATAGCAAGTGGCCAAAGCACCCTATTGGAAAAGAAATTGTAAAAAAGTTAAGAGTAATACATTTTGGAACAATATGCATACTTGCCTAAAAATTATGGCTCCTTTGGTGGATGTGATTCGAATGGTGGATACCGAGGAGAAACCTTCTATGGCTTATATTTATTCGGCGATTGAGGATTGCAAGCTTAAGGTAAAAACTAATTTGGGAGACCAAAACGATGATGACCGCGAGTTATGGAAAAAGATGGAAAGAATTCTTGATCGTAGGTGGTCTGGTATGCTTCAAAAGCCTTTGCACGCGGCGGCTCATTATCTTAACCCTCAGTATTATTATGCAACTCTTACAAGCTCAGATGAGATGGAATCAAATACTAAACTTAAAGAGGGTTTGTTAGATTGCATAGCAAAACTTGCTTTGGATGAGGAAGATGAAAGCCAAATCTTGCGAGATCTGATTGCATATCGTACCAAGGCTGGGAGGTTGGGAAAGAGGGGTGCTCAAGCTTGTGTAAAAACAATTGCTCCGGGTTAGTAACTTAGTATTGCTTTTAAGTTACTTATTTTTAGTGTTTAGTAATTTTAAGGTTTTTTTGTTTTTATTCTTTTGATTTCTAAATTTTATGATTTTTAATATAGTGGAGTGGTGGATCACTTTTGGAAGTGAAGTTCCCGCCTTGCAAAGATTTGCTAAAAGAGTTCTTGGGCTTACTAGTGCGGCTTCTCCTTGTGAAAGGATTTGGAGTACCTTTGACAATGTAAGTTGCTTTTAGTATTTGTAACAAAATACATTATCAATTTATCTTATAGGTTAAAGTTTATTTCTCTAAGTTTTTATTTATTTATTTTACTATTGTAGATCCATACTAAAAAGAGGAATTGTTTGGAGCATGATCGGATGAGGGATCTTGCATATATTCAATACAATAGGAGGCTTAAAAAGCGTTATGAAGAACGCATTTCTGGAAAAGAGATAGACCCAATTGTGTTGAAGTCCTTCGATGAATGTGCGGAGTGGTTAGTTCCCGACGATGCGAGAGACGACATTGTGTTAGGGACGGACATGACTTATGGTGTGCTTGAGGACGCCGAAGATGGATTTGATGACCCCCCGTTGACTCGTACTTCTCGCACGAACACCGCTTCACATTGTTCACAAGAAGTGGCATCAAGCTCACGATCGACAACGCGTCATCTTCAAGACTCTTCCGACGATGATGATTACGATGTTGATGCGAACTACGATATGGGTGATGGAGATGATGATGGCATTGACTCGGGATCCGATGAGGACATTTGATTTCATTATTCTAGCTAGATGCCTTTATTTTGGTTTTTTGGTTTTGCACATTTTGGATGATGGGGTTGAATTTTATTTTGGATATGCTAAAATTTTATTTTATGTTGAATTGATCTTCTATTAATCTATTTTAATGTTTGCTTCATTGTTTGCAATTTGGGATTTATCTTTTATGTTATTGACATATTACAATAATATATAACAAAAAATAATAATAATACATTGAGTCATTGCAATATATATATAATATACATTATGGGAAAAAAAATACATTGAGTCATGTTTGATACTTTAAATTAAATAATTATACAAATTTACAAATTTATACATATTACACACATTTTCCCGCCTAGCGCTCCGCCTCGCCTAGCGCCCCGCCCCGCCCTGCCAGTGACCATGCCCACCGCCTTGCGCCCGCCCCGCCCCTGACAGCATAGTAAGAGACATACATTAGGACAGTACAAAACGTGTTTTTCAGTTAATTATGTCACCTTAACATTAAGGCATTTATTTTATTTTATTGTTTTCTTGATATTTGACGTTCAATTGGGCAACCTTTTCGCCCGCACATACCGATTATTTTAACACAAAAAGCCAAGTTGGTTTCTAGGGTCAATGCTATTTTCTGCGGAAGTGTGAAGGAGGCAGCAGCAGCAGCAGCAGCGCTCAAATCATTTGAAATTTCTAAGCGGTCCTTTAAGCCAAAAAACCATCCTTTTAATTTAACCAGAAAAAATGTCTAGTATTCTATGCAAAACAACTTTATGTACGAACTAGAGTTCTGAACAACACAAGGACCACATTTTGGTTTCTTCAAAACCACTCTCTCAAATCAATTCAGATCAAGCCAATGAGAAAATCACCCACTATTACCTTACCTGTTAACTCATTTGGGTACTCGTTAGAATCAAGATACAAGGTTCAAGGTACGATCAGAATAATCTTTAAAAGAAGCAGAACGATTGTTTGAGTTGTTCGAAAAAAATGGTTTTCAGCGATGCCCAAATCACCAGACTTGGTCCACAAACGCCATTCTCTACTTTGTTATAGCCAACCAGAACAACCTTAAAACCAAAGTTCAAGTTCTTCAATCTTTAGGGATATCGGAACCGAGCTGGCAAGATGATTTCTAAGCTGCCTTACAATCCTATCAAGGGAACTGGAGAACCAAAAATCCCAGCTGCATTTCATAAAACCTTGTGCACACAGACAAAAACTCGTCACTGTGTCAAAGAATATCAATTATTCTGCGCACTGTAGGGACGCTTATGAGTCCAACCATATCTGATGTTGCGAACCTATGTATACCTGAACCAAATCATCAATGGTAATACAGTTCATTACATCAGGCACTAATGCTAAACCTGTCAGGTTGGAGGTGGCATTTGAAGGCTAAGATTTGGGTTTCAATCCCAACACTAAGGATCAAGAAGATCTGTAGAAATGTGACCCACAATAAGTGATCAACACGGAACAAGGACAAATGGTAGTTTATAAGAATTTGGTTTGTCCGAGGGAGAATTTTCTGGCCTTCAAAACTTCACCTTGTTGTGAGATCTTCCGGAAGAAGACTAAGAAATGATGGATTTCTTTGTGAAAAAATTAGGATGCGAGTGCTGCTGTGGTTTAAAAATACCCCAATCTTATGATTCTTAGTCTAGAGAGGGGATGATTCCCAGGTGCTCAGTTCTTCAAATTCTCTTTTCAAAGCCGCATTCTGTTAAGAAAGATGTAAATTACCCTCAGCTAATCAAAACGGGAAGGTATTATGACTAAGTTGTGTGACGAAGTTATCAAGGACAAGATTTCTGAACGTATGGGTGCACAAAAAAACAAGGTAGGATTGTATTTACAGGCTTTCAAACGACGTCAAAGATTGAAGGAATAAATGTGGCAAATGTGCGTACCTAGCCTCAGTTGATTGGGATGGTATCCTGGCTCAATTTAGATATCGCAGCTGGTGTAGTGATGTGCGCTTCTTCGTTTTAGAAACTCAAAAGAAAAGAATCCAATCCGATTGGATGGGACAATCACCAATAGCAGGTTCAATTTTCTGTTTCTACAAAGAGTGTAGCTTTTCAAAGTAGTACTTTGAATCCCTGGTATTTTTTTTTTGTCTGATAGTAACCTCTGTGCGATCTCTGATCAATAGTTAACATTTTCAGGAAATGATATCCGCTTTATATAGTTGTAGAAGTACGGCCCCCAAAACCCAAAACATAACAGAGCTATGAAAAAGAAATATTGTATATGCAGGAGTAGACATTCCGAAATTATATCCAGATTTCATGTATTATTCTTCCACCATTTCTTGTACCCCCATAACTAACTTGGAGGTGGCATGATTCGTGCGCAAAGTTTTAATTATGTTTAAGTCGGAAGGCAGGTCTTGTAACTTTGATCTTTCATCATTATAGATGTACAAGCGAAATATTTAATATTGAATCTGCCAATAAAATCAATAATAATTTATGAATGGGCTTTTTAAAAGAACAAATCATGGCAACTGAGATTAAATTGACTTATGTCATGTATTTATATGCATTTGAATTTAGTAGCGCAATTTAGCAAAAAAACAATTGTAGTCCTTTATTGCCCAGTTTGACGTGGACCTTGGTTAACTGCAATTGACCTAACATACACACATTTGTTGATTCAAAAATTTTAAAGACAAGTTTGCCCTTATAGCATTAAAAACAAAAAATAAATCACAGCCTCGAGATACTTACCTGTAGTATCGGGCCAATGCATAACTGGACTGTTACACTCGTGCAGCCAAAACTATTGTTTTTTTTCTCTCTCTCATTCTCTCAAATCTGGCTTCCTCTCAATAAATTGATATTTTCCCTCCAATCTGAGTTTCGTTGTTTCCTCTTTATGTTTCACAGTTTTCTGTTTTGAAGCAAAAAAATAAACAAAGTACTTTAAGCTATGGGAGGTGGTTCTAAAACACAAACAAGTAATTTAGCTTACGGCAAGCGTAGTGATAGTCTTAATTGAAAAAATTAAAGCTTTAGCTATGAATCAAATTTCAGACGGAGAAAAGACTTAAGTATGTTGTTGAAAAACAGAGGGTGTTACGTGAATATATTAAGAAAAGGAGGGTGGTTAATTTGTAC
>JACGCM010000809.1:0-49458 GCA_014058105.1 Kingdonia uniflora | reverse complement strand
AAATATGGAATGTAACATTATTACTCTAAAGTCAGCCAGCACAAGCCAATAACAAATGAAAAAATCATAGTGATGATAAATAAAAAGAAAATGAAATAGGTAGGTTTTCAAAACCTGTATCAGGAAGCACCCCGAAGAAGAATTTCAATTTCACCCTATTTAGCATTTACCGTCTTAGAAACCCCCTAGCATGGAAGAAGCAAACACTATATATCCTGTGAGAACTATCACAAGTTACAAATAATTGTAAAATAACTTATGAACAGATCGAGGACTGGGAGAGATATGGAGAGAGATGAATTATTCCTCCGTCATACTTTTCTGTAGTCTATGCAATATAGTATGCATTACTTTCCTAAATCTAAATCAAATCTTACAATAGTACAGAAAGCCCCACCCTTTTTTGCAGTTAATTACGGCACCAAGTATCCTTCCTGACACTAAAAATGGACCCAAACATGAAAAATATCCAAATAAAATACAACCAAAACTAACCGAAACTTAGAGAACCATTGGATTTAGCCTGATGGGCTTGGGATAAGCTTAGCCACTAGCGCAACTAATCTTCGAAATTATTTAAATGTAGGATCAAAGAAGTATTATCAAGTAAATGGAAATGAGAGTGAAAGAAAAAATATACCCAATCGGGACATGGTGATAGATTGCTACTACAAAATATTTCCTTCAACAAACGGGGGATATATCTTCGAAACCCATTTTGCCCAACTTCAGTTGTCATGAAAAACTTACATAAAAATAAATAACACTATACTAAAAAAGAAACAAGATGGAGATAGAAAGACATACATAGAAAGGTCGCTTTAGACTAAATGGAAGGAGATCCTAATCAAGAGAATTAAATACATCCCGTAAAAATCTTTCCAAGAAAAGGATTGTAGACATTGACCTACAAAACAAAGCCATCAAGATAATGCTCGGAGGGCAAAGAGGAAATGGAGAAGAAAATCAGTTCATTGTGTATCAATCAGTCATAAGGTACATATTAAGGAGCATGACAATATAATATAATCGAGAAAAATTGCATGAAACACTGCATATTATGTGGTAACTTCGAACATTGTATATTTTGTTGTATATATCAAAACATAGTCTTGTAGTAGATAAGAAGAAGGGCTAATGAAAAAGAAATGTGGCACCTAAAAGGATCATTGTTGCATTAGAGAACAATGGTACCTATGCTACGATAGATTAGGCTTAATAATTATGTCAATGGTTTATGGTTCTTGAAAATTAAGCTCCTATCGAATCAGAAATAAAAATAATCAGTTAATACGGGAATAGTGGGTATAGATCATCACATCATGAATACATTTACAATGCTTTCTCATTGAATCATGGATCGTAAATTTGATCTAAAAACAAAGTTAATGGCCTGACATATAAATAAAGTTATCATACATAAAGGTAATTATAACATAGTTAATAGGCTTATAGAAGAAACAAAGAATTCATGGTTTTGAAACAAAATCAAATGGAGTAGTTGTAGAAAGTAAAATAGATTCAATTAGATTTCTATACCAAAACTGTCGATATGATATATAAGTTATATACTAAAACAGTGGTTCAAGCATTATTTTTCGTACCAATTCAATTCAGCATGTTCTTGATCATTGCCTTTCTCCATATCCTAATAAAAGATATCGATCATGTTAAGTTTCAATGTAAGATCATTCAAGAGAACCTAATTAGTTAGATTCCTCGGAAGAGAACTTTTCGGAGGAAATTTCTAATTATCCTAATAAAAGATTTCGATAACTAACCAATGAAAATCACTCTAATTGAAGAGGATAGCCAGCTTTCTCCGAAGTCCGTAATTCTCTCTTCATCAACACCCCAAAACAGTCCATGAGAACATTGCAAACTCCAAATTTCCCCCCCAGTGGCAAAGTTTCCTCTAACAAAATCAACCTAAGTTTTCAAACCAAACAGATTTTGATTACCCAAATACATAAAATCAACAAAGAAAGATAGAGAAAGATAACATATTCATTTGGAAAACCCTAATTAGAACAATTGGTAGACAAAAACTTATTTACTACCTTCAGAAAGAAAAAGAGATGTGAAAAATAATGAGATTGATCAGAATGGTGAGAGAGAGAACTACAAAAAAAAACACCCAAAAAAGTGTAGAGAGAGAGAGAGAGGGAGAAAGAGTTACCTATAATTGTTAACAGAAATGAATTTGGATAAAGGAGCTCCATGCAGATGTAGAGAGAATCTGTTGAAGAACTTATACAGATTTTATAAGAACAGGGAACTGCTTGAACAATTATGCAGAGGATCACTGGAAGATGTGTTGGAACCCAACACAATTAAAACTCAGCGAGAAACTTTGAGTTAAATCATTGGACAACGTTTAGACTTTAGGGAGTCTGAATTTGCCAACTCTAGCCCCTATTGGTTGGTTGGTTATTTATCAAGTTAGAAGATTTTCCTATTTAAAGAATTCCATATTTGTTAATTTTCCTTTAGGAAATCTCTCTACCACCTATTTTCTTTCACCTGTACTTTCTCTCTCCGTACTGCATTTCTCTCTACTTTGTCTCTCTTTTAATTTTTTTCCCACTAAAAGATATAATTGGTTAAATAAAAACTCATATACTATTTTGAAGTAGGTAAAATCTTTGTTGATAATCAATGTTTCTAAGACATTTTTGTTGATGACAATCACTTGAACTATTGGTACAGTACTAATGATTTACTTCAAAAAAGCATTAAGTTCTATAAAATGACTCCATGGCTACTTGGATAATTATAGTATGATTTGTGTGCATGTACTGAAACTGATTATTATTGTTAAAGTTCCATACTGTTTGAAACCACTATGGAGTTCTTTGTGGTGGTGGAATGATAGTAAGATTATTGATTCACATATGGGGTTAATGAATCTGATATGGGCTTAAGGTTATACACAACAGAGGGAAGAAGAGAGAAAACTAGTTGCTATTGTAGCTCCTCTCATTGTGTTTTTTGTGTATATCTAGAGAACATGGAAAGCCTAGTAAGCTTAGTGAATACTTTAAGGTTATATTTGTGTATATCTGAAGAACATGGAAAGCCTAGCAAGCTTAGTGAATACTTTAAGGTCATATTGATCTTTTGTAATTCTTTAGTAATCAGTTTTTGTTGTTTAATCGATATGGGAAAAGCACAGAAGAAAGAAAGAGAGGATGGGAAAGAAATAAGGAGAGAGAAAGTAGAGAAAATATAGGAAAATCTTACAATTTTAAAATTTTAAAAAAATCAAGCTCTTCTTCTAACTTATGTTAAATAGCCCACCAATAAGAGAGAGGGTTGTTACAACCTTCCGTTAGGGAGGGTTGGCAAATTTGGACTCAAATTTAGAGCCAGGGGTTTCTTAAAAAGTGGAAAAGATGTGAGAGAATTGGCGGGGTTTAAGGTTTTAAGAGAGACGAAAATGCTGATGTATTATTTATTTAAACCTAATTCTAGATCCCCTCTGCTATTATATATTTGAAAAAAATGCAAAAATAGCTGATGTGTCATTTATTAGGTATGACATGTGGCGGAACCAAGTTCAATTCTATAGTGATTCTACTATTATATGTTTATATAGATTGTTATATGCATGCTTGAATTTTTTGTTGTAGCTTGGGCCTTTTTAAACATGGGTTCAAGACTTCAAACTTTATCTATTAGAGAGATATACATAAAATATCTTAAACTGTGGAAATCTAAATGGATTGAAACATAAGCTATATTTTCGAAATCCCAGGTATTAGAGTGTATATTCATACATATAAATAGGTCCCATGAAAATGGGGGCATATTTGAGGTTGGTCCCAATTTTGAAAATTTATTGCGATTGGTCCCCTTCTATTTCACTCTGTTAAAAACAAAAGGTTAGCAAACTCACATGACTCTTACATGCCCTCATTATGCGCAAAGTACCCCTCTCCTTCATTAACAATGAAAATCCTTTTTTAGCTAAATAAGTAAAATTAATAATAATTTTTTTATTAAACCTTCTCTAAAGCTCTCTCTCTGCAATTCTCTAAAAACGATGGAGACAATTTAACCATATTATTTGCTTTTGTGGATTTTGTGAAAGTAACTCGTCATTAGTAAGTTCAAATCAATCCCTTTGTTTTCCTTTTTTATATTCTTGGGTTTTTATATTTGGGTTTTTTCATCTCTATTTATATTTGTCTATTGGTTTTGATTAATTGTTGCTTATACAACTGATAATATCTTACCAAAAACAATCTCGGGTTTTCGTGAATGTGAAGATAGCTTTTATCATTGATTAATTTATCTTTTTCACAAGTTATAACATAACTTTTTAGGTTGTTTAATATTGGAGTAAAATTAGCTAAACTATAGTTTTATTTATACTATAATGTGGCTCTTTATTCCAAGAACAATACCTCTCTAATTTAATACAAATAGTCTCCGCCCTCAAGAATATATAGTAGACTGCCCCTATAAATCAAACCATCCTTCAATTTATACTCATATGCCTAGCATTGTAGCAACTTCTGGTGAATCACATTGAGTTCTTTGTCATCGTCGTACCCTGTAACATATTCAGATGGAACAATAGGCAGCATATGCATAGCTACCAACAAAGAATAAATAGTTGGCAATGGGGGTCGAGATAACATATCAGCCATTTAATTGTCCATTCCTTTCTTATAATTGATAATCAATGTGAATTCTGTAGGTACGACATCCACTTCATATGGAAAGCTTGATGTAGCTTGAACTGCATAGATAAAAATTATAATAGTTTATGATCAGAATGTACCACAACCTCCTTCCCCAATAAGTAACTCTGCCAATGTTTTACTGATTGATATAATGCTTAGAACTCCTTATCGTAGGTAGGATAGTTGCGTACTTCTCCTGTAAACATCTCAGAATGGTAGGTAACTGGCTTCCCATTCTGTAATAAAATTGCCCCTAATGCATAGTCGGACGCATCTGTTTCGACCTCAAAGGATGCTACAAATTTGACAATGCTAACACTGGTACATCTATAATCTTGCGCTTCAATTACTAAAAGTCTTCTCATGGTGATCTTCCCACTCAAACTTTACACTAGCCTTTGTCAAGGAATGCAAAGGTGCAGTAATCTTTGAAAAATACTGAATAAACTTCCATAAATACGGACAATAACCCATACAACTTATCACTTCTGTCACTGTACGGGGTCTAGGCCATTTAGTAATGACCGAGATATTCTATGGATCTACCTTAAGATCACCTCCACCAACAATAAATCCCAAGTACACTAGCTCCTTATTCCCAAACTAGCACTTCTTCCTATTTAGAAAGAGTTGTTGTGATCTCAATGCTTCCAATACTTTCCGTATGTGTACGAGGTACTCCTCCTATGTTTGACTCTATATTAAAATATTATCTAAATACACAATCACAAAATCATCAATAAAAGTACGAAGTACCTCAGGCATAAACTGCATAACTGTCGCTGGAGCGTTGCATAACCTAAAAGGCATCACCAACCACTTAAAGAGTCCTTGTTTGGTCTTGAAAGCCATCTTCCATGTATCTTCTTCTCGGATTCTAACTTGATTATAACCCGACTTAAGATCCATCTTGGTGAAACATCAAGCCTTATGCAACTTATCTAAAAGCTCGTCAATTAGTGGATTTGGATAACAATTCTTCACAATAATCTTGTTCAGCGCCCGATAATCTATTCACATTCTCCAAGACCAATCCTTCTTTGGTACCAGTAGTACTGACAAACTACAAGATGAGCAACTTGGATTAATAACCAATTACTCACGGAGCTCTTATACCTATTTCTTGATCTTATTAGACTCGGTTACAGAAGTCCAATACAACCCTGGGTAGAGGTTTACCATTCACCAATATGATATCATGCTCTACATTCCTCTTGTGTGACATCCCTTCTATTCCCATAAACAAGCCTTTATACTCCTCTTACAATTCTCCCATTTCAGCATGTTGCTTAGGAAATATTCCTAAAGTAGACAACACCTTAGTCGACGGACCCTCTTAAACCGGTTGCACCAACAATAATACAAACTTTTCGCTCATATTAAGAAATCCCTTCACCTGAGTCGCCGTTATTAAATTATTGGTGGTGACATGTTCCATATAAATATTGATATGAAACTCCTTTCCCTCCTTCACAAGATGATACTTGCAAGCTTTGTGGTAATAAATCTCATCTCGAACCCAAAGATAAGGGCTACCTAAGATGACTTGACACACATCTAAAAGAACTACCTTGCATGTCACCTCGTCAATAAAATTTTGAGTAATCGCAAACTTACATTGCTTCGTGATCTTTAACTCCGCGTCTTTTTCAATCCAACCCAAACTATACGGCTTAGGATGAGCCATAGTAGCCAAAGCCATTTTTTTACCACCGCCTCAGAGATCAAATTCTTCTGACTACCTAGATCAATGTTCGCCCCTATTAAGCTCTGCTTCACCTGAATACTGACATGAAAAGTTCTTTTCGAATCGCCTCATCGGTAGCTATAGTTTGTTTAAACATTAAAGTATGCTTAGGATTTGACTTAACTAAATCTGGAAGATCAATAATTATTGTGGCTAGTGTACGCTTATCTCTCTTGCTCCTCTCGACCTTTAGCCTAAGCTCTGGGTGAAGTTTCCAACATTTATCTAAAATGTGCCCATTTACCTTATAATGACTGCAGTAATTTCCCTTGGATAAAAACCTCTCTCCTTTGGACTCCCCTTTGTGCTCATTCTTCTAACTAGACTTGTACTCCGACTTGCTATTGTCATCTTTTTTGTCATTCTTTAAGTACTTGCCTTCAATGATAATTGCTTTTACGGTAGCATCTTCGATATTTTCCACAGTAAAGGGCTTCAACTGCCTTCTAATGGACTCCGACAAACCCCCCGTATACTTCATGAACACCTTATACTCGGCTACATCAATGTCCAAAACCAAAGCTTGGTTATGAAACTCCATAGTGAACTTTTGTATGGAATTCCCATACTTTTGGCGTAAATAATGTCATTTGAACCATCTCTCTTGCTTATACCCAATAGGATAAAATTGCTTCCTCACCAACACCTTAAACTCTTTCCAACTCAAGTTTCCTATTTCGTAATGTTTCTTATAGAACTTCCACCATGTAAATAGATGACTTGCGAATTTCAATATAGAAAAGCATATTTTCTATGCATTTGAATATTTGCAAACTAAATAGGTCTCTAACCAATCTAACCAATTATTTAATTTTTTAGCATCGATTGAACCATCGAATACTAGAATTTTAATTTTAAAATCGATACGAAGATTACGCATAGGATTTATGGACTTACCAATAACTGGTCGCTCATCAACAGATTTGGCATTAATTGAATCTCTATCTTCCTCCTCATTACCCTTGTCTCTCTCCTCCTCGGTAACTCCTTTCTTCTTCGTGTACATTTACTGTTTCGTCGAAGTGGATGCTTTTACGAGGTTCGCGAGACGTAAATGCTTTACCAACTCCCCTAAAGTAGTAGTTTGGTCACAAACTTTTATTTCCAACTTTGTGAGTTGATCCTCGAAATTGCCCATCTCTAAATTTGTATTCTTCTTCGAGCTAGATTTTCGGTGAATCTTCAACGGACTCACAAGAATCTCTTTCTTTTGATTGAGTCGGTAAAGTGTAGGGACCATAAACAACAACCTCCCAAGAATTGTTACTTGAAAATATGATACCACTTAATCCCTAATCGAATTGAGATTAACCTGATCGAAAATTAATGTAAAGAACAAATAATTTGTCTGGAGAATTTCTCTTTTTGAGCTTTAATTGCTCAATGGTTTAATTTCAATTAAATTCCTCTTCAAACCCTAAGTCTAGATTACAAAACTTGGATTGATTTCATTTTGCCTAGCCTTACCTCTTTATGAGGGTTCCAAGTTTCTTGTTCCAAACTAGAACAAAAATGCCCTTAAAATGCACTAAATAATTAAAGAAACATGATAGTCGTTCGAACAACCCATTCCCATGGGTTGTTTGAATGACTGGCCCTATTATGCCTAGAAATTGAGGTAGACATAATTGGTCTTTCTGGGGACCCAGTCGTTCGAACGACTCCAAATGTTGTTCAAGCGACATGCCAATTTATGCCAAAAAAATAGAAGTAGTCATAATTTGTCTTCTGGGAACCCATTTATTTGAACGACTCCAAATGTCATTCAAATAACTTGCCAAATTATACCTAGAAAATGAGGTAGTCATAATTGGTCTTCTGTTCCTTTAAACTCTTTTGAACGGATCCAAGGCTCATTCAAACGATATGACATCTTTTAAAGTGGTTTATGTAGAAGCACGCTCCCGCTAACCATGAGCTTGCGGGTCGTTAGACGAGCTTCCCCACCAATAGACAAGTATGTCTCGGGGAAAGCTCTCATAACGACCTACTAGCCAAGATATAGGCACGGGACTCTAAGGTCGTTGAACGATCTCCCCAATAGTTGAGCATGTCGTAGCGAAAGGTTTCTTAATGAGCCGAGTCACGACAAGTTTAATTTGTAACGACAAATAGTAATAGCCCTGCCCACGCAGAAAAATAAAGCCTAAGATCCCAGAGGTGTATCTTAGGAGTTACATACGTCATGTGAGCCTGGGCACCTCTAGGTCAGAAGTTTCCCCTATAAATAGGGTAAAAGGTGACCTTAGAAGGGACCTTTTTTCAGAACCTTCTTCTCTATTAGAAAAAACCCTAGTTGTTCAAGAGGAAGAGAGGAAAGAGACCCGAAAAGAGTCGAGTGGTGCCATCCTTCGGTAATATGTGTCAAGCCAAACACTACTAATCACTCATTGTTGTCCTCATGAAGATCTCAGAGACCACATTTAGCACCGTCTGCGTTCACACGATTAAACCTTTACTAAGTTGCACAAAGTTGGTGGTTTCGACACGAAACCAAACACAATAGTAAGCGATGGTAGAGATGCCCGCGACGCTCCTCCAGTTGTAAGAACAAATGCTTACGAAGGAAGACCAAATACGACAGCTCCAAATGGCTAACGATGTAATGAGAAAAAATCTCGCTACCTGACATCCAGTACCGGCCGCTGCCCCGGCCGCATCCGAAACTGTGGGAGATTTTACGCCTCACGAGGAGGTGCTCAACAACCAATACATAGAAAATCACCCCCAATTACCACCGCTGTACGGGCCTATCTATGAGCCCCAAAATACCCTAGTTTACAACCCATACCCATTACCTCGAGAGACAGCATTACAACCCGTGGTCCTTTCACCTCTTCCACCACGGGCTCCTACACAATACACGGGTGAACCACAACCATCACTTCCACGACCTGCCCATAAAGTTAGCCAAACCGGCCCACCGCCACCTGGTTAGTATACCCTATACTATCATGGTCTGCACCCTCCGTACCCGCGACATACCCAGGGGCCTCGTATGATAACTATCACATGAACCCTCAATGGCATCAACAATACAGTGTCGATGACCCATCCTACCTGCCTAGATATGGTTGTAGACAATACCCAAAAGGAAACCCCACTTGCAATGAGAACTTTAACTACCAGTACTAAGAGACCCCTCAGTTTGGACCAGATGATCCATACAAGGACAGCTACTGCGACGAGTTGTCTATCCTAGGAGGACGGGGCCCACAAGGGGAGATAGGCAATAATGACCACCTACCCATCACGACCGCCTCAGTGGAGGCGTTAATATGAAATATACAAAATAGCGACCCGGCCAAATGCTTAATGAATGAGACCTTGCGCCAGGTACATAACACCCTATTCACCGAGACTATCAGAAATTACATCTCAAGGCAGAGCTATTCCCGGCCAAATATAAACCCCTTTATTGGGAGCCAAGACCCAGGTTAACATATCTCAAAGTTCCAATATAGCTTTGACTTGCAATACAAGACCGGCGAGCACTTGTGTAGGCTGATCCCTTTGACCTTGTCTGGCGAGGACCTGACCTAGTTTCAAAGCCTTGAACCCAAATCAATATCTACTTTCAAGCAGCTCTCTCTGGCGTTCGTAGAGAAGTACCTGTATAACCAGCAATCCAAGAAGGAACTCGTAGAGCTCTTCTCTCTCAAACAGTAGGTCAGAGAAATAATCGATTCCCTCTTGACAAGATTCAAGAACGAGCTTACACTTATTGAGAGTGTAAATACCCTGATTGCCTGCATAACTTTTATAGGCGTTTACCTACCCGGTTGAAAGCTACGAGAGGCCTTGCATATGAAGAGACCTGAGACGCTCAAAATTCTGAATGAAAAAATTTAAGAATACAAAAACGTGGAAGCAAACAATCGTTCATCTGGCTCTCAAACGGCCACTCATCTCAACACAGCCTCCACCCCATTGCCAGTAGTACATCTAGGACCGCCCAAACACTCGAAAGACATACCCGAGAGTCAGCGCAGGTATGATGGGGGTAGGAATAGAAGGAGAGTACATAGGGACCCTCGTGGTAAGGTGAATCACCCCTCTGGGACGGTAAACAAAAGGGCATTGGGAACGATACTCACCCGACGATCTCATTATTATACGAGCGGACCTTCTCATTATTGCTAAGAAGGATCTAGATTACAAAAAACTACACCCAAAGGTCGATCGACTCAGACGCCCATTTTGTGCTCATCATGAGATCTACGACCATGAGACCAAGGCGTATTATGACCTAATTAATCAACAAGACTGAAACATGGCTAAGGAAAAGACGCTACACTTAGTTGTTAAAATGACCAATCCTAGTTGCAGATATCCTTTCTTTCAGGTGACTCTCTGAACAAGTAGCCACATTGCAAGTACAGGGCCATGTAGTAGTCTGTGAGATGATCCTGGGAGACATCAATGGGGCACAATCCCATAAGGCCATATCCAACTCCACGAGACAGTACTTCCGGTTAAGCGAGAATCAACGAACCGCTCATGGGGTGACAACAGTGTCGGAGACACATCAAGGATAAGCCATCTACTTCACCGATAATGACATGGGGTCGGTATCCCATCCATACGACGACGCCCTCGTGATTTGGATCATGTTCAGAGGAGTCTTGATTAAACGCTTATTGGTTGACTTAGGAAGCAGAGCAAGCATCCTATACCATGACGCTCTAAAAAATATGAACATGCAAGATTGCATGCCACCCTCCAAGACCGAAATATCGGGCTTCAACAGGTCTACCAAACTGGCCATGGGTAAACTTGTTACTCAGGTACAAGCCACACCTATCGTTATATCGACAGCCTTTGCCATCGTCAACAACCCCTTGGTCTACTACGATGACATCCTCGGACGAGAATGGATTTTTGCAATGAGAACTATTTTATCCTCCTAGACACCGTCTCTTGTAGAGCCGGCCGATACGGTTAACCTTGACGGCCCTACGAGAACTACTTTTATTTGCTCATTATTGATAGGGAAAAAATGCTTAGACCTGATAGTCCTTCTCCAACGATACAAGGATGTCTTTGCTTGGTCGTTTGACGAAATACTGGGCATCGAGCCTGGCATTGCCTGCCACCATTTATACATTAACACGAAGGAAACCTCCTTTAAGTAGAAGCCATGACGAATAATCCCACGGCTCTGAGTTGAAATAAATGAAGAGATCTAAACGTTACTCAAAATAGGGTTTATCAGATATGTAAGTTGTCCCCAATGGGTAGCAAATGTAGTGGCGGTCCCCAAGAAGAATGGAAAAATACAAGTCTACATCGATTTCACCGACCTCAATAAAATTTCCCCAAAGATAGTTTCACTATGCCCCTCATCACAAGGCTAGTAGACTCTACAGCCGGCCATGAACGCATATCCTTTATAGATGGATACTTAGGGTAAAACAATTTCCCTATGCCCCTCATCATAATGCACTTCCTACACCACAAAGCAGAGTCTATATTGCTATACCATGATGCCCTTTAGCCTCATGAATATCCACATACCAACGACTAGACACAATAATGTTTGAAGATTAGTTAGGTAAAATAGTAGAAGTCTAGATTAATGACATGCTTGTTAAAAGTAAGCTACATGACGATTATCTAGCCAACCTCGAGACCATGCTCACAAAATTAAAGTTTTACAAGATGAGATTAAACCCCGAGAAGTTCAGTTTTGGCATCTCATCGGGGAAGTTCCTAAGGCACTTGGTCACCCAACTAGGGATAAAGGCTAACCCCGACCAGATCGGAGCCTTAGCATGTATGCCATCCACTCAAATACTGAAGTAGGTTCAAGCTCTCGTCGGGAAATTTTTTGCACTCAATCACTTCATTTATAAAGCCTCTTATAAATGTCGACCACTATTTCAATGTATCCGGGAAAATAATAAGTGTCAGTGGATCGAGAAGTTCGTGTAGCCTTCCAAGAAATGTTATGATACTTGGCTACCCACCTAATCCTCAGTGCACCAACGGAACACGAGTTCCTGGGGTTATATTTGGGCAATACAGACGACTCAATAAGTGCATGTATTTTATTAGTAAAACTCTCTTGGGGGCCAAATTATGGTATTCTATAGTTAAAAAACAAGCTCTCACTTCGGTATATGCATCCAAATTTTTTTGACTATACTTCAAAGCCGACAGAATCAAGGTCATAACCACCCAGCCCTACGAAAGGTCTTTGCGAAGAAAGATAAGGCCCGTCAGATAAGCAAATGGATGATAAACCTCAGGGAGTTTGATATTCGATTCGAGTCACGGGTAGCCATTAAGGGACAGGTCATGGCAGACCTCCCCATTAGCAGTGACAACTGGATCAACGAGGATGGTAGTAACCAAGTAACCTCTTCCAAGGATAGTGTGACCCCATACATAAAGGGCTAGTGCCTCTACACGGAAAGCTCAGTTAATACGGGCGGTTTAGGCTTAGGAATAGTCTTAGTAACACCATTTGATGATAAGATTGAAAAGGCCATACGTGTCAACTTCCAACTTAGTAATAAATGATGAGCACGTAATTATGACATTTTTAATATACCCGAACATGTATTTTAGTCGTCCATTATATTTAATTTTGGGTACTTATGTGCATTTGTTAGATTGTAACTATTAGAGATGGATATTTGAAACCAAGCTCTTAAAGTCAAGTAAAATTGTCTCCAACAGTTCATAGTACAAAAAGTCAAAGACATAATATATTTGGTCTCAAGATTGAAGAAATATATACACAAATATTATTGGAGAATAAGATCAAAGAAGATATTATATCCAAGATCCTTGAAGATATTTTATATTGAAAATATATGCAAGAGTTTCCATGAAGAAAAATCTCTACATCACTTAAGGGAATTATATGCAAGAATCTTAGGTGATTGGTTGTAATATTAAAATAAGTTATTGTGAAAATATTCTTTAGAATTTAATGTATATTTTCTAGATTTGAGTTTCATCTCCTATAAAAGGAACCCTACCCCATTGTAATTAGGCATCTCACATTAGAAGAAATTGAAGAAATACAAGAGTACTTTTTGTTCAGGCATATATATATATATATATTTTTTTTCTCTCCCTTTTATTTGCTTTATTTATGTTAATGTGATGAAGTCTGAGATGGGCGCCTAATCTTCTAGCTAAGGCTAGGATGAGGCCTCTTCTTGGATGAGCAATAGTTGGTGTTAATTAGGTTATAATTAGTTTTTCTCTTAGTACTTTATATGATTAATAAGTTAGTGCATCATATCAAAGACTTATCCATAGCTTTGATTTGGTGTACAACAACTTTGGATATAAATAAGTACTACTAATCGTAGACTTTATTTTGAGATCTAAAAAGTGGAAATACTAAAGAACTCACTCAAGCCTAGCCATGGATGAGTTGATAATTCTCCAAGACACTCTTCACCATCACTTAAAAGCATAACCACTAAATGCTTTACCATAAATTTAGTGGTTTATTTTACAACATCTTATGTGTCTTAATGCGAACATATGATGGGTGTATATATTAGGATCTATTTATATATTGATTAGTACTTTGAAAGGTAGAGGCCAAGTCTGAACCTTAGCTTTCTCTCTCTCATTATGTTTTATAATTAGCTTTTGTTTCTTCCATTTAGAGTTATCTCTTATAAAATTGTAATTTGGCCTAGAAAGAATTTATTTTCCCAAACCTCCCTGTAGATTCGATCCCACTCATCCATGCTACAATTTGACAACCGTACTTTGAGTGGATATTTTGCTAGAGGACGCCTAAAAACCTCTTATCAACAATAAAGTGGAATACATGATACTATTGTCTTGAATAGATTCAGCGTTGGCACTAGGTGTGGAAGAAATTTTCATCTTTACCGATTCGCAGCTATTTATCAACCAACATAGCAAGACATTTCATGCCAATAGAAAAATAGCTGAGTATATGGAGATCCTAAAACAACGACTAAGAAAGTTTAAGAAGGTCAACATCGAGCACATTCATTGAGGTAAGAACAGGCATTTGGACGCCTTTGCCTATTTAGCTAGAATAATTTACGACTGGCTAAGGGTCATCCAGGTGAAGTCCTCGATGAACCAAGTATACATGAGCATACAGTAGAAGCCATACAAATTGACCCTGTACCCACAGATGGGGAAGCGGATTGGCGATACCCATTGCTCAATTTCTTAAGTGAACTCCACATCCTCCCAGCTGACAGTTCGGCTACGAAGAGTACATCCATAATAGAGCACGAAAACATAAGTGATAAATAACAAGCTCTACTGGACGAGCCTTTACGTCCCATACCTCACATTTATTGTCGGAGCACGCGTAATGACAGTCATCGAAGAGATTCACGAGGGTGTCTGTAGGGCTAATACAGCGGGTCGATCCATGGCTGAGCGAGCATACACACAGGGGATTTATTTTCCCACGATGAGACAAGACTTCTTTGAGTATGCCAAAAAATGAAAAAAAATGTCAGTTCCACGAGCATCTTATCCACGCCCCTGCGGTAGACTTGCATATGGTATCAAGCCCCTGACCGTTTGTAAAATGGGGACTGGACATTATCAACGCACTTCCCATGGCTAGTGAGAGATGTAAATAGTTATTGGTTACAACTGATTACTTCACCAAATGGGTCGAGGCTGTAACACTTGCTCGCATACGAGAAGAAGAGGTAATTGCGTTCTTATGGAAATACATTATCACAAGGTTTGGCGTCCCAACGATCTTGATTACAGATAATGGGACATAGTTTGTGGGTAGTAAGGTAGCCAAGTTTGTGCGACCCTATCACATCAAAATATTATTATCTAGTCCAAGGTACCCTCAAGGGAATGGACAGGCTGAGGCAACGAACAAAACAATAATTAACGGTATTAGCAAACGATTGGACTCTGCAATGGCCGATGGGTCGATGACCTACTCCACGTTTTATGGTTCTACAACACTACTTTACAAAAGTCAACCAACTTTACCCTGCTTATGCTTACCTATGGGTTTGAAGCAGTGCTCCCTGCCGAAGTCATTGTCAATACAGCCAGGTCGTTGATCGTTCAAAGTGAAATCAGCGACTGTATGCTAGACGAAACAAGAAAAAAAGCCTCCTTCCAGATGCTTCGGTACCAAAAGACATTGAAACAGAATTTTTACAAGCGAGTCTGCCCACAAGAGTTCCAAGAGGGGGTGTACGTAATAAAAAAAAGTCTTTCCAACAGCTCAGAACCATAGCAAAGGCAAACTCCAACAAAATTGGGAAGGTCCGTACCTCATTTCATACGTCGTGAGTGGCAACATCAACTAATTAATGAAAAGTGACGAGAAAGAGCTCAAGTCTCCGTCGAGCGCCATGAACCACCGAAAATGGAATTAATAGTATACCCATACTTGTAAGAATTTTGTAACAGACATTTAAATACTACTCTGAATTGGCACAATCATTGTGCAAACTGGGGACATTTTTTGACGTAAAACACCATCCCAAAGATTGGAGCCATTTTTTGAAGTAAAAATGACATCCCCAAACTGGGAACATTTTTAACGTAAAACATCCTCTCAAAGATTGGAGCCATTTTTGAAGTAAAAGCAACTTCCCCAAACTGGGGACATTTTTGACGTAAAATGCCCTATCAATGATTGAAGTCATTTTTTGAAGTAAAAATGATTTCCCCAAACTGGGGGCATTTTTGACGTAAAACTCCATCTCAAAGATTGGAGTCATTTTTTGAAGTAAAAATGACTTCCCCAAACTAGGGTGCTTTGGAAATAAAGCGCCCTTTCAAAGATTGGAGTCATTTTTTGAATAAAAAATAAACTTCCCCAAACTGGGGGCATTTTGACGTAAAATACCCTTTCAAAGCTTGGAGTCATTTTTGAAGTAAAAACAACTTCCCCAAACTGGGGGCATTTTGACGTAAAATGCCATCTTGAAGCTTGAAGTCATTTTTGAAGTAAAAAAGACTTCCCCAAACTAGGGTCATTTTTAACGTACGACGCCATCTCTAAGATTAGAGCCATTTTTTAAAGTAAAAATGACATCCTCAAAATGGGGGAATTTTGACGTAAAATGCCATCTTAAAGATTGGAGTCATTTTTTGAAGTAAAAACGACTTCCCCAAACTGGGAACATTTTTGACGTAAAACTCCCTCTCAAAGCTTGGAGTCATTTATGAAATAAAAATGATTTCCCCAAACTGGGGGTGTTTTTGACGTAAAATGCCTTCTCAAAAATTAAAGTCGTTTTTTTAATTAAAGACGATTTCCCCAAACTGTGGGTATTTTTGACGTTAAATGCCCTAAGGGCACTATTCCGGCATAACATCTACAAAATCATTAAGGCACTATTCTATGAAAGCAAAAAAGTCATTTATTCAAGACAATTATCATTTACAACTTTATCTAGGGACGACACCCCGGACACCCGCACTTCTTCCCCAGCGCCCAGTAATCCTTGCCATGATAATACTCATCATACAGTCCTAATTTTTCCAATGCCATTGTATCCAACTCAAGCCTTCGAGAGATGGAGTCCAGCATGACGTCACGAAATATAGCATACGGGTTCCACCCTTCTTGTGCCTCAGCCTGGTGGATTGTAGGGAGGACTTCCACCATCAGGCGCTGCCAGAACTGAGGAACGTGGTCCACTTGCCCCCAATTGGCATGATCAATACCTCTATTTCTTTGTCATAGGATTGTGATCGCGTCTTCACCACTCTCAAAAGATTACAACCGGGAAACCCGTACTGAGGGAAAGGCAGAAATCAATACCATCAGTTTCAGTTGCCAACAACAGGAGTTGATAGTGTCAACTCCACTCTTTTCCAAGGTACCTCAGTACAAATCTTCTATCCCTGGGTCATTCCATAGACCGCCTACAGATTGTCCAACGAGGAGTACTGAAAGAGTTGGTGAGAACTTTATCCACCCGTGTTTCATAGTTAGGACATAGCAACGACTGCATACACATAATCCAACGAGGACTACTAAAAGAGTTGGTGAGAACTTTATCCACATGTGTTTCAAAGTTTGGTTGTAGCAATAACCGCATATAGATAGTCCAATGAGGACTACTGAAAGAGTTGATGAAACCTTTATCTACCCGTGTTTCACACTTAGGTCATAACAACGACCAACGAGGACTATTGAAAGAGTTGGGAACTTTTCCCATTCATGTTTTAAAGCTTGGGTCGTTCCAACAAGGACTACTGAAAGAGTTGGTGGGAACTTAAACTACCCGTATTTCAGTATTAGGTCGTATGAGATGGTCGCCCTAGACCACTACTTTAGGACAAACATACGCAGACTATTAAGTACAAGAAAATAGCTAAAATGAAAAAGATAAAGTTTTCATTCCCAAACAAAGAATAATTATAACAAATAAACAAACGTAATAATACACAGATGACAACCATACACAACAAGGGCATAACTTCCCCACCCACCATAGTCAGGCCCCTCCACCCTTGATTCCCACACATCCTCCAACGCGATCGTTCTCAAAATTACCGCACGGCCAGGTAGGGTCTTTACTTGGTCATGGAGTATTAGGTACCAGAACCTGCACTTTTGATGCACTTTTTGTTCCCCTTCTAGATGAGTTGAAGAATCAATGTAAGAACGCTTTAGTAGTTTCCCAGCCAAACCCCGATTGCCAAAATACATATAGGTATAAAAGTCTACCTATACGGAAATACGAGTTTCAAAGTGAGCTTGGGAGCGGGTCTGCATTTTATAAACAACCATAAGAGAGAAAGGAACATAGAGCATAAATTGAACCTCAGGTGTAAGCAAACTAACAGCCAGGTGTATGAGGTTGTTAAACCTAGCATTTATGGTGTTGATTACCAACCCCAATCAATACACATAGGTAAAACTAACAGCCACCATATTCCATCACCAAGCCCAAGAAATATCCTTTTAGCCTCCTTAAAAGCAGCCTAAAGCACACTCTTAAAGTTTCTGGGAACTCCAAATATAACATTGATATTAGCAACAGTAGGTTGTACTAACGTCTAAGATACTTAGTACAACGAGGACTACCTGCAAAGTTATTGGCTCTTAAAATAAGTTTAACAGAAGTAACGTAGGTCATCCCCATGACCCAGTTACCTAGTTCAACGAGGACTAGTTTAAAAAGTTTGTGGTAGTTTCACAAAACATCAAGTCTAAAATGGAAGTCATCCTTACGACCAAGATACCTATTCCAATAATGACTACCTACAAAATTATTGGCTATCTCAATCAAATATGTTTAACAGAAGTAACGTTGGTCATCCTTGCATCCCAGTTACCTAGTCCAACGAGGACTAGCCAAAAAAGTTTATGAAAGTTTCACAAAAGATCAAGTCTAAACTGTAGATCGTCCTTACGACCAAAATACCTAGTCCAACGAGGACTAATTAAAAAAAGTTTGTGGGGGTTTCCCAAAATATCAAGTTTAACTATAGATCGTCCTTACGACCAAAATACCTATTCGAATGAGGACTAATTAAAAATAAATGTGAGAGTTTCACAAAACATCAAGTCTAAACATCAAATCGTCCTTACGACCAAGATAATCCATCCAAGAGGGACTACACAAAAAATAAAAAATATTAATTATTATTATTGAGAGTGTTACACAACTTCAATAATATAAAAGATAGGTTATTATAACGACCAAGATCCTCAGTCCAACTTGTCTGGAATTTCAAGATATTACCCAACCAAGATAATTAAATATATAAGTTCAAGTAGCAGCATAAAACGAAAAAAATGTGACTTTAAAGTTACATAAACACAGAGCGTTTTTTCCAAGAAACTAAAGCATAGCCACTTTGGGCTCTATGATATCCTCGTCAGTAATCAAGCTATAGGGCAACGTTTGGGTTGGGAACAGCAACATCTTTAGCGGCCATCTTAGTCTCTTCCTCGGCAGTAATATCCATCGTAAATCTGGGAGGAATAGGGCCTTGCCGGGCAGAATAGCCGAGGTGATGCAGCTCTGGCATGCCTAAGGTTTACTACAGAGTAAGGAGCGGTGGAGCAACCGTGGCGACCCACCAGTTGGTGGACAATCCAAATTCCTTCTCGATACTCTCCACGTTCTCCACCAGCTCTGTCACACGACCCTACAAATTGGTTGACACCAGCTTTTCCCATGTGAGCCAGTCGTGGAGAACCTGTTCGTCCGCATACTTCTCTAGCCTTAGACTCTTGACACGGCCATTGGCAGCCTCCACATCTTACTAAAGCATAAGCTTTTCCTCCCTGGCCATTTTGGCCTCATTCGCTAATGCCTTGGTTTGGTCTACCACATACTCGGCCAACTTGCGCTGCACCGCCTCTCGGAGGAGCTCCTTCTGGGGGGCCTGCATATCAACGAGGCGTAGCTCCAGCTCATTGTTGTAGTGGGAAAGGTTCTCACCACATTGCAGAGTGGCCTCCAACATCAAGTCATACTGTATAAGAAAGAACGCAACGGATTAACGTAGAAATATGGTCGTTGTCATACACAACGAAAGCATAAAATGTAACCAACTTCCTTACCTATATAGTAGTCACGACCGCAGCATGAAGAGCGCAAAGGTCTTGGAGAGCGTCTGTTGGACATGCCATTTCTTTCTCGTGGTATGGCGTACTCTGAACCTCCCCCTCAGGAATGAAACCAAAGAACAATTTGCCGCTACCCATAGAACGGGTTGTCTCCTCCGCTACGGACTGCGAGAGTGCCGCCCTTTATCCTCCTCGTAGCCCTTCCAACCCCTCGTCAGTGAGGCTTTGTTGTACAGGCTTGTGCTACTTGGCATTTGGGATATCATTTTTGCTGTGGATACTAACACCCTTCAACCTGGCATTCTGACGTACCACAAGGTGAATTTCTTGCAAAGCACCAACTGAATCTTTCCCCTTTGAAGCAATGAAACAAGGCTTCATTTCAATACTTTCAAGAAACTTGTAAGTATGTGTACTTTGTATAGAGATAATATCTCCTACAACACGCCCACATGGCTCACTATATTTAGCACGCGACCAATACTGATATGACTTTAAAGTCCCATAAAAAATATTGGCCAGTACCAGACACTCTTTATCCTGAACGTTCAACTAATGCAGACGAGAACCCTTCTGGGTAATACCTACAAGCATCACACCTGTGAAGAATATGTAAAGATGTTGGACCACATATACAGAAACAATGAATGTTTAAAAATATATGAAGAGTTAGAACTTACACTTCGTATTAAACATGTAATGCCGGAGATGATGATTGGGACCGTTATTAAAATAAAATGCAGCTGTTACCAGTATTGGGTGCCATCATAAGGAATTGCCGCCGATATTTGGTGATAGTATTTAAATATTTTTAGTTCGTCGGAATTACGAGCTATGTAATACCAGTGCCGTCACTAGAGAGTTTAGGTACGCATGATCTTCTGACTCTCAGATTCGACTCCCCCTTTCTCAACAGGGGATGCCTTATCCATACCCATCTTTACCTTTGCTGAGATACGTGTTTGACGCCCCTCAAGATGTGCCCTAGAATGAGCACAGGTCAAGCGAGGTGAGGGTATCACATTTAATTAATAAATGATAAGTTAGATATAAATTTAGGAGTTGCACATGTAAATATTACGTGTCTATCAAATACCCCCAAATTTATATTTTGTTAGTCCTAGAGCAAAAGTAGTTAAAGCCATTTTTGTAGGTCGCGCATTTGTATTTAGCGTATGCAACAAGCCGTTAAACCCCCAGGTCCTCCTGGTGAACGAATGTTGTCTCATGGGGGTTACAGTGACTATGCCCCTAAAAGTCGATAATAATATACTTTGGAATCTGTTGATTACAAATAACTTATTTCATATCAACTTATCCTTAATTTGTCATGACAAGAAAATATTATGACAGAAAATTCCTTAAAACTCAGTATTTCCCAAGTGCACCATAAAATATTATTTCCAGGATCCGAAAATTGAAATACTACCTCATGCTTAGAAAATGATTCAAACATTTTCCTTAGCTATATCTCTGTGTAATGAAGATAGTGTTACAGCACAGTACATTGTATAAAATAGTTAAGTCAATGTTTGGTAGTCTAGTACTTATTAGAATAAATTCATCAATTATTTCGACAAGTACCTTAGTCAATTCGTCTTCCTGGCATTCTTTTTTCACAAGCCTATTTTTCTTTTTATACTTGGCTTCTTAGTGAAGCCTTCATTGCAAGGAGTTTCGGTCGATAATCCCCGCCAGTTGGCTAAGGTTGCCAAGGTTTGGTACCCCTTCTTGACCAAGACCTAGAATTCTTACAAGTAATACTTTTTAATGCTCTCTTCACATAGTTCATGGCCATACTCGAGATTGGTAATCATTTTTTTTTCTTTCAGTTCTTAATCATGCGAATATTCCTTGAAACGTGAAAATTTTAGAGCATGTTTGGCTTTTCTTTTATATTTTCAGAAATAAACTTATTCTTAGGCAGTTGTCTCTCTTGAAGCAAATTATTCCTAACATAAATGCTAAAATTTCCATATTCTGGTCAAAAACTCTATTGAAGGTATTGGTAGTATAATTATAGTGAAGTGCAAGTTTTGAAAATATACCAAAAACAATTTGAGATTTTTGCTAATCACAAGGTAGTACATTGAGTTTAAGAATACGATAAATAAATACTCTAGTGTACAATTGGCAGAATATAAAAGTTTTTTGGGCTTTCCAATCATCATATCAATTTGCCTAAATAAATTTAGTCCAAGTGTTGAAAATTTACCAAAAATATATCATAAATCACCCAAAATTCATTATTTTACATTTATAAAAAAGTATATAACAAATAGTTTTTCTACCTCTAAACTTAAATAAAACATTGCCGTCAATGATTGGGAACAAAATTAAATACATGGATTAGGAAATAAAAACTGGAACTTCTCACCTAAATGTGTCTTAGGCTGCCTCCTAAGAAGCACTAAGTTTTACCGTCTTCAGCCAGACCAATGTACCCCCAAACTTAAATATTTTAATAAGGCATATAAGGGTACACATGATCAATTCTGATAATGTGGGCCAACAAGAAAAGTTTTCTTTTCATCAAATGTACAAGATTTTAAATACAGTTTTAAACGTTGCCTGTTGACCCTGAAAGGGATTTAAGATTCTTTACCTCCGCGACTACATGTGGATAAACATTTTTAATTTTGAAAGGGCCGTAACAGCGAAAACGTAATTTCCCAGGAAATAGACGTAGTCGTAAATTGTAGAGTAACACTTTCTGATTAGGCTCAAAAGTTTTGCGAACAATTAACTTATCATGAAAAACTTTAGTTTGATCCTTGTAAAATTTTGAATTTTCATAAGCTTCACGATGAAGTTCTTCAAATTCATAAAGTTAAAGTTTTCTATATCATTAGGCTTTATCCATTTCAAAGTTAAAGGCTTTTTTTGCCCATAGAGCCTTGTGTTCAAATTCTACTAACAAGTGACAAGCCTTTGCAAAGACGAATCTATAGGGTGACATACCAATCGGTATTTTGTAAGCTATTCGATATGCCAAAAAGGTATCATCAAGACGATCTGACTAATCTTTACGATCGGTTCGAACAGTTTTTTCTAAAATTCTCTTGATCAACCGATTGGAGACTTCAACTTGGCCACTTATTTGTGGATGGTAAGGTGTGACAACTTTATGAGTGTTAGAATAATTTTTCAAAAGTGTTTGAAAAACACAGTTGCAACAATGTTTACCACCATCATTTATAATTGCCCGAGCGGTGCTAAAATGATTAAAAATATTCTTTAAAATTTTTACCACAGCTTTTAGCCATTCGTTTGACATAGAACCGCCTAAACCCATTTCGAAACATAATCTACCACAACAAGAATGCAAAGGTACCTGCGAGAAGAAGGAAATGGGCCCATAAACTCAATGTCTCAAATATCAAATAGTTTAACGATAATGATGTTATTCAAGGGCATCATATTTTGATGAGAACTATTCTCGGTCCTCTAGCTCCAGCCACATTCAAGACAAAAGGTAGGCTAATGGAGACCAGATTGAAGTACTTTTATGAGAGTTTTCTTGGCACATAAAATATCCACCACAAGCGAAGGTGTACTAAAATATAAGTACACTATGGAATTCATCATTTGGAATACATCTCCTGATTACTTTGTCTAAATAAAACTTATATAGATAAGGATCGTCCCAACTAAAAAGTCTTACCTCGTGTAAGAATTTGGTTTTATCTTGGTTTAACCAATGGTCAGGTAATCGCTCTATAGCAAGATAATTGACAATATCGACATACCAAGGAAGTTCTGAGATAACCATAAGCTGCTCATCACGAAATATCTCTAAGTTAGGGAGAAAATCTTTAGCACCTTCAGTGGGAATTCGAGATAGATGGTCCGTAACAACATTTTTAGCACCTTTCTTATCTCGAATTTCGATATCAAATTCTTATAACAAAAGAATCCACTGAATTAACCGGGGCTTAACGCCTTTTTTAGATAGTAAATACTTTAAAGACACATGGTCAACGTAAATAATGATTTTAAATCGAAAAGGTATGATCAAAATTTCTCAAAGATAAATGCTAGACACGTAATATTTACGTGTACATCTCCTAAACTTATATCTAACTTGTCATTTATTAATTAAATGTGACACTAATAGTGCTTTTGCTTGTATTTACATGAATTGGTCGTATGATAAAGAAGTCGTACATTTTTACAGTTCTCAATAATGAAGAATGTCTTGTACACTCCAGCAGTTCATTCCCATAGTAATTGTTAACCAAAAGTCCAATAAATAGCATTAAAGAGGCATTGATGGAGATTATCAAGCCATATCATTTTGTGCATGGGCTAAGGCTTGTAGTAAGGGGTTTTAAAGTTCTTATATTTTATGCATAATGGAAGACATTGTTTAGGGGATTTTTAATTTATGTTAATATTTTGTAACCCATCCTATACTCTATAAATAGGAGGGGAATCCCACCCATGAGGGACATCTTAGAGAGTGTAAATCAAAAGTTATAAAGCAATAAAGTTCTTGTTATTTTCTTCTTCTTGTCTTTTACTTTTATTGTAGTAATAATATTATAGCAATGATCAAAGGGTTGAGTAGTTAAACCTCTTAGCTAAAGCTAGAGGAAGCTCCATCTAATGTGGCTTTAGTGCAGAGTAATTACATTCTCTTTATCCTGGCATAATGCATATTCGTATTCCTTCGTCTTATGCTTGACCATAACTAGGATTAGAAGAAATAAGGAATCTAAGTAACCATCTTGTTTGACCATAATAAGATAGGTTAAGAACATGGAGAAAAGAACATAATCCATGCTTATCAACCGGACCATGGTTGAGTAAGTTTGCTTATGGGGAGTTCCCAATCACTAACCATCTTATCTCATGATGTGTTGCATATACCCGACCAAGGATATATGATACGAGAATTCGTGAATACTTTAACTAGGTACACTATCTCAAGGCTACAACGAATAGAGTAGAATCACGCCTTGGTTTCCTCTCCAATCATATCAACACCTTTTCTCGTTTATATTTTATTTTAATATCTCCACTTATAAAGACACTAAACTCATTCTTATTAGATAAAATTAGTTACTCGAAGTATAATTCATACCAAAGTCTCTTGGGATACTACCCTGCTATCATTTGTACTCAATGGTACATCGTGCGCTTTCGGGTCTTTAAGACGTCGGTTTATAATTGATCAAGTTTTTGGCACCGTTGCTGGGGACTTGCAAAGGTACATTTGTTTTTGATTTATTGCTTTTAAGCCAATTTTTTTTGGTTTCCATCTCTCTTTCCATTTCTTTTCTTTTCTTTCTTTTCGTAACCGCTTGGTACAAACAGTAGGTATAGTTTGCTGTTTGATGCATATGGTGTTGCAACAACACCAACAATAAGATTTCTCCTTAGTGCCTTGTCATTTTAAAATCTAAAGTGCTGTGGGTGTTTTACAATTGTAATAGCATCTCCTAAAGTGCCTCACTACCTTGGAATCCAAGGTGCCACCTAGAATTTTTGTCATCCAATAGTGCCTCACGAACTTGGATTTTACCCTCCAAAAGCAAGGTTGAGTCTTGGATTTCACCCTCCAAGACTCAACCTTGTCTTTTAACGTCGTGATTGGGCACCCAATGTTGGGCGCCTGTTATATTTTTAACCAGGTGCCTAAGGTTTGGGAGCTCAATTATTTTATTTTAACAAAAATTCAAATAGGGCGCTTAAGACTTGGGTGCCCAATTTTATTTTTTTTAAATAAATTTAAATCGGGCGCCCAAGTCTTGGGAGCCCAATTTGGACTTATGAAAAATTTATTTATTATTATTATTTTTTTCACAAAAAATAAAGCAGGCCCCCAAGTGCTGGGCCCCTGTTAAAAAATATCCAAGTCAGGTACTGCTGGAGGAAATAGAGCCTCACTGACTTGGATTTGGCCTTTTATCAACCAAGTCAGTGAGGCACTTTAGGAGATGCTCTAACTATTACTATTTTGGTGGGCAAGTGATATTTTACAAGTTTATGCAAGCTGTTACTGTTTTGGTTTAGCAATTGTAACAATTTTCAGCAAGCTGTAACGCAAGTCGGGTAATGGGATTTATTGGTATCTTACTACCTAGGCTTTTTTGTTTTGCATGTGTCACTTACTGTTGTCCAAAAGCTTTTACCAACCATCTTTGAGTTGAAAATGCACAATAATAAAGAAAAGCTTACTGAGGTGTTTGACTAAAAAAATATTGTGGGTCCAAAAAGCTTGATTAGGTTTATCACCGAGCTTATTTGTGATTGGAATCTAGCCTTATTTTGGATTTAATTGTTTAATATTTACTCACTTGGTCTTGAACTTAAAGTTTTACCACTTATTTTTTTTACAAGCCTTTACCGACCACAAAAGGTTTAAGGCGCTTGAGCACGAGTTGCTTTTGTGAGTTTTACTTGAATTGTGATAAAGGCATTAAATTTGCTAATCTCGATTAACATTCTCCATTATCAATAAAACACGTCGATCGAAGTTTGGTAAATTTTGCCATTGGTAGACGAGACAAAGAAAAACGGAAAGTGGAGAAGACGGATATACGCAAAGCTTAAATTTTCTGGTAAACTCAAACTTTGGTAAATTTTCGCCCCCTAAGTGAAGGGGCGGCCACAGCTATACCGGGAAATACTTCCTGTAGGTTGGTACTTCTTTAACTTAACATCTCGAAGGGGTACATATCAGCTCCGCCCTGGCACTAGGACTTATAAAGTCGTGTAGACTGTGGAAATACACGCTGCTCTAATAAAAAAATTACTGTGGTTGGATTGACCTATTATTGTGTTTAATATTTTTTTTCATTATAACATTAGTAAAGGTAAAAACTGTTAGAAACTTGCGGGATTTCTTTACCCAAAAAGCTCTAGAGTAGGACCACCCATTAGGGATACGATGAAATTTGTATCACATAAAAATTGAACGTCTTGGACCTCAAAATAACTGATAATAAAAAAGAGTAGCAAGATTCCTGTGGGATTTCATCACCCAACGAATAGGTGTACAGGACCGGGGTACAAACATGGGCTCATAGGATACGGCCCAAGCCTAGCACCACAAAATACTAGTTGTTGGTTTGGGACGTCAGCGTTCTGAGTGCTGATGTACAATAAGGTGACTCGCTCGGGCGTGAGGACCGAACATCTAGTTTAAGTTGGCACTAGCATAGTGATGCAGGGGAGTATAGGAACCAAAACCTTTTGCCATCCTACCCATTATGAACATAGAAGAATATAGGGGAGACCTATTTATTACTTCTAAAAAATATTGATGTGCTAGAGTTAAGGTTTGACTGGTTATTTATTATATTGGGTGATATTTTTATCGTAAAATGTCACACATGCAAAAACGTTGGAATCCATACAACTCATAATTCGACATCCCGTAACAATCTCAAAATCATTTTCAATTAAGGGATCATCAAAATTCTCAATACATGGAATCTTTCTAACCTCATTCTTATATACAGGCCCATCAGTCCGTCCAGTCATTCAATCAGCTCCCACCCACTCCACCCAAACTATTTTTGGAAGACACCCTTTCTCTCTTCATGCAATAATACATAGAAAGTCAAAAACAATAAATAAAAAGTTAAAAACAAGCATTACAATTTTAGCAACAAATGATGCAATTCCAACAATAAACATTGGTGAATCAAACTTCTACGACCCAATCTATCTCTAGACTAAAGACTTAGATAGCTCAATTGTCAACCACGTAGAGTTAAATAGAGCACGAAAGCTTCCAAGCAAGGAAGGAGAACAATCCAAAGTTAAATCCCCTTGTAATTTAGAAAATGATGAATTCAAGCGTAATCATGGAATGTTTTCCCCGTGGGGTGAATGAATACCATATTACGAGACAGATTTAGAAGATAAACATTTTAAGGTCGACGATCCTATGTCACAAGAAGATCTTGAAGAAGCAGCTAACATGTCCAATACAATACTTTCTCAATCACCTCAAATTCAGCCCTTAACATTCAACCACCAATACCACCATCCTTCCTTTCATATGTTTACCTAATAAATTCTTTCAAGGAAACTATGGCTGAGACTGAATATTTTTCATTTCCTCTAATACTTTTTCTGACGATGATGATGACGAGATAAAATATGAATATATGGAATCACCGTTTCATTATATGATAACATGCAAGGAATTTGTAGATGATGATATTTGTACCAAAGTTAAGAATTGGAAATTGTCAAATCTGTTGCAGATGTTATCAACTTTTCATTTCCTTCTGAGTCTCCTTATGAGTCCCCTCAGCCTTGCCTTGAGCCGCGTCCACCTGACACAAATTACAATGTTGAAAACCAGTGGGTGGAAAACCTTGTTTACGGGATAATTCTGTATTGGGGGATGATTATGTATTGGGTACTCCTTTAGCAGCCACACCTATACCTATGCCTATATCTCCATTTCATAAACCACTTTGGGGTACCATAATTGTTAATGAATTTGACGATTTGTTGTACGATAACTCTAGTTGTACTTACTCTATTGATCAATGTTTGAATTATTTTAAGTACTGGGATGACCCCGTAATTCTAAAAATAGTGCAAGCATCATCACCTGTAACTGAGTTATACAAAGTTGAGCTCAACCCATAACCACCCGATCGACATCGCTTAAATGGTTCAAGTCACTTTTTGGAAAATGATGAATATCAAGATACATTTTTGGTATATGGTTATACCTTGTAAAATATCTCGAAAGTAAGATTCCCCATAAATTAAATAAATTAAATCTTTATTCTGGGGGATTAAACTCTGAGTTATTTTTATGTATCATGATTGAATCAGCACAATTAGGTGTAAATAAGAAGAATTATTATTTTTCTATTATCTAGTTATTCAAGGATAATGATAATTTTGGTGTTATCTGGTTATTTAAGGAGAATTTAAACCTGGATAGTTAATCAATTATTGTACTTTGTAACCCTTTAGACCTATATCATAACATTCAAGTTTGGGGGTATATTTGTCTGGCTAAAGATGGTAAAATTTAGCACTTCATGGGAGACAACCTAAGGCACATTCAGGTGAGAAGTTCTAGATTTTATTTCCCATTCTATGTATTAAATTCTGTTCTCAAACATTGTGGACAATGCTTTATTTAAGTTTGGGGGTAAAAGAAATATTTTTTCTATACTTTTGATGAAAAATAAAATAAGGACTTTTTGGTAATTTATGATATATTTTTGGTAAATTTTCAACACTTAAAATAATTTTATTTAGGAAAAATGATATGTTGATTGGAAAACCCAAAAAAAAAACTTTGATATTTTACCCAGTATACACTAAAGTATTATTTATCGTGTTCTTAAACTTGATGTACTACCTTGTGATTAGTGAAAAACTCAAATTGTTCTTTGTATATTTTCAAAACCCATGTGTTACTTTATGCTATTAGTTATACTCACCATATCGCTAAGAGTTTTTGACAATATTAAAAAATAGCATTATGTTAGGATAATTTACTCTAAGGGAGACAACTGCTAAGAATGAGCATTCTGAAAGTATAAAAGAAAACCAAACTGTTGCTCTAAACTTTTACGCTGTACGGCATACCCGCTGTATTAAGAACTGAAATAGCAGTTATCACAATTTCGAGAATGACATGAACTATGTAAGGGAGCAGAAATATTACTGTGAGAATCAATGGGTTTAGGTCAAGAGGGGCACCAAACCCTGCACACTTAGCCAACCTGGCGGGGATCTACTGAACATAATTGATTGAGGCTTCTAAGAAACTATGTATGAAAAGTAAAGAGGGTTTGCAAAAAAAGAATACCAGGAGTGAATTGACTGAGGCACTTGGTCGAACTAACTGATAATTTATTTTAATAATTACTGACTAACCAACACTTCACTTCACTTACTTCTATACAATATATTGTGTTATACACTATCTTCCTACACTGAGATATATCGGAAGAATTGTTGAATTTTTTTCTAGGCATGGGTAGTTTTTTGCTTAGAATTTAAAAATGATATGTTATGGTATACTTGGGTAAAATTGAGTTTTAGGAATTTCCTATCGGAATATTTTCTTGTTTAACCATAAAGATAAGTGACAAGAAAAGTAATTTATAATCTAGATTGTCAAAGGGCTGTATTTAATTTTTATGGGTATAATCACTATAAACCCTCATAATACAACACTCGCTCCACTTGGAGAACCTGTGGTTAACACTTGTTGCATACGCTAAATACAACCACGTGACCTGCAAAAATGCTTTTATTTATTTTGCTCGAGGACTAGCAAATATAAGTTTGGAGGTATTTTATAGACCGTACTATTACGTGTGCAACTCCAAAATTTTATATCTACAGTTGTCAATTTGTATATTACAATGTGATACAAAAAAAAAATAATAGTGCGCTTTTATTTATAGGAATTCGTCATATGATAAAGAAGTCGTACATTTTTGCGGTTCTCAACAAAGAAAAATTTCTTGTACACTCTAACAGTTCATTACCATAGGAATTGTTAACCAAAATTCCAATAAAGAGCATTGAAGAGGCATTGATGGAGATTATTAAACCATATCATTTTGTGCATGGGCTAAGGCATGGAGTAAGGGGTTTTAAGGCTCTTATATTTTGTGCATAATGAAAGGCATTGTTTAGGGGATTTCTTATTTATGTTAATATTTTATAACCCCTCCTATACTTTATAAATAGGAGGGGAATCCTACCCATGAAAGACATCTTGGAGAGTGTAAATCAAAAGGTATAAAGCAATAAAGTTATGCTCTTCTCTTCATCTTGTCTTATACTTTTATTATAGTAATAGTATTATGGAAATGATCAAAGGGTTGAGTATTTAAACTTCTATGCCAAGGATAGAGGAAGCTCCATCCAATGCGGCCTTAGTGTAGATTGTGTAGTTTAGTTAGAGTAATTACATTATCTTTATCCTGGCATAATGCATATTCGTATTCCTTCATCCTATGCTTGACCATAGTTAGGATTAGGAGGAATAATGAATTTAAGTAACCATCTTGTTTAACCATAACAAGATAGGTTAGGAACATGGAGAAAAGAACATAATCCATGCTTATTAACCGGACCATGGTTGAGTCAGTTGGTTTATGGGTAGTTCCCAATTATTAATTATCTTATCTCATGATGTGTTGCATATACCCGACCAAGGATATATGATACAGGAATTCGTGAATACTCTAACTAGGTATACAATCTCGAGGTTACAACGGATAGAGTGGAATCGGGCCTTGGTTTCCTCTCCGATCGTATCAACACTTTTTCTAGTTTGAATTATATTTCAATTTCTTCACTTATAAAACACAAAAATCATTCTTATTGGATTGAATTAGTAACTCAAAGTATAATCCGCACCACAAGTCTCTTGGGATACGACCCCGCTATCATTTGTACCCAACGGTATACCATGTGCTTGGTGCTCTTTAAGACGTCGGTAATGACTCTTTGAGTCTTTGACTCTTTCTGTATAACCATTTTCTTACGGGTCTTAAAGACGTCGGTACAACTGTACTCCTGAATAACTGTCAAGAAAACAGTAATAACTCTTTGACTATTTCTGGCTAAGCGTTCAAGCATTTGATCAATGAATAAAAGAAGAAAATGATCTTTCCTTTTAATCGTGTTTAATTTCCTGTAGTCGATACATACACACCGCCCAGTGGTCATGCGGGTGGGGATTAGTTCATTATTCTCATTCTCAACTACCGTAATTCCTAATTTGTTAGGTACAACCTGAACGGGGCTGACCCACTTACTATCCAAAATGAGGTATATGATACCCGTGTCCAAAAGTTTGAGAACTTCCTTCTTCACCACCTCCATCATGGTGGGATTCAACCGCTATTGCATCTTACGAGAATTTTTAGTACCTTCCTCGAGTTTGATGTGATGCATACAAACTATCAGGCTAATCTCCTTCAAATCTACTATAGACCACTCTAAAGCTAATTTAAGTCATCCAAGGACACCCAACAATCTACTTTCCTGGTCAATATTTAGATTTGAAGCTATGATTACTGGCAGTGTTTGAAAATCATCTAAGAAAGCATACTTCAGAGTTTTGGGCAATGGCTTGAGGTTTAATTTGGGTGCTTTAACAATGGATGGAATAGGCAAAGTAGTGAAGGTTCAAGAGGTTCAATATGAGGTCCCCATTTTGACTTGTTAAAAATAGGTGTTCAGTCAAGTAGAATATTAAGCTCTTTAGCAATCGTATCTTCATCAAAGTTTTTATCAAAGTTCACAAGACATGATTTGAAGGGGTCCTTAGAAAATGATTTAGGGAATGAGTTGTAAACTAGGGAGTCAATCATATTCAGCTCTATCATGTTATCAGAATGAGGGACTTGAGTATTATTGTTAAAAATTTTAAGTTTGATCTTCATGTCTCCCATTGATAGTTGTAAGACCCCATTAAAGCAATTAATAATGGCATGATCAGTTGTAAGAAAAAGGGAACCCAATATAACGGGGATCTCACAGCTAGAATTCATGACATCTTCAGTGTCAAAAATAACATAGTCCTCAGAAAAAATGGAGTATCGACCTTGATAAGAATATCCTCAATGATACCACGTGGGTATCGTATTGACCTGTCAGCCAATTAAAGTGCTATTCAGGTATCTTCGAGTTCTTCAAGTCCTAATTCCTGATAGATCGAGTAAGGTAAGACATTCACACTAGCTCCCCAAGTCGAGTAATGCCCTATCCACTTTGTGATCTCCAATCTTATAAGGGATGGTTGGGCTTCCAGAATCTTGAAGCTTAGGCGGGGTTAATATCTCAGTCAAGAAGACTTTCTTGTGCACATTGATTTTCCTTACCCTAGTGCACGCATTCTTAAGGAATTTAACATATGTGGGGATAAACGTGATGACATCAAGTACTAGAATATTTATATGAACTTGCTTAAATGTATCCAATATCTTTTCAAATTGAATACCTTTATTATCCGGAAGAAGGCATTGTGGATAAGAGACCTTTCGCTCAAAATGTACCTTTGGTACAGAAATGAATAAGGTAGGCAACTCCTTAGATTTCTTTGCTTACTACAACTGGTTTACTCATACCTACATCATCCACAATAGCAACTAGTGTTGCTCAATCGTAGGCATTTCAACTCGGTTATCAATTTGTCTACCATTTCGATGGGTAGTAATGGATTTAAGCTATTTTGGGATTAAGATAGAATCAAACCCCGATGGTCCTTTTAGATTAGATACAAGTTGGCTAGGTAGCTTACCTAGTGGTCTCTCATGTAATACATTTACCAATTGTCCTATCTAAGTTTCTAGATTAGAGATAGATTGGGATGTAGAATTTTAATTCACCAAAGTCTATTGTTGGAATTGCATAATTTGTTGCTGAAATTATAACGCTTGTTTTTTTACTTTTAATTGGTTGTTGCATGAAGAGAAAAAAGTTGTTTTCCGAAGATGGTTTGGGTAGAGTGGGTGGGAACTGTTTAGATGACTAAAAGGATTATTGAGATGCCTGAGGATAAGAGTAAGAATGGGGATTCCTTGGGTAATTATGAACTGAGGTTTGTGGCTCTCCAAAACTCAAATTGGGTTGATTGTTCTTCCAAAAAAAATTTGGGTGGTTCTGCCAAGTTGGCTTGTACGGGTCAAATGCCCTCTTGTAGGTATTATTCAAAGCATTCACTTGCTCTTGATTGTCATTCATTTCATTGAACATGGAATGCATTTAAGTCATATGGGTGACATCATAACAAACAGTGCAACCCTATTGCTGAACTTGGTTTACACTACCCTTAGATTGATTCTTAGCCATAGCCTCAATTTTTTGGATAATAATATCTAATTAGGCTTTTATGGCCGTTCTCTCACTGACCTCTTATAAGCCACCTTTCTTGGATGTACGAACATTTCGATATGAATAAAAATCCGCTGCTGAGAATTCTCAGCCAATGTCTCAAACTCATAAGCTCTATTGGGTTCAAGGTCCTGGATTTGCCACTATGCATAAATTCTAGCCTATAACTATTCTCAGAGGTTATTCTACAATAAAAGACTTAAGCTAGATGTTGCTTCTCAAAACCATGATGGGGGCATTGTCAAAGAAGATCTTTATATCTATCCCATGCCTCGTAAAATGTTTTACTCTTATTTTAAGTAAATTCAACAATTGTATTTCTAAGAGCAAGAGTTTTTCCCATTGAAAACCATTTGGTTTTAAACTTGGTCTCCACCAATTCACCTATGAATTGATAGAAGCTGATGTTAATAAATTAAGCCAATGACTTGCCTTATCTTTTTAGTGAGAATGGGAACAAATGAAGCCGGACAAAATCCTCAGTAAAATATTGGTACTTTGAGAGTGCTCAGTTTTCTTAAACTCATGGAGATGTTTATAAGGGCTCTCAAAATCAATCTCATGAAATGTAGGTAACATTTGGATCACATTAGGCTTGATTTGATAATGGTTTATCGTGATGGATAGTAACAAAAGGTTTGGTTAACGAATTTGCCATTTGGTAATTTTTTCAAATGTTGTATAGAAAAAATTGGTAAATATTGGGCAAAAATCTAGTTCAAGGTCTCTAGTTCCAAAAAGCTATAGAACTTTAGTTTAAGGTCTCTCGGAGAGGTGGTAGTCGACCATCCACACATTCTACTTAGTGGACACGGAGATTGGTTTTACCCCGTTAGACTTTTACATGATAGCGAGGATAGCTATCGGTGATCCCAGAAAGTGGCCATTGCTGTTTAATTTTAAGTATGAAAAGATAGCCGAGAATGTTCGGCTAATTTTTTCCCACTCTAGGGAAAGTAATGTCCATTCGGCGGCTGTAAAGATAAGTTGGATAAAGTGGTTTATTGAGACGAATAAAAATGATCCCATGACATGACCTTTATTGACTTGGGACCTCATATTTTTTGTAATGGCTGAACTTTTCTTCCTTAATAGTAAAAATATGATTCAGTTGGGTTATTTGGCCGTAATTGCCGACCTAGATAGGTTGGATGATTATGATTGGGGCTTCGCAATTTTAGGGGATTTATATACAACCCTTAGCGCTTACTCATTGGGCGTGGAGGGTTCGTGTGGTTGGTGGAGTTTGTTTGAATATTGGTACTACGAATATTCAGTAAATCTCCTGCCAATACTTCAAGATGAGGCAACCAATGATGTGCACCTCTATTTTCCAAGATTAACTTGATGGACGAGGGTAAATTTGATAAATAAAGTTAATAGGGGGATGCATAACAATGTGAGCATTGCTAGGGTTCAAATTGAGATGCGGGGGTTAGACAATCTTATGGGTCTATGGGACTCATATTTAAAGATGCAACAAGGCTTAGAGGGTAGCGAGGACACGTCCCTAGCAGTTGTATGATGGTTTTCATAAAATAGGGTACCTCTCAGTGTTCCTAGCCTTTTGTATGCCTTGCCTAGTATTTGGGGGAGCGGTGTTCTCTTCAGGTATTTGGGGTTACACGTATTCCAGTAGACCCTTTACCCGCTCAAGATATATTTGGGGATCATTCTCTAGACCAGCTTAGAGGTCAGGGATGGGAAGATAAAGAGCAGTTTCTCATAGATAATATCAGCTACATTTTATACTGGGCAAGGGTTTCTATACCATACATTTTACCAGACTACTCACAGATAATCAACGCTGATGTGATCAGTCTAAGAGTGGTTATAGGGCAGATTATTCCTCTGAGGTTTGCACATTCTATGCCACAGGAGACACAGTTCACATTGGATGACATAGATACTAGTGTTAATCCCGTATGACAGTTTAAAGTTGTTAATATTAATGGTATTAATAGGTTGCTTGACGTTCCTAACCTTAGCGACGTCCCCGAGGTACCATCTGCTGGTTTATATCATGATATAGAGGTAAATGATTAATTTGATATTATAACATTTTGATAACTTTTTATTTAGATATATAAGTTTTTCTTATGACACAATTTATTATTGAAGTACACACGATATCTAGATGAGTCTAGAAGTATGTATGTCGATGGCCAGTAGATTACGTACGATTGGACGGTTTTGATGTACAAGCATTATACTAGTGTGATCACTGACAGAGATGTGACGATTAGAGAAAGAGATGCCCACATACAGGAGCTTTATGATCAAAATCAGGAACTGGAACAATCAATTGCAAGCTTGTAGAAGAAGCTTGATCGATACCAGTTGTGATAATTGGTGGTTATGTTTTAATTTTGGACTTCGGGGTTTATACATTTGAACTATGTCGTTATGTTTTTATTTTGGCTTATGTCGTTATGTTTTAATGCTTGACTTCTTAGTTTTATATTTAAATTATGTCGCTATGTTTTTATTTTGCGAACGGTATTTAACCAAAGTGGAGAACATTGTTAAAGACAATTCCAATGCGAATCACGGCAATGGATTTTTTTTGTGGCTATGCGAGAAGGGGTTAGGAAGGATGTGGAGCGTACTTTTGGTGTCTTACAAGCTCATTTTGCAAATGTTTGGAATCACGTACGGTTTTGGAAGCCTGAAACATTAAATTTAATTATGTACACGCGCATTATTTTGCATAATATAATTACCGATGATGAGCATGATTGGGCGACGCGTGATTACAAGTATGATAAAGCGAAAGACCCATTCAAGTATCCACAAGAGATTTTTCGATGTATTTCTGCGGACGACGACTTCGATAAATATCTTGGGGAACATTTGAAGTACCGAAATAAAAACAAACATTTTGACCTCCAAGCCGATCTGGTGGAGTATTGTTGGAAATTTGCCGGACGTAATGTTTGAGTTGTTACTTCAATTTCAATAATTTGTACTAGTAGTTTATTTTCATGTCTACGTACGTTATTTCAATTTAACTAATGTTCTAAACATTTTAAGTTGTAATTCATTCCCAACTAAAAATATTGTAATGTATTTCGAATTGTTCGACATATTTATTGAAAAACATAATTAGAATTTAAACTGCATCCTTTTGATGAGAAATATTATCACTACCACCAATAGTATTCGACAAAACCGTGGCGTTATGTTTTTCCATCATCTTTGTGATCACTTCGTTCTTTTACATTTGCTAACACATAGCGGTATCTCTATCCTTTCCACTCAAATCCTTTTTTATAATCTCTATGTCTCGAATTTGTTGTTCCCTTTCTTGCTTTTTTCGGTATAACACAAGATGTTCCGCCTCCATGACTTTTATTGTTTCCCTGTCTTCTTGTCTTAGCTTAATAATATTTCCAACCATCTCCGTTATACCCTCATGGGCCTTGATCATCTTTTCAAACTTTGTTAAAAGGTTATGTTGCCTTTTTTCCTTTTTTCCCCCGTTGGCCTATTCATTAACCCTGGAGATGAATAAACTGGGTCCGTCACTTCTTCATCATCGTCAGCTAAGCTATCGGCATTCAAACTCTTTAAAACTCTCGAAATTGCATTTGAAGACATTTTTTGTGCCTTAGAGCTGGACTTAGAGTCGTCGCCAACTTGTATTTCATGGACGCTTTTATGGACGATCTCTGGAAACCATTTTGGATGCTTATTCATAATATGCTAAATATGTTTAAAACCAAACTTGCATGGATTTTAATTGTTATCGGCTTTAAATGTTTTCTTGAACATAGTATCCGCACGGTCATACAACGTACACAGAATAAAAAATTAAACACTTAAAAGAAATAAATTAATATACCAAATTTAAACAAACATGTCATATAAATTGAAACGTACCTCGTGGTGTTCATTTCCAATCACGCTATAGTTTACCTCGCGAACTTTGATGACATAAGACACAAAAAAATGGTTTGCCGTTGGATTTTCCCATAACGTTATTTCAAGGTGGCTCTTGTATGAGTTTTTACACCACGTGTTCCTTCACAGTCGTTTACTATTTCCTCCCAAAACTTGGATTCATCTTGCTGGTTACTATTTTAAGAATCTTGTGAGTGTGCTACCTAATATTTGGCAAGAATTTGATCCTTAAGGTCGGTCCAACAACTATTATCCCCTTTTTTATTCATTGACAAACATGTTGGGTGGTGCGGAAAAAGGAATGTAGGGGCATAGAGTAGTTTGGTGATTCTAGAAGTTGCGTTGATGGAACGTATTGAGAGTATGAATTTTGAGAAAATTCGTTATCCATTTGAAGTTAATAGATCTTAAGATGGAAGAGAGTTATAGAGCTTGAGATGGTAGAGAATTTAAGAAAATGCCCTTTAACCTTATTTGAAGAAGAGATTTGGGTAAAATTTAAAAAACCAGCCGTTTGGAGAGGGGAGTTTAGATTATAGAGTATAGGCTTTTAACGGTTCAACGCCTAGAGTTTGGGAAAAAAAATTTTACATGCGCTGAACGGTTCAGCGCCTAGGCGGTATGCACATACTCCTCGCCAAGTTAAGGTTTCACTTACTTTAGAGGGTATTGGGGTGAGTATGTCGAACACCATACCCCTGTTGGATGGGTTTTTTGCAAGATTATGGGAAAACCTTAACAGCATACCATGCTGCTGGAGATGCTCTAACAGTTTTTACCTTTACTAATGCTGGAATGAAAAAGAATTTAAGCACAACAATAGGTCAATCTAACCACAACATTTTTTATTATTAAAGTAGCATGTATTTGCACAGTCTACATGACTTTATGTTCCTAGTGCCGAGGTGGAGCAGATAGGATCCCCTTCTCTATGTCAAGTTTAGAAAAATACCAATCTACAAGAAGTATTTTTTGGTGAAGATGTTGTCGCCCCTTCACTTAGGGGGCGAAAGAATGAAGTGCCTCTTCACTTAGTGGATACAAGAAGGATTTTTGTAAGAGATTGACCGAGCTTTAATTTTTTCGTATTTTCGTTCACCGCATTTTTTACATTTTTTGAAAGGTTCCAACTACAGTTTACATTCTCGAATCTAAAAGCAGAAAAATACTCGGCCAAAGCTCAAAAATCTGGGGCAAAAGTAAGGGCTCCCCAACTGAGATCCTCTGACCGCACTCTGAATGCATGCATGATCCTCTGGCAGTCAGACAAAAGTAAAATCCTCTGCAAACTAAGTGCTGAGCCGCCTCCAATCCTCTAAGCGCTGAGATCGCCTCGGCTTCTTCAGTGTCAGCTGCTCTGGTCTGGTCAAAACCTATACAGGCAAAAAAGTTTGTGTGATTTTTAATAGTAAAACCCGACCCCCTAGGCTTATCCTGGGCAGTCCAGGAGGCATCCATATTGATGATGTGCCATCCCTCCTGGACCTGGAATTGGGCCTGGGTTTACCTAATGGTGAGATGGTGGTTTGGCGGTAGGTTTAGGATGGTGCGGAGCCTTTTTGCGTGGTGTAGGATGTCTCTCGTCGATTTTGATTGTTGCTCAAAGATAAGCGAATTTCTACTGTTCCAGATAACAAAGGAAATGGTGCTAAAAGAACTGCAGGAAGACAAAAGATCAGATACATGACCGTTAGTTTAAAAACATCTAAAGAGAGTGAGCGGAACCAATTCGGAGTAGTTCCTGCTTCTGAAATCGATCATGAGGCAAGACTCGACCCAGATGTCGCTGATCCTGTTACAGAAGAATAAAACGTGGGTGGCGAATTCCTCTTCCACTCCACAGCACGGACAGTTGGTATCCCAGTCTTCATAACCATGCCAGAGTTTAAGTTTTGTGGGGATACCATTCTGGTGGATTTTCCAAAGGAACACTTGGATACGAAAATGGACTTTCAGCATCCAAATAAAATCCTAAGGAATGGAAGGGGGGTTTGATTGGGGGATGGCGAAACGCTCACTCGGAGAAGTGGAAGTCGAGAAATTGTGGACAGATCTGACCAAGAGCATGCCATTATTCTCCTGAGTCCATCTTAGGGTATCTTTCGCAGGGTGCTTGATGAGGGGGATATGGATGATCAGCTCAACGATGTCTGGGTGGAAAATGGATTGGATGAGGTGGGTTTTCCAGGTACGACTACGAGAACAAATAAGATCTGCCACTTTAGTGACCTCTCTGGCCTCTGGTACGGGACCAGTTGGTCTCCCAAATCTGATGCCCGGGATCCAGGGCTCCATCCAAAGATCCACGCTTTTTTCGTCTCTGATGTGCCATGTGAGCTCAGACTAGATGTCATTTCGGGGTTTAATGATACCTTTCCAAATCCAAGAGTCAGTAGGTTTAGAGCGGGCCCCCATTACTGAGTCTCTGGGCGAGTAGTTTACTTTCAGGTTTTGGGTCCAAGCCTTGTATGGCTCTTTGATGACCCGCCAGAGGAGCTTAGCTATCAGGGCTTAGTTGTGGTTAAGGGCCATACGGATGCCCAGACCCCCGTACTGTGTAGGTTTGCAGATTTTCTTTCATTTGATAAGGTGGGCTTTAGGCCAGTCCTCTATGTTGGAGCCCCAAAGAAAATGTGCGTTTATGGAGTTGAGTTGCTTGCAAGTTTTGCTAGGAAAGGGAAAAATGGACATGAGGAAGGTCGGGATTGCTGAGTTAACAACTTTAATAAGGGTGATGCGGCCGGCTTGGGAAGGAAATTTGGTTTTTCAGCCTTCGATCCGCTTCGCCACCTGGGTGATAACATCCTGAAAGTTAAGGCTCTTCGCATGGTCAAACGTAAGAGCGGCCCCCAGGTATTTGTCCCCATAGGAATCTCTCTTGATGTGCAGGATCCTCTGGATGACTCTATGGTGACGGTGATGACCGTTCTTGCTGAATAAAATGCAGGATTTGTCAAAATTTATCTCCTGGCCTGACACCTTGGTGAAGGTGTCAAGGGCATTCTTGAGGGTGTCGGCTTCGCTAAGGGTTGCATTTCAGAAAATGAAGCTATCATCAACAAACAGGAGGTGAGGGATCGGTGTGCTGTCTCTGGCAGTCTTAATACCATGAAGGGTACCTTCATTTTCTTTTTGGAGGATAATTCTGGATAGAACTTCAGAGCAAATGAGGATGAGGGAGGGGGAGAGGGGATCGCCTTGACGAATACCCCTGCCGGGTTTCATAAAACCATATAGAGAGCCATCCAAGTTGAAAGAGAGCGCGGTGGTGGATATCCATTGATGGATCCAATTACACAATTTCTCACAGAAACCCATGGGTCGCATCGTGTCATTGAGAAACTCCCATTCCACGCGGTCGAAAGCTTTGCTGAGGTCGAGCTAAACTGTCATGCACTTACGCTTCCCTTTTTTCTTTTTCACGGTTTTGAGAATTTCTTGGGACAAAATAATATTGTCGAAGATTTGACAACCAGGGATAAATGCATTTTGAGCAGGAGAGATGATTTTATCGAGAAAAGGCCGAAGCCTCGTAGCTAAAATCTTGGTGATGATCTTAAACTTGACGTTGCAGAGGCTGATGGGTCTGAAGTGCTCAGGCTTTTCAGGGTTCTTATGTTTGGGGATAAGGGTGACGTTGGTATGGTTAAATTTTCCCAACATATAACCCGTCTGGAAGAAAGTACTTGCGGCATGATGGAGATCATGTTTGACCATTTCCCAGGACTTCTGATAAAACAGGGGGGTGAAACCATCCGGCCTCGGAGATTTATGCGGATTCATGGCGAAGAGGGCTTCTTTGACCTCTTCCAGACTGGGATCTCTCGTAAGGAAAGAGTTATCCTCAGCGGTAATGAAGGGTTCCAGGATGTTGAGGTCACTGACTTTGATAGGTGGGTGGGATGGGGTGAAAAGTTTACTAAAGTGTTAGATGAAGGTATCGTCGACTTATTTTTTCTCTTGTCCCCATGAGCCATCAAGACGCCTAATTTCTTTAATATTGTTAACCCTTCTGCGTCCTAAGGTGGAAAGGTGATTTTTTTTTGTATTTCTGTCTCCCACCCGTAGCCACGTTTCGCGCGACTTTTCCCGCCAGATGGATTCTTCAATGTCCAGAAGGTTCTCGAGACGGCCATAGAGGTTTTGTTCTCTAATGATGTTCGCTTCTGTTGGTTGGTCTTTCTAGATGTTAGCAATCTGGTTGCGGATGTTGGTGATGGAGATCGGGCAGGCATTGAATTCTTCCTTATTCCATGCGGAGAGTTCCCTCTTAGTGTGTCTGAGCTTGTTACATAACCTGAGCGGGCTGGATCCCGGCTGCTCTTTTGCCCTAGCACGGGTGATGATATCCTGGTATCTCGCGCGCTTAGTCTAGGCCATGAGGAAATGGAATTGTTTTGGCAGCTCCGATCTCTTGGGTTCAGTGTTAAGAAAGATGGGACCATGATCCGATCCGATGATGGGAAGGTTGTGCAGAGTTGCGTCAGGGAAGCACGTGTTCCATTGTAAGGAGCTGAGGGATCTATCCAGCCTTTGCTTGATGATCTCTCGCCCTTTCCTCTTGTTAGACTAGGTATACGGGACGCTCGAGTAGCCGAGATCAATGAGGCCGGAATCAAAAATGAAGTCGTTAAAGGGATTAAAGGCATTAGGGTTGAAAGGGATTTTCCCGAATTTTTTGTTCTGATTAAAGATACTATTGAGGTCGCCTATAATCAACCAAGGGATCTTGACGTTGGGTGCCATGGCACTAATCGTGCTCTAATAGCTCATTTTGTTCTGCTGTTCAGGAGGACCATAGGTGAAGGAGCAGAGCCAATGGGTGGGGTCACTATCAGGGGGTTGGTTTGTAGTGGGGGAGGAAATAAGGGCATCGATCCCCCTTGGGGAGGAGGAGAGAATTGTAAGGCCGATGTTGTCGTGCCAGGCCAACCAGAGGCCACCACTTTGCGTTTGAGTTACGTTAACCATATGGGAGTGAGGAAAACCCAGGCTGGCTAGGTGATGGAGAGATTCGGGATTGGTAGCTTTGGTCTCAGATATGAAAATGATATCTGGGTGTAACTTGTTGTTGTGCGTCCTTAGTTTTCTAGGGGTGGACGACTTGCTTATCCCCGTAGAGTTCCAGGAGAGTATAATCATTGTAAACCGAGGGCCGGTGTCGGGCCCGCTTCCGAATAATTTTTGTGAGAGGGGGTGATAGCCTCCTGGTTGTTACCAGGATAGGAGAGTGTGAGATTTTAGTGTGAAAGATGGGGTGCCCTGAGAATCTAAGTGTCTTGGGTGTTCGGATTTTATGGACTGGAGTCAAACAGAACTTCTCTTCGAATGCGGTAGCAGCTTAAACACAATTTAATATTCTTTCTTTTAAAATTTGTAAAAGTAATAGTTGAAACAAATAATAGTTCCACTAGTTCCGCTTATAAACAATGTCATTACAGTGTGTTCAAAGCAATACCTCAAAACAACCTTGCAAACATTAAAGGTCCAACTCCACACAGTAACAATTTCGCAATAAAGGGTCAAATTACACAGTAAGTTTGATGTCTTATAATTGTAACTGAGATGTAAAGTCCAAATTACACAGTAATGTTTGAAGTCTTATAATTGTAACTTGAGCTGTAATTATTGTAGTATGCATAACTACTTGTCCCAAACACAAAATTCTACATTTGTACAAAGCAGCTGCGAGAAAAAAGAAAAAAAATAGGGGAAAGAGAAAAAGTACAAAAAAATCGGCTTAAAAATAATAACTCAAAAATAAAATGCACCTTTGCAAATCCCTGACAACGTGTCAAAAACTTGATCGTAATAAAACGACATCTTAAAATGACTCGCAAGCTCACGGTTGTACCGTTGAGTACAAGCGAAAGCTGGGTCGTATCCCAAAAGACTTGTGGTGCAAACTAACTTGAGGTACTAATTTTATCAATGAAAATGAGTTTGTTTGGTTGGTTATCAAATATAGAGAGAAATAAAATAAATTAGAGTTTGGTTGGAGGGGAACCAAGGCATCGATTCCACTCTAACCCGTTGTAGTCCGTAAGATAGTAATCTTTAATTGAAGTACATACTCAAGACGACCGAAGGAGGTCTTCTTTGTAATAGATATTCTTGTGATGGGAAAGGGAGTTGCTGACGTTTGCTACGTCCATTGAAGGCTACCCAAATCTGACGTAAATGCCCCTCCCTTTAAAAATTTAGCAAAGGCAAAAATTGTAATTTTATTGTCTCTCTCCTTTCTGGCGATCTCTCTCTTCCCTCTTCTCTCTAGATCCTTCTTCTATCTTGATCAGATTTGGGTATTTTGAATTTTTCCCTAATCCTTCTTCTCTATAAATCAGATTTGTAGATTTTGATTAGACTCTAGAGAGAGAGAGAGTTTGCCGCCAATCCTTCTTTTCTTGAATTAGAAATTTTCCCTAATCCTTCTCTCTAATCAAGATCGATTTGGTTTTAGGGTTTGTAATGGCGATTGGCAATCAATCCCAATTCAAAACTCTCTTAATTTCCCCCACAAACCCTCACCTATCCAACTTCATCCCCACATCTCTCGTTTCGCCAAACCTTCCGCAAATCCACAAGACAACAACAACACACATTTCTTCTCTACCAAAAAAACCAAAACCCCAAAAAACTGAGCCTTTACACCTTACCTGTGTTGATCCTTGTACCTACAACAGGGGCCACCCGCCCTAGGTGCGACTTCTCAGTTTAAACACTAGGCTTGATTGGAGTATTTCCAATGAGTTTGAGAGCTCTTAGCAGTAACTGGTTTTCTTACTCTTGTAGTTACATTTGGTGAGGTTTTCTGTGTGAAAATTTAAACTTCCCTCCAACGTTTGCCTCTTCACTCCAAAATGTCATCCACCTCTTCACGATATGATTGTAGCTTGTGGGTAACAAAGTGTCTCTTACGAATAAAGGAATGAAATAATACTGCCCAAGTAGTATCAAGAGACCACTGACTGCCCACAAGTGGACGTACCAAGAGACTCAGCTGACCACACATAACACCGCAATGAACAAATGCGGAATTCCTCGTCGTCACCAAGAACAGGGGTGAAAGGAGACAAACACAGAAAAGCTCAAAGATTTTTACGTTTTATATGCCCCTAAAAATTGTTTGTTAGCATATATAGTTCTATTATTTCTTTTGGCCTGTCTTCCAATATGTTATCATTGGACGAAGTTGCATTTTTTTGGCCTCCTCAAGTATTCAATACTTTTGTTCTCGTGCTCTTCTCATATTTTGTTTAAAATTTCATTAGGATATGCATGTTTTATTAGTGGGTTATACTGGTAATCAAACTGGTCTGCGATGATTCTATTTTAGAACCCGACAGGTGTTTAGTACCGGCAAAACAAACTGGTAGAGGAATTGGTATTCATGTGCCAAAATCATATTCATGAGCTAAAAGGTAATGAAAATTGAGTTTTTAGTATTCAAATGGAAGTGATCTACTTTAGAATGGATTGATTTACAGATACATCGTGGAAAGGAATACGAAGAAACTGTTTCTAAGACTAAAATAGTGGGAGGTAGTTGTTGTTGATGAAATGAATAGAAGTAAAATAGAAAAAACAAAAAAACATGCAATGTATGCGTTTGCTTCATACTTTTTGGTAGAGCATGTCGTAAAGAAAAGCATCAAATTATGCTTGTGTTAAAAGGAGTAAAGCAGTTATCTTTTATGACAATTGTGACTTTATTGTATAATATCTTCTGAGTTAGTTGCTTTGTTTTACTTTTTGTTTGTGTTCCCTATGTAATCCCATTAATGCCCTGCAGAAAAGCTCTTATCATAAAACCTATTTTTTCTAGTATATGTTTTATCTGAGTTAATATTAAACAGTGCGCATCATTAACATATTCTGTCAATCAAGCCCACTAACCTAGCATTGGGACCAATCAACCATTCACATCTCTGCACTGGCGTCATTACTCCATCTGATTTTGATTCATGGCACTTATACCTTTGAATAACGTAACTAAAGATGCAAATACAGTAGACCGAAGTCCCACAAATTATGGAAGTCCTCCATTGGCCAAGTGAGCTACCAAGTATGGTCACCACTCACCAACTCCACTGCAATATCAGCACACATCTTTCATTCAATTCCGCCATTGATTCGTTTTAGGCGCAGTCCCGTTAAAAAGCACCAGTCGAAAACTTGGGACTACCTTCTTCGATACAGTGGTTGTGATCGCTCCTTGTCGATTCATTATAAAGGAAAAGGAAATAGGGTTGATTAAGAGTTTATTCATGCTATTATACAGTTCTGAGATAAAACACTTGGCATCTCTAGAATGCTGATGATAAATCTAACCTGACTCCCATGCCCCTCACACCAATTCGCCCTTTGCTGATGTGCATCAGATAGAGGAAACAAGCATTTTCTTATTTTCTGTGACATGGAGATGCTTGGATGCCCTTTCTAACTAAGTGGTGTTGACAAAGATCTTAGACTTTGTAAGTTCATAGATCTAGTCAACGGTTTATTGATTAAGATACATCAGTGTATTTATAATGTCTATAGTCTCGTGTAGTGTATGCCAAGTTGCGTAATTGCTAAATTATGTACACGCATTATTTGGGAAGACCAATGAGCAACATATATATATTTAGATTCATTTGATTTTGGATGATTGATAAATTATTTACAATCTTGTAGAGGAACACTAGTTGTACCTTTGTCCATTACATTAAGATGCACGAGTATGATAGTTCTAACTATTTTTGCGTTTTGAAGTTGTAATATTTTCTTTATTCTTTTTTGTTGCAGTATGTTTTGTCTTCTCTATATTGGAATAACGAACTCTATCGTTTTAGGTCATTTTTTTGAGTGAGTTATTTTGATATGGATAAAAGCTTAGACAGGCCTAAAATGTTTTGTGCATGCTATATATTGTGTTGTGTTGAATGATTGGATACATGTTTTATAAATGAATGCAGGTTGTTTTGTACTATTCCTATAAAATATTCAAGTCTGTCCCAGTTTTTCTGCGATGTTATGCAATTTTTTTTTTTAACATGGAAACAAACCTGGAATAGCCCTATAAAAAAAACCAATAAAAAAGAAAATGTTGCCCAATATTTTTTGATTGGTATACAGGTGTGTTAAAATGATTTGCATGTGGATTTAGAGTCTTTTAAAACGTGGAAGTGTTGTTAATTTTTGTAAAATCTAGAATACCATTATAATTTTTCTTTTGCAGTGCAGTTTCGAGATGGTTGTGCTAAAGCATGAAAGCAATGTTTACTTATAGACAATTGTTATATAAGTTTTATTTGGGTAGTGTTGAAGGCACGCAACTAATGAGGCATAGTGTCAAGCACCGCTTTTATAGTTTTTTAAAAATTCATCGCTTCGTTCCCACGACTTGTTTAGCGTTAATACTATTATTCATAGTATCATGTATTCCTTGGTCCGATATACATGGATACTCACAATAAGTAAGAAATTACCATTTGGATTTTCTAATAAGCAACCTTGCATAACAATGGTCATGTTTAAAAAGGTGGGCTTACTTTCTCTTCTCCTATTCTTAACTATCTTTTTATGGCAACAAGATGTTATTTTGATTCTTCCTTCCTCCCAAATCCTAGCTATGGTCAAGCATAGGATGAAGGATAAAGGGTCCAACTAAACTTCTATACTAGGTTGCATTAGGACAGAGCTTCCTCTAGCCTTGGCTACATGTTTAGCAATTCCTCCCTCGATCATCGCCATAAATCCTTGATTATACAATAGAGCAAAATGACAATAACAAAGGGAAGATAATAAATAACTTTATGATTTTGTTTTTTGATTTACACTCTCCAAGATGTCCCGCATGGGTGGATTCCCCTCCTATTTATAGAGTATTGAGGGGTTTCATGGATATTAACATAAATAAAAAATCCCCTCAACAATGCTTCCATTATGCTCCAAATAATAAAACTTTTAACCTCCTTACTCCATGCCATTAGCCCATGTACAAAATTATATGGCTGATAATCTCCATCAATGTCCTCTTTAATACTCTTCATTGAACTTTTGGTTTGACAAATACAGGGGGATGAGCAACTGCGTGGTGCATTACATCCTTTACTTTGTTTTGAGATCCCGCAAAAATTGCGCGCCTTCTTTATCATTCGACCTTTTAATACAATCAAAAACATTATTAGTATCACTTTAATTAATAAATAACAAGTTAGATATAAATTGTTTTTTGGGGAAAGTTGCACACGTAAATATTACATGTCTATCAAGATGGATGAAGGCAGTTCTGCCTGTACCTCCCATTGTCGCTTTTCCTTCCCTAGGGAAACCGCAAGTAAGAACTTTACACCACTCCTTTTTTATTCAAACATAAGTAACAATTTCGTTCATCCTCCTTGCTCTTAACGACAACATGACAAACCTTTATTACCCACACAAGTCATACTAACGTGCTTCCCATAATAATTCCAAGCACCTCATTTGGCCTTTATTAATCTCCTTCCACAAGATCATCTTTTCTAAAGCTCTCATATGCACACATAAGTGGCCGCATTCTTAATTCAATCACGAGCATGATCTACCCCAAACTTTACAAGTGCGTGCCACTTAGATTTGGTGGGGGTAGACCAGAGAACTACTTCCATACCCTATAGCCCATATAAGACGCATCCCTTCTGGGCTAAACACATGAAGTTACATGGTATTGTCCATGCAAACCGATTATGACGTGTACTTTAAATATAGGGTAATTTGACGCCTCGAAGACTGGCTTCCACAAAAGGTCCAAACATCTCCTTACCTAAACATTATTGTACGCTCCAATTACAGCTCCAAAGGTATTATTTGCGAAATTTTTTGTTAACCCAATTAAAGAAAGCTTGGAAGGTACAATAGATTAAAGGTATTACATCATATTAGCGCTTCTGTATTTTAAAATTCTTGCACATTGGTTCTGATTCAACAAATTGAATAAAAAGACCACTTAGAGTCTGAATCTAAGACCTATTAGAGTGAATCTCAACATTTATTAATATAGACTATCCGATTTGATGATTACTTAAGGATTTGGTACCTTCATAGTAAGATTAAAGCATTTTGTCATCTGAGAACGCCGTAATACCTTGTTTCCTTCAACCATCTGAGCACAGTTTCTACTTGATGGAATTGGTTTTGATACAGAATTTACAGAATAAGTGAAATCTTAGTAAATATAAGACGGGTACTTTAGGCATAATGGGGTATTTGAAAGTCATAAAGTTTACTACCATTTGTTTTCACAAAAGAAAATAAGGGGACCAAATCGCAATAAAATTATACATTAGGACCAGCCCAAATTGTTCCCATTTTCATTGTCCTTAGGTCCAATGTCTCTTTAGTCATTGATAGATAAAATTAGATGGTATAAACACCGATCTAATCGATCACTCTCTCCTTTCTCACGTGCCCATTCCTTGGCAGTAAGTTTCTAACACCAAACCGGCTCTCCGCCTAGTATCAAAGCTTGACCTCTTGCTCTTCAGTCATTATATACCCTCAATCTTTAAAATCTACACTTAAATCCCCATAACAAGACTTTCTCGAGGAGGCAGGCTATCTTAGTTTCCTTCACTCTGATCTTATCATATATTTTTCAACGTAGTCACATATTTCCTAATATAACTTTACATCAGTATTTCTGGTAGATTACCTTTGCAAGCAAATAAGAGAGACTAATAAAAACTAAAAATACTCATTGAAATAGTTGTAAA